>JAVSCE010002716.1:0-100447 GCA_032199065.1 Smutsia gigantea | reverse complement strand
TTCTCTTAATGAGTCTGGCTAGGGGTTTATCTATTTTGTTTATTTTTTCAAAGAACCAGCTCTTGGTTCCATTGATTTTTTTCTATTGTTTAATTCTTCTCCATTTTATTTATTTCTTCTCTGATCTTTACTATGTTCCTCCTTCTGGTGACTTTAGGCCTCCTTTGTTCTTCTTTTTCCAATTTCAGTAATTGTGTCTTTAGACTATTCATTTGGGAATGTTCTTCCTTCTTTAAATAGGCCTGGATTGCAATATACTTTCCTCTTAGAACTGCCTTTGCTGCGTCCCACAGAAGTTGTGGCTTTGTGTTGTTGTTGTCATTAGTCTCATATATTCTTTGATTTCTGTTTTGATTTGGTCGTTAACCCATTGATTAATTAGAGAGGTTGTTAAGTCTCCATGTATTTGTGAGTTTTGGATTTCTTTCTAAAATTTATTTCTAGTTTTATACCTTGGTGATCTGAGAAGTTGGTTGGTAGGATTTCAATATTTTTGAAATTACTGAGGTTCTTTTTGTGGCCTAGTATGTGGTCTATTCTGGAAAATGTTCCATGTGCACTTGAGAAGAATGTGTATCCTGTTGCTTTTGGGTGTAGAGTTCTGTAGATGTCTGTTAGGTCCATCTGTTCTAGTGTGTTGTTCAGTGCCCTGTGTCTTTACTTATTTTCTGTCTGGTTGATCTGTCCTCTGGAGTGAGTGGTGTGTTGAAGTCTCCTAAGATGAATGCATTGCTGTCTATTTCCTCCTTTAATTCTGTTAGTATTTGTCTCACATATGCTGGCACTCCTGTGTTGGGTGCATATATATTTGTAATGGTTATATCTTCTTGTTGGACTGACCCCTTTATCATTATGTAATGTCCTTCTTTATCTTTTGCTACTTTCTTCGTTTTGAAGTCTATTTTGTCTGATACAAGTACTGCAACACCTGCTTTTTTCTCCTTGTTGTTTGCATGAAATATCTTTTTCCATCCCTTCACTTTTGTCTGTGTATATCTTTGGGTTTGAGGTGAGTCTCTTGTAAGCAGCATATAGATGGTCTTGCTTTTTTATCCATTCTGTTACTCTGTGTCTTTTGATTGGTGCATTCAGTCCATTTACATTTAGGGTGATTATTGATAGGTATGTACTTATTGCCATTGCTGGCTTTAGACTCGTGGTTACCAAGGGTTCAAGGGTTGCTTCTTTACTATCTAACAATCTAACTTAACTTTCTTGTTAAGTTATTGTAAACACAGTCTGATGTTTCTTTCTTTCTCTCCCTTCTTATTCCTCCTCCTCCATTCTTTCTATAATAGGTGTTTTATCTTTGCCTTTAGTTAGTATTTGGATGGTCTGCTTTCTTGCTATGATTTTATTTTCTCTGGTGACATTTTTTTAGCCTTAGGTGTACTTCCATCTAGAGCAGTCCATTTAAGATATCCTGTAGTGGTGGTTTATGAGAGGCAAACTCTCTCAACTTTCGTTTATCTGGAAATTGTTTAATCCCTCCATCATATTTAAATGATAATCGTGCTGGATACAATATTCTTGGTTCGACGCCCTTCTGTTTCATAACGTTAAATATATCATGCCATTCTCTTCTGGCCTGTAAGGTTTCTGTTGAGAAGTCTGATGATAATCTGATGGGTTTTCCTTTGTAGGTGATCTTTTTTCTCTCTCTAGCTGCCTTTAATACCCTGTCTTTATCTTTGATCTTTGCCATCTTAATTATTATGTGTCTTGGTGTTGTCTTCCTTGGGTCCCTTGTGTTGGGAGATCTATGAGCTTCGGTGGACTGCGAGACTACTTCCTTCCCCAGCGAGGGAAAGTTTTCAGCAATTATTTCTTCAAAGACACTTTCTATCCCTTTTTCTCTCTCTTCTTCCTCTGGTACTCCTATAATGCGAATATTGTTCCGTTTGGATTGGTCACACAGTTCTCTTAATATTCTTTCATTCCTAGAAATCCTTTTATCTCTCTCTGCCTCAGCTGCTCTGTACTCCTGTTCTCTGTTTTCTATTCCATTAACAGTCTCTCGCATCTCATCCATTCTGCTGTTAAGCCCGTCGATCGCTTGTCTGATTTCTGTATTGTCTTTCCTCAGTTCCCTCACTTCCTCCCTCAGCTCTTGCACATTTCTCTGTAGGTCCATCAGCATGGTTATGACTTTTATTCTGAATTCTTTTTCAGGGAGGCTGTGCATTTCCATCCCTTCAGACTCCCTCTCTGGGGTTGTCTGGTTGATTTTGGTCTGAACCATATTCCTCTGTCTTTTCATGGCTGTATAATTTGGTCACTGATAGTTGCCACATATGTCAGCTGGGCTCTTTAAGACTTTAAAAAGAGAAGAAAAAAAAAGAGAAAAGAAAGAAAAGAAAAAAAAGAAAAAAGAAAGAAAGAAAAAAAGAAAGAAAAGAAAAAACAAAAACAAAACAAAAAAACAAAACAAAACAAAAAAAATGCCCACCGGACGTAGATTCTGTGGGAATGCTCTAGGTGGCGCTATTGCCCCACTATTCCACAGCTGTGACTGTGCCGCTCCGCAGGGCCCTTTATCGCTCCGCCTCTTGGGGTGCCAAGTCCTCTCGGGTGTAGCTGCACGCTGTGCGCTTTCCTGTGTATTCTCGTCTCTCTTTTAGGAATAGATGTATTTTCTGTGTTTTTGTAGATAAATATAGTGTTGGGAGGAGATTTCTGCCGCCCTGCTCACACCGCCATCTTCCCGGAAGTTCCCAACTCTTGTATCTTATATAATCTACATCACTATAAAATAGTGACTGTTAAAAGTAGAAGAGGTGTGTCCATTTTTATGGAAAGCTTCCTCTATGCTTTGGATCCCTTTTTGTCTTACCTTCTGAGAGACTTCGTCAGTTGTTTCCTGTAGCCTGCCTCATCAATTTCTCCTTCCCTAAATGTTCATGCATTAGCACAAAGTCTATACTATCTTGCAACCCAAAGAAACACCTTTCCTTAACCCAACGCTATCTTTAAACTTATGAGTTTAGGTACCTATTCCCCACAGCATATTAAAAAATGACACAACAGAGTTTTCTCTGTTACAGATTAAATCCTTTTTACTTTCTTCTTTGAAATGAAAAGCCCCTATTGTTTTATTTTGCAAGGTAGGAAGAAGTGGGGGGAGAGTTATGTGTAGTTGGACAGGCAACCAACATTGCCATCCACATGCTCTGCTGCATAATGAATGTTTCTGAATAATCCATGTGTGTTTGAAATGTTTATTATCTTTTTTGAAGATATATGTACACCTACACAAACATACATACATTATACACACACATACACAGGTAATTGTAAATGTTTTATTGAATTGTTATACTAATTATTTTTGTCTATTTGCTGGTTTGTAACACAGATTTAAAATATCTTAATATAATTTTTTGTCCATTCCTCCTTGATTTCTATGAGTTTTTGGTATGTATTGTTTAACTATGTATATATGAAAGTTTATGAATGTCCTATCACTTTGCTGTACTGTTATTTTTGCCAGTAAGAAATATTTTCCTTTGTCCTATATAAATCAATCACTTTGAATTCTATTTTGTCTGATGATAACATTTCTTCAACTCCTTGCTTTTGATTAATATTTGCTGGTAATACATTATTCTACCCTTTTGCATTTGATCTTTTTTATGTATTTTAATTTCAAGTGTGGCTCTTAGATAGCAAGTGAATTTTGTTTGGAGAATTTTTAACATATTCTAAGAAGGTGTATTAGTAGTGGAATTTACTCATTAATATTTTTATGATTAATGAATGCTTATAGGTATTTCTGCCATTTTACTTTATGTATTTGATTTTTAATGTTTTTAAAAATCAATTTTCTTTCTCTTTATTTGACTATTCTGGTAGTTTCTGTTATGTTTCTGATATTCTTTCCATTATTTGGAATTTCATATCCTTTTTGCTTTCTGCTACTGATAACCCTTAAAATTCAATACATATAATAAATCTATCAAAACATAAGAAACTGCATAATATACTGGAACATCTGATATTTCAGTAATTATTTTTATATTATCATAAAAAACTATTTTGTCTCAATTAGTTATAATGTCTCCTTAGGCTCCTTTGGGCTGTGTCTATTTCCCAGACTTCCCTTGTTTGTGATGCCCTCCACAGTTCTGAGTTTGGTATTTTTTAGAATGTTCCTCAGTTAAGATGTCTGCTATCTTTGTCCTGATCAATCTGGGGATATGAGTTATTGTGAGGAAGACCACAGAGGTAAAATGTCATTCTCATCACATCATAGCAAGGATATATATGATCTATCAACATGACTTATCACTGCTGACGTTGACCTTCAACACCTGACTAAATGTTTGTCAGACTGCTTCACTGTAAATTTACTGTTATATTTTTTCCATACTGTACTCTTTAAAAGAAATCATTATCTGCAGCCCATTCTTAGTGAATAAGGAGTTAATGCTCTGTTTCCTAGAGGGTGGAGTAGATATACTCACTGTTTGGAATTTTGGGCAGGGGAGTTGTCTCTTCTTTCCCATTTATTTATTTACTCAATTATTTATTTATATAAATATGGGCTCGTGTGTATTTATGTTATACCTTGTTTGTAATCTGAAACACATTTATTCATTTTATCACTCAATTTTTTCTAGCTTTGACCATTGGAGCTCTTTCATTTAGCGCTTGTGTCCCTTTGACATGTCCCCACTATTGTGTGTGTGTGTGTTTCTTTTTTTTTTGCACTCTCCCTTACTTTCTGGTACTACAAGTTGCTCCAGGCTCATCTTATATATGTCCTACCCTTACCTACAATCAACCATTTCTCCAAGGAGACTTGGTTCTGTTTTACTGGGGATTGGTACTAGAAACCAAGGTCTTTGTGCTAAATATGCTTTCTACGCCTGGAGTGTGGTTGCTTCTAGGGCATTTCAGCTGACAGAGCAAGGAAATAAATGTGTGTATATTAATCCATGTATATACACATATCTATACATATTTCTATATGTAACTACTTGTATCTGTACTAAGCATAACGTGTTCATATTGATGTATTCAATTCTAATTTATACCTCATGAATCATTCTAGTCTCCTCTAATCTGTAAAACTCCTTCTCCAACCATTAGAAACCTGGCTCCTGCCATTGACAACTCATTTACTTGTTTAATTCCAATATACATGTCTAGCAGAATCAGAACTGTTAACCCAGACTGAGAAAAACAACTTTATCAACCAGAGTACAGTCTTATACACTGGGTTATTTTTTACTTTAATCTTACAATCACTCATTTTTAAAGTTAACTATTAAGTTTCTGAGAATGAATGGAAGTAAATTTGAACTCTACTGATACTTTATGAAAAACTAGGCCGTGCTCTATCAAGGCCTCACAAAGAGAACTGAGTGGAATCAAAGGATAGTTACCATCTTTTTTAAATGGACTATTTCAATTAATTAGATGTTTATAAGAACTTGTGTAGACAGCAAGCATATTGTCACGTTTCCTTACATTAGATTACAGTCACTATAGCCAGACCCTCCCTACCAGCAAATAGAATGCAGATGCAGTTAGAGGTCTGATTATGGCACTTTTGAAAAGTAACTCACCCAGAATGGCTTATTAGCTCATTGACACTTCAAGGTGGAAAGGTTTTCAGATTAACTAGCTTTGGTGAGCACAGAATGGGCAAAGGCATAAATGCACCTCTTCTAAAACAAAATTTCCTTTCCTATTAAAAACTGATACATGTTTATTTGAGAATATTTAGATAATACACAAAAATTCAACAAGTAGAAGTCATCCCTAAGTTCATGATCTAAGCTTACTACTCTTAGCATTTGGTTGAATATACTCTCTTTTTGTTTTTTAGTGTATGTAAAAGTATATATTGTTTAAAATTCATTGTCACAACTTAGTGGTACAGACATTTATTTTATTTCTTAAGTAGAATTGGACTTGTTCACAAATCTCCCTTTTCACACTTGTAGTAGAAAATAAACTTCAGTTTTCCATTTTAAGATGATATAAACACTTTTCATTTAATTTAATCATTTATGCATTAACTCAATCTTATTATTTCAAAATTTCAATCTCTTCCTCTTTTTCTTTTCTTTCCATGATGTGATGGTGTTATGGTCCGAATGTTTGTGTCCCCCAAATTTTGCACATTAAAACCTAATCTTCAATGCGATGGTGTTAGAAGGTGAAGCCTTTGGGAAGTGATTAGGTCATGAGATCCGATCCCTTGTAAAAGAGACCCCACAGGGTTCCCTAGCCCCTACCACCATGTGAGGACACAACTACAATCCAGAAGAGGGGCCTCACCTGACTATGCTGGGACCCTGATCTTAAGCTTCCAGCCTCCAGAACTGCTCTGTGGTATTGTGTTAGAGCAGCCTGCGAGGACTAAGGCAGATGGTATAATAGGAAGACCCCAGGTTGCAGACAGACTTGGCTCTTGGCTGAGAGGTCTCGGCAGACATGGTGCTTGAGCGTGCGCATCCTCCTGATGCACCTGCTGGCAGCACAAGGAAGTCTCTCCTGCAGAGCTCACTGGTGTGGTGTCCAGGTGCTAACGAGGCTGCTGACCTTGGCCTGAGCTGCAACTCCCACTCACTTCCTAACTTGAGCAGTCCCTCTGCTTCAGGACACAAATTATTTCCTTAACAAATGGGACACCAACTTCTCTCACACCCAGGCACCCCCCCACAGTGAGATACATGGTTAACTACTTAACTCCTCCATCCCAAAAGGTTGCAAATTCTTTTCCTCTGGTAACATACTCATGCCATGTAAATTTGTGCACCTTTCTAGACTGCTTCTGGGCTCAGTGATGTGATTTCCTTTGGCTATTGGAATGTTATCAAACATTGCCTAAGCAGAGGCTTAGGGATTGCAGCATGTCCCTCTCCCGTTGCACTTGCTGAGACCACTCTGTGAACAAGCCTGAGATAGCCTGCTGGAGGATCTGAAGCCACATGGAGAGAACTGAGCTGCAGACAGCAGTCAACTGCCAGACATATAAGGGAGGCTTTCTGAGAACAGCAAGCCCCCACAGGCTAGCTCAGGCTTGGTCACACAGTGGTCTCAACAAGTGCAGCAGGACAGAGGTCATGCTCCAGTCCCTAAATGTCTTCCCAGCTTCCACTTAAGCCACATTTGGTAACATTCCAATGGCCAAAGGAAGTCACATCACCGAATTCAGAATGAGTAGGGCCTTATGAGACCAGCAAGTCCTCTTTCTGTCTGACCTTCACTGCCACCATATCTCTGTTCTACGCTGGTCCTGTTGGAGGAGGGTCTTCTGTGGGTGAGCCTCCTACCTGAGTTCCATGTGGTAACGGATGCATAAATAGGGAGGCTATATAATTTATTCTCTAAGCTGAGATGCTTTTGAGAGTAAGAAGGAATGTTATTCATAATTACAGTAGTACAATAATAGGTGAGAACCAGGACTGTTCAGGGAAATGGATATTTATGGTTTTACAAATATAAGTAAACTTGTTCCTTGGGTTTCCTTCTAGAATTTCATATCATGACTATGTAACGTACCTTAAGACCACTGACACTCTGGAAATTGATGAGTATACTTTCCAAATGAAACAAGATTGACACATGAAGAAGTAAGGGAAGAGTGAAGTGGGGCAAGTGCTGAGTGTGTCAGTTGAATGTAACACACACACACAAACATGGCACGTGCACACAGAGCCTGTACCATTAGATAGTACTTAAAGGGAACACATCACTAGATAATTCATTACCTGCTATTCTGCAATCGATTCTCCTGAAAGCCTGCTGATAACCCTGGCATTTTCATCATCCTAAAATCTAATTTCTTCTTTTTAACTCAATTTATCACTTCTTATCTTAACACTAAAATAGCTTTTCTATTTGGTATGATTCAAGAACTCATCTCCTGACCCTCTCTATTCTTGCCAATCAAATTAGTCAGAACTAATTAGTATGAAAACAAATGTGATCATTTAAGGAGATTTTTGTTTCCTGTCTTTATTGGAAGACAAAGACTGTGGTGTTTGGATTACTTCAGTAAGTAGCAGAACAGGTAATTCCCCTTTCTAAAGATACTTAAAAGCCAAAGGTGGCTTCAATTATTCACCATATATATATATATATATATATATATATATATATATATATATATATATATATATATATCATGTGTTAACCAGTGACAGCATAAAATAACCAAAGAATAATGGAATTTCTCATTCAACTCAGCTCTATTATACACAAAGCAGAGATCTGCTCTTCACAGTGTAACAGACAATGAATACACATTGTGTGACACACACAGCTTAAAAATAGACATGTGTGGGTAGCCAAGTATCTGCTGTGACAAAGATCTGATCTACTAATTATTTGCAACACATTTTGGGTCCCATAACTGCTACCCCAATCTTTTTACAATTCGCCAGAGGGTGATTTTGGCAGGTTGTCAGCAGGCAAATAGGGAAATGAGTTGGAAAACATTAATGAAGGTTGAAAACAACAGCTTTTCATGCTTTGAGCTCATCATTCAAGTGTAACAAAAACTGTAAGATGAGGAACAGGGACAATAGGCTAAGAAGACAAGGAAGAAAGAAGCAAACATTTGAATGACTGTAAAGTTACATTTGTGAACCTCTTGTCAGATGTTTGTTGTAGTTTTTCTTGACATTGTCTTATAAACCTTTTCCTTTTTAGAAAATCAACCAATGGAATTGCATGCTCCATAATGCTGAAACACTTCTGCTCCTAAACACAGCAAAATCCTTGTCCATTTTAACATAAAAAAAACATAGTATTGTTTCTAAAAAAAGCAACAAATTTGATAAGCTATATACAGAAAAAGACAGAAGCAGAGAATAACATGGAAATTAGCTTTTCTGTGATTAAACAAAAGGTGGAATTCCTAAAGTTACTTATTTTCCTTCATTTACTGATGTGTATTTCTGGAATTTTTACAGCATTTATATGCAAAGTATGTCAATATTGTGTCCAGTATATTTAAACTATATAGTATACTAACTGAATGAAACACCAACTTTAAGGAATCATGAAAATTATGTGTAAGTGGAATTTATGCAGTGTTTTCAGCTTGGAAGTGTATGTTGGTTATGGTGTAATAGAAAGAACAGGACCTAGAGTAAAACAATGAAGTTTCAACTTTTATCTCTTCCATTTATCAGCCATGTGGCTTAGGGCATGTTTTTAACTTCCAGGAACCTCAAATTGATGAACTTTAAAATGGGATTTACAGTGCTTAAAGGAAATAAATATGGACCTGACAGTGCCTAACACAACAGAAGTACTTACATCATAGTTTAGTAAATAAAACAAATGTAAATTTACAAAAGAAAAAGGAAGACATCGTGTTATAAGGTAATTCCTCTAATCGTAGGAAATTAATGATGTGGCATTAAAATACACAATATATTCAAATGAAACTTTTATTTTCCATGATAAAAATGAAAATACTTGATTTTAACTTACTTATGGAGCCACAATATTAAAGTACACAAAGAATAATGTAAGAAACTCCTTTTTAACCCTGTTACATGTGTTTCAAACATAATTTCACATAAAACATTAACTTGAGCCTTTCTTTATAGTTCATCCCTCTACTTGTTTCCCTCCACATGCCAATAATTAACCAGAATTGTGTCCTTGCTATCTACTTTTAGCATTTTTACATATGTGTGCTTCTATAAAAGGTAAATTATTTCAAGATGCACTTTTTTTGGCATTCAATATTCTGTAATTGTGATCTTTGAATATACACATACATCTAGTTCATTCTTTTTTAGCTCAACACCATTTTGTCACATAAATATAGCCGATTTTATTTATTTCTATTGCTTGATGTTTAAGTTCCTTTAAGTTTGCTGTTTGGACAATGTTTTTAGTGAGGATACTTATAAAAATCCCCTTGTGCAAATGTACAAGAATATTATTTGGCTATGTACCCAGAAGTTCAATTGCTGGGGAGTCATCAAATTTTAAAACTAATAGGTATCTTAGAAATCACCTGATATTATGAATTCCTTTTTCTGAGGCACAACCAAGTGAGTGAGTGGCAAGGCTACCATAGATCCCAAGCCTTCCGGATCATGTTTCTATGGTCTTGATGCTGTGTTACTGCTCTCCATCTAACTATGTCTTTTTATTTGCTACAGAGGCATTTGTGCACTTATTCTCAGTATGACCCGTGAAAGTACTTCCTTACTCTCTAATCAAATGGTGCTGTAAAGTTATTGACAAGGCATTTGCATGAGGTTGCAAGGACACAAGACTGGGTATCATCAGACTTCACTGGGCTAGTAGTGTCTGATACTCTGTAGTCACTGTGCCTCTCACTTAATTCCATTTCTCCACCTCCTTTCAGTATTTTCTTTGGCCCAATAAACTTCATCTGTACTCTGTTACCACAAGCCTGTTCCAAGCCTGAATACCCTGTATGATGCTGTCATTTTCTGATTATGTTGTCCACTTCCCTCTGCATACCATTCTTTACACTATAGTTAAATTTTATTTAATAATGTAAATTGAATCATGTCACCACTTGCTTAAAGCCCATGAACATCTCCTTATTGTGATTAGAATAAAATTCAGGCTCCTTACTGAGGTCTATATAGTTTCATCTTGTGCCACTCCCACCTTCACTGGCTATGCCCCTGACACACTGGTCTTTTTTTAGTTCCTTACATGTGCCAAGTTCTTTACCATCTTAGATACTCTTTGCAGATACTCTTTCTTCTGCCCAGATCACTCTTTCCCCATTACTTCACATGACTGGCTCACTCTCATCCTTCAGGTGTCAGACTAAACAGAACTTCTTCAAAGAGGTCTCCATTGCCCAGTCAATCTAAACTAAGCCACCAACCCCTGTTAACTCTCAGTGTCACCAGTATATCTCCTTTGTACAACTGCATTATTTTGCTAGGGCTGCCATAACAAAAAACCACAAACTATGTAACTTATACAACAGAAATATATTGATCGTGAGTTCTAGAGGTTAGAAATCTGAGATCAAGCTGTCAGCAGAGTTGATTCCTTCTGAGATCTGTGAGGAAGAATTTGTTCCATGCCTTTCTTCTAGTTCTTGGTGATTTTCTAGCAATCTTTGGCAATCCTGGGTTATAGAAGCATCACCCTGATCTCTTCTTTTATCTTCATATAGCGTTTTCCCTGTGTTCCTGCCTGTATCCAAATTTCCCCTTTTGTAAGGACATCGGTCATATTGGGTTAGGGGCCCACGCTACTCTAGTGTGACCTCAACTTAAATTAGTTAGTTATATCTGCAATAAACCTATATCCAAATGAGGTCACATCTGAAGTACTGGAATTAGGACTTGAACACATGAATTTGGGGGGGAGGGATACAATTCAACTCACAAAAACCACTTTTCAAAATGTGTAATTATACATGTGTATGTTCATTTGTTTAATGACTAAATCCTCTACCACACTGTAAAGGACAGTTTCTCTCTTTTTCTTTTTATACAAATGCGTGCCCAATGCCCTCAATAGATTTGGCACCTGATAGTTAATAAATATTTATTGTTTTTCTACACATGTAATTACCTGACTCATAAAGTCTATTACTGACCTGAATTTTGTGATTTTGCTTTCACTGTGCCCATTTTATCATCATAATTTTATCCAATGCCATCCTAGGGCAAAGCTTTCAAAATGTAAACCATATGTCAAAATAAGGCAAATATAAATCCTGTTTTGCTTTATAACTTCCTAAATAATTCAAACAAAAAGATGTATGCTTTTAGAAAGGAGATGGAAGTATCGCCATAGTTCACTTAGTAATTTTTCAACCAACTTTCAATTTACTTTAGCTCTGAGGAATGAAGTCTAAGAATAATAATACAAAATGTAACCCCACTATATTTTATGCTGGGCAAGAGAAACCTGAGAGAACTCACCCCCGTGGCTTTCTGCCAGGCTATCAGTTCTGTCTTTACTTCTTTTTATATTACACCATTCTACTTGAGCCCAAATCCTTTAACGGCCTACATTATGAATACACTGAATCCCACATTTATTCTATTTCTCCTTAGCCTTCCCTCACTCTCCCTTTTTATCAGTTCCATCTCCTATGCTGTCAAAAAAGCATGAGTCTCCCATCTTAAGAAGGCTTGTTTTAAATCTTCCAAATCTATTATTGGATCTGGTCTCTCAACTCAACCTCCTTGATATTTTCCTTCAGCCTCTTTAAATCAATCCTGTCATCTCTGCTAGATGAATCTCCCAAAAATGCCATTTTCATTATGCCTCTTCCCTGATTTAAAACCACATCAGTAGCATATCACCTACTGGATCAAATTTAAGATTCTAAGTGCTCATTAACCAGCCTTAGATAGTTCATCCTTTTAAAATTCCACTCTGATTTCTCAAAATTAAGCCATTTGCTTTATTCTTCTAACAACTCTTGCTAATTTCAACTCTCTCACTTTAAGACCTGCCTATTTCTTCTTTAAAAAAAAAAGTCCATCTCTATCCAGTGATCGAGTTTCAGTTAAGCAAAGTTCCTCCCATGGAATTGACTCTTCCAGTCCGTACAAATTTCTGTATCTGAAATTCTATAGCAATTTTAACTAGGGGCAACAGGAAAAAAATATATTTTAGTTAGATGAGTGAACATTACACTTCTGGTTCATCTGTGCTTTCTAGCATTCTTTAAATCTCAATAAATAATCATCTTCAACACCATCCACAACTAAACCTGAGTTACATGAAATCAATTAAGGCAAATCTTTAAACACTGAGTTTATGTCATATATTAACTATTTTCTTTATATTTTTAATTATTTTATGCTTAATATTTTAATGCCTAAGCACTTTCTTCACACCTGCTTTTATGTATAAATTAGACATAATTGCAAGAGTTCAAAAGAAACACACTACTTCTATAATAAATCTAGAGAAGGTCTACCACACTTAGTAGAAAGCCTTTGCAAACACATGTCAGCAGAAATCACAGAAGTTGTGAAGATGGAGAAAGTGTGTGGAAAAATATTAATTTTCTCTCATCATAAAGTTTTCTCTGATAACTTTTCTTCACTTTGCACTTAGCTACTTTTTTTTCAACCATATATAATGGTATTAAAGGATTATTATGCTCCTGCCTCATGATTCTTTAACTTCAAACTTACAGTGTAATACTGATATGGGAAAAATGGGAAGCACAAATATAAAAGAATATTAATAGATTATAAAAGAGTGTTAATTTAAAATGCATTTCCTAAATGATGCCAAGAATGATCTCACCCATATAGAGAACACATTACCTATAGTATACGTAAAGTGAAAAGGCATGAAATGCAGGGCATGTATTCAACAATATTAATTTTGAGATTTTTTTTTTAACTGTATGATGTATAAAATTTTACAACTTGATTTTTCAGAATCTGTTTTCCATACTAGATTATAAAGTCTCTGAAGGTAGTGGCCATGCCCGTGTTGTTTACTATTGTACCCCACCATTTAGAGCCGGGTTACCAATGTAGTCATGAGCCACCTGTGGCTATCAGACACCTGACATGTGGCTAGTACAAATTGACGTTTACTGTAAGTAAAGTAGACACTGAATTTTGAAGACTTAATTTTTAAAATTACAGTATCTAGATAATTTTTATGTTGAAATGATAATATTGTACAGATATTGGGTTAAATAAAATTTATAAAAATTGAAATTTACCTGTATCTTTTCTACTTTTCCTAGTGTGGAAACTATAAAGTTTAAAATTGCACATGTGACTTGCATTATATTTCTGCTGGACAGACTGTACATAATACATTTTAAACTCCCAATGAAGTCCCTCAAATGAAAAAGTGAACACCTTTCAAAAAAATGTTATAATATTAGCTATTTAAAACCATATTTTTTTTAATTTTTGAAAATTTTCTGGGGAAGTACTTTCCTCTTTTATCTTCAACAAAGCTGACTTTTTTTTCAATATAGTACTATCATTCACAATATTCATACCATCCAACACAAATAAATTTTAGTTTTTCATAGGCTGTCTACATGACACCTTAAAACGTGCCTGTTTAAGATAGCATAAAATTTCCAATTTTTCACATATACTAAATGACACATTTCATACTTATTTAAAATTGGATTACTATTTTCTCTGAATTAACTGGATGCTTTGACATTGTTAATCCTTTTGAGGATGCACATTATCATATCTAAAAACACTTAAACACTTTACCAATATGCTTTTAAATAGAAGTATATGGCAATATTCCACCAGCAAGTGTGCTCCGCTCTGTTTTACAGAGGCCTTGCTCACTGACACACAAGTTCAATCACCAAGAACCAGCCTGTTCATCTAAGTTAGTAATCAGAAGCAAGACCAAAGCTCTCTTGAGTTGAGTATTAAAATTTAATAGAGCTTGGGAATGTCCAGTCTAAATATGATTAAATTAAGAATTACAGTTAGAGCATGTTTTTGAAAGCACCATATTACCATCTGCTTCTCCTCTCTCTGCAGCATCCGTGGTCTATAAAATTGAGATATTGATCTGAAAGACAGGAAATGATAGTGGATCCTGAGAGAAAATGAAAGCAAGTAAGCCATTCAGCAGCACAAGCAAATACAGAACTTTTAAGTAGCATTTCCATCCAGAAAATTTTAGAACTAGCCTATGAAATCTAACCCAACCCTTTTCTTTTACAAATGAACCAACTGGTGCATTGAAAGGTTAAGTGACCGCTCATCAGAGTGAGATCCCTGATTCTCAACCAATGCTCTTTCATTGTAACACATGCCCCTCCTTTCACTCTCAGTTTATTTCATAGATACATCCACATTGGCTAATGAACTGGGTTTCAAACAAGCCATCACAACTTCCCATACTTAGCATTTGAGAGAAATAATCAAGAATTCAGAACAAAATCATGTAAATTCAATGTAAACAGTGACATAAATAACAGCAGACATAGATATTAACGAATCACTTTCCTAGCATGGTAACTGCCAAGGATATATCTTTGTTACATACTTCTGAGTGTGTACATGTGTTTCTTCTTTATTTGTGAGTGCATTCTTTCTACCTGCAAACTATAATCATATGCAAAGGAGGCACCAGAGTCCTCGTACCTTTCTTCTTCTAAACTCCTTAGGATCATTATGTCTATCAATTGTCATCTATGGCCTTCTTACAAGATTTTATACTTCAGACATTCCTCCTTTATAACTAGATAATGATTACAAGTGTTTTGAGAACAGCAACTATGCTTTATAAATCATTATAGTTCTAATAGACTCTCATCAGGGAGTCTAATACTCAGTAAAATGCTTTTTGCATATTAGACAATCAATAGATACAAGTTGATTAGCTGTTATGGATTGTCTCCCTTCACTGAGTTTGTGAGAGGGGAGGTTAATATATTACAGAAGCTGAAGAAAAATGTGCGTTGAAGGAATTAGCAAGTGGCAATACTTGTTGATTGTGTCACAGAAACCTCTGACCAAATACAGAAGTGAGAGGGCAGGCAGACTGTACAGATCTCCATGCTAGGATTCTGTGTGTCTATAAACATTCTGGGGCCTCATATCTCTGCACTATTTTTCTGGATTACAGGTCATAGCACTTTACAGACAATGTCATATTTACCTTCATGGTGTTCTATGATTGTTGAGAAGGGCTAATGCTTAGTCCATTTCCCTCTATTGCCACAGGGAAAAATATAAGCAAAGAGAGTCTGAATCATTTATACAGTGCTGCATCATAAGGCAATGAAAGACACAGGTGCAGGTCTCAGATGGTTGTCTAAGCCCAAATTCCATGCTCTATCTCCTAGATAATCCTGCCTTCCCTCTCAATAGAATATTTCCCTAGATAGTTCCTGAAACATTTATAGCAGAAGCCTGCAGAGTGACTATTATAGAAGTTTGTGGAAAACTTCCAGGCATCTAAAAAATGTAAGAAACGGCCACATTTCACTTTGGGTATTCACATTTGAGAAGTGTGTTTTTTTTTCCTCCCCTCAAATATTCAAAAGTTCGATCTAAGGCAAAAGTTTTACTATTCCTCCCTAAACTGAAGGAATGAAAACACCCATGAATTTTCATCAGTTTGCTGTAGGCAGAAATTTGCCAGTTTGCAGGAAAATGGCTTAAAAATCGAAGCTGAGATGAAATACTTGAACTTCTCATGTGAACCTGTGAAAGTAGTATTTTTCTTTATCAGCTGATATGAAGGTCTGCACAAGCCTACATTGCTTCAGTATAAAAATACTTTCCCTGTCTAAAATGTCACAAAACTGTTTGGATTCTTCAGAACACATTCATAAAAAGATTCTCATCCCCTCAATTTTCGCATATGCCATCATTTCCCTTTTATTCTTTATCTATTCTCATATTTAACAGAAATTCCCTCTGACAAACTTCCCTTGGCCTCCACTGTAAGGTACACTTGAAGGAAGAGTGGAAAATGGGATAAAACCAGAGAACTTTTTCTTTCTCAGGGTGTCAAAAACCTGCAAAGGCCAGAAAGTTGTCTCCCACCTAACTCGAAATGATGATCACACTGACCATAGTAGAGCCCTCTGAGTTGCACCCTAAAACATACACACCAAGTTTGTGCTTCCACAAACTGTCAACTGCACTGTGCCAATGATACGGTGCTCACTGAGGCTTCTGGGATGTCAGCCATGATCACCATTGGCAAAGACACGTACAGGCTGATGTGCTTCTCCCACTAAGGGGACCAGGAGGATTTGTTTGATGACACCTCCCTCCACTTATTTCTGTCACATCCACTTGGTGAGTCAGTTCTACCTCTATGGCCTGCATCCAATCAAGCCCATTTCTTGAAGATATTCTTCATTTTTCAGATTGACAAATATTTCTGGAGACAATTACCTGAAAGCCACTATAACAGATGCTATAAAATATTTATGCTGATAGTCATGTGCACAAGAATTTATGAGTCCATCCAACCACAGGCATCTATTTGTCCAGGAAGGTAGCATAAGATGTGTGCTTCCTGCATGACAGACTTATGGGTGAGGTAGGTGATAATCCTTCCACTAGTATTCTCCTTCTGCAAACCATTTTATAAGATTCCTTAATTATTAGACTTGAAGCTAATGAAAAGACTAAACAAAGTGGGCATATCAGGATGTTGAAGCAAATGGATGTCTTGACGTTCATCATTTTTACCTCATATGCATCTCTACTTCACTTTCCAATATAAAGCCTTCATGTGATAGTCAGAAGGACACATGGGTCAAGCTACTATTACAGTAATTGTGGGGAAATTGTACATATTCACATTTTCTTGTTGCTGGTGCTTCCTGTGTTATATTAAGTAAGAAACAACTGAAAGGTTGCTGGACAGATAGGGAGCACAGGTTATCATTAGCAAATGAAGAAAAGCCAACTGGTATATATAAGAGCAAGATATATTAGTGGCCTTATTAGTGTTATGAAGCAGTCTAGATTTAGAATACAGTTTACTTAAATTCTACAAATTGACTGTGTTTTCAGTCAACACCACTGCAGGTTCTCTTAGAAGTAGATGCCAAGACAGGATTAAATGGACAAGAGATTTATTGGGGAAATGCCTGTGAGAGAAAATTGGGAGGGAACCAACGAGGTCTTGAAGTGCCTTCAGATCAAGATGTTTATCTGACCCAGAGAAGGAGAGAGCAAGTGAAGGTTGATTGGAAGAAGGCAGTTCTAAGAAAGCTTGGCAAAGTCAATGGCTAACGGGAAGGATTAAGCCAAAGTGGCCCATCAGAGGAATTCCTCATCTCCCAGGAGTGACCTACCTGAGTGCTACACTCAGCACAGGCTGGGAAAAGCCACTGGGAAGGGCAGCCTTGGTATGACGGTGGTGATGGGTTTCAGAGGTCAGCAGCTGAAGCCATTGCTCAGTTACACACCCCTCAGTCAGAACTCTGAGGAACACGGTTTGATGGCTGCCACAGGCCACCTCTTGTGTCACACAAGCCTACTTTTCCTCAAAAGTTGGAGAGCAGTTTTATCCATGGTTCCCATGGTCCCCTATCCTGACAAGAAATGCAGAAGAGGAAGCTTTGAAGCAATTGATCTTGAGACTGCAAATGATAATCAGGCTAACCTTCCTCCACTTTGCATTCAGAATTCCCTTCACACTCGTGATCACCTCAGCAGGTTGCTGGTGGCATACCTTGTAGTGTGCCCCACACCTTCATTCCTGTGAATCCTGTATCCTTGGCAATCATAGCCTCCTCAGACAGGGTTGCTGTACATACCCATGCGCAATTACAGTGGGGTAAGTGGGTACTAAAAAGTGACCCTGTGAATCATCTGGTTCCATATATTCTCCCCCATTCCTACTGTATGAAAACTACCAAGTTCTCTTGCTCTCAGAGCCAATTGCTTCTGCCAGTATGATGTCTTCTCTCCTACCCTGGTGATCTCTGGGCACAAGGGGTCCAAAGTGCCTGGGTAGCGGCTGTGACATGCACTTCACTAGGACCCCTTCTCTGTCCCCTGGTAAAAGTATGGCTCCTCTGCTCACCAGGACTTCCAACTGCAAAGAGTATGGGGTGTGAAAACAAATACAGGAAACCTCATCAAAAACGGGGTCAGGAAGCTCTGAAGAGGCAGCTCTCATGCACTGCCCCTCCCTGTAAGAATACCTTACATGCCCCAGGACGAAGGAAAGAAGACTATCTCCTTGTTCAGCAATAGCCTGGCCAATGAGAGCTCAGTGAAAGAGCCCCTCCCAGCTTTCTCCTTTCCCCTTTAAAAGCAAGCCCTTCTCTGTACTCCAGATTTGCCTAAGGTTCACTATGGTTTTCTCATCCTGAATTATAGCGCCTCTACTTTCCCAAATAAACTCATTTTGCTGGTAAAATACCTGGCACTTTTAAAGATCAACAGGAGTACAAAGGAATAAAATCTCCCAGCTGGTCACTGAGAGCGATGGCAAGTGAGGATGCCCTTGTTTCTACTCCATGGTTCCCAAATACATAAATTCTTTCCCTTGGGGTCATGGCATCACATAGCTGTCACTGCTTTAATGCATATACTACATTCTGAGGGCTGCTTCCCATAATTCCAGAGTATTGTCTCCAGACTGGCTGGATGTTTAGAGGCTGTCCCAGAGTTCCGTGAGGCTGGCTGGTTCTTGGTGATGTACTATGTGACAAAACAAGTGGATGATCCTCACAACTCCTTTTGGGTCAAGCTCATCTGACTGCCCCCTTGACCTTGCCAATCTTTAGAGTAATTGTGGCCTCCTGGCGTCTGGTGTCTAAGCTCTGCTCTATGACTCCTGAAGACTGTATCTGCCTCTCCTACCACGTCAGTGCTTTCCTGCAGAGGAGGCCACCACTGAATTTCTTAAGCTGGTACCCCTCTCACCAGCATATTGATGATGGCTTTGGGGAACAATGAGAACTCTGCATCCTCCTGTGAAACATAACTGTTTGTTGTATCTTCCAGCCTGACATAATTTAGCCACTCCAGCATGCCTGCCTCCATCAGCCTCTTTATTCCTTTAACATTTGACTTGGCAACTCAGGCATTTCCTTTAATGTTTGATTTGGCAACTCGGAGGTTTCTACTGCATTTAGTATTGATCACCACATTTGTAAGGTCTCCAAGAATCACCCTAGCAGCAATTTTGCATCACCTAGGGTCCTTGCTAGGATATGCCTTGTCCAAAGAAAACAAATTGTCCCACATCAAAAATACTTCTTAAATAGTCTTACATTCTGGCCTCTTTGATAAAGCACTTTCAAAATGTGGGTATTCTCCTGGCTTAAGCCAGTAGATGCTAATTCTTTTTTTTTTTTTTCATGTAACTAATTGTTGCAACTTAGTGTCAACCAAGTCAATTCTTTCAACTTCCTTCTTTATCAGTCCCAATACGGTTATTCTGGGACTAATTATTAGCCTGCAGCCAGAAGTGAAAGAGGGAGCAGCTCCTAAAAAGATAACTGATTTCCTTGGGAGTAGAGGTTTTTGTTTGTTTGGTTGGCTGGTTTTAGTAGCCACCATTTTCACTGTACATCTGCCCTGCATCCAGTCGTTCCACACCTGGTGTCAATTAATCCTCACCCTCGTTACTACAACCATGACCATGACTGACCTTCAAGAAACAGGTTCAGGGAGGTCATGTGCCCAAGCCCTCCAGTGGTGAACTAGTGGGATGGGGATTCCAGCCCAGGCCTGTCACATCCCACAGCCCATGCTCTTTCTACTTTGTCACCACTTACTCTCCTCAGTGAAGGCTGACTGGTGCAGTCTTGGGAGTGGACAATAGCCACTCCTGAGGAAGTCCCTAACAGACGTTACAGTGCAGGGTTGGGTCCAAGGGGTACTGGAAATAGGTGCCAAGAGTCTTCAGGGACCCCAGACAGCTCTCAGTCTAGAGACCCCAGGTACAGACAGGCAGACTCTGACAGTTCCATGGACACAAACACCAGCTCCAAGGAGACACACACTCATCTTCCCACGGTGTGGATATGTAGATACATATAAGCTCTTAACTATGTGGATACACATCATGCAATCCCATAGAAGAGCTATACAGTCCTGGAGACATGTACATACGTACATATACTATCTCCTTCACATGCACACACACTCTCTCTCATATACTCATTCACTCACCCTGGCACAGTTCCATGGATGCTGAGGCAGGTGGTAGGAAGCAGGGGTCCAGCTGGGTCATATGAGGTTGGTGATGCTGGATGTGGTCTCATCATGCTAGTCAGTAGACGACCATCCTGAGACACTGAAGAGACCCCACTACTGCCCCCTCCATCCACAGTGACCACAGAGACAGGAAGGCAATGTCTACTCATGCTCACCTGATACAGCAGCAAGAGTGAGCTGAGGCAGCCAGCGTCATGTCCGTGGATGGCACTGTGACCAGTGGCTGAGCAGGGGCAGTGGCCAGCCTAGTTAGCATCAAGCCAGTGACCAGCATCATGAGGCCACTGAGCAGCCACATGAGGGGATCAGCCCCTCCCCCACTGTGTAGAAGGCCACAGAAGACGGGTGGAGAATGCATGCAGTTCATGTCCTCCATGGCTGAGCTCATCAGCTGCTGAACAGAGCCATGAGGGCCAACAGGCTGAGCGAGGTGCTCACTGCCAGCCACCATCTGTCCAAGCAGCAGGTGGTGGAGGAGAACAGGTCCACACTGCTGCCCCACAGCCCTCCACAAGGCCTACAGTGAAAGTGGCAGCTCTTTTCCAGGAAGGTAGCCTATCTCTGAAGCCCAGAAGGTTCATGGGCAAATGTACACATAATATCCTTAGAGACCCCATAAAGACAGCCCCATCTCGGTTCAAGGCCCCAGGTTCTTCCAACCAACATCTGGCTTTGGCAGAACAAAGAGAGCAGTGGCTGATCAATCAAATGTCTCTGCAGCTCCACAGCTCTACCAGATCTTCAACCTGTTGCACAGCTCTGTCTGTGTTTTCACTAAAGGAGATGAAGGCCTCTATGTAACATACCAAAACTTACTGACAGCTCTCAGTCTCTTATTATTCCTCAGGAGAGCATCAATAGAACTTAGAAATAACCAGCCAACTCCCCTCTCTTTGTAGACACTTAATCGAAAACTTACAAATGCCTGCATCCTTAACCCCTGACACAGCATTTGTCTCTACCCAGATGTTTTCCTGTCGCCACCAGTGAAACCCTGAGCAATTAATACTGCCTTGTAGTAGGGAGTATTACTGCCCCACCTACCAAAGAGGACAATGTCCTCTTCACCCACCAGGCAATCCCAGTCTTACAGCTTCTTTTCTCAGGTAACTCCTGATACCCCTTGTGGTATTTGGGTACTCTGAGAAGCAGACAACACTGAGAACTACATGTGCAAAAATTTATCAGTGGAAACATCCATAAAGGAAATGGGGAAGGAGTTGGAAGAGTCTGAAAGAGCTGACAGATCACAATGCAGCTCTGCCTCTTGGGAGACAGAGGGAAGAAAGAAAAGACAGGCACAGGATTGTAGGCAACACAGCAGTTTTCAGAAAGCTTGGCAAGGTTGTTGGTGAATCTTCAGCCAAAGCCCCTCAGATTCATTTCCCAATATGCGTCTGCCTTAGCTTCCTTCAGTGCCATAGAACGTGTTTCTGGCTCATAGGGATAATATGTTTTCTTTGATTGTTAATTAAGCAACTGAGTTAAAGTGTTTAGTTTTATTAAAGCTTAAAAATAAAAAAATGCAGAGACCTTCATGAACCATATATTTCTTAAATTTGATAATTTTTGTCTTTTTCTGCTATGTTTGTATCATTACCACAATCTTTTTCTTGCTCTACAATTTTATTTTTATTAGCCCTCTGAAGTCCTCAAGAATTCCAAAGAGATTCCAGAAATTACTTTGATTAAATTATTGTCTCTAAATTGTTGAGAACCCTAGATGAATCAGTGGGGGGTGGGGATTACAAGTGATTTTTTAAAATATATGTTTTCAGTTTTAAACTAAGCATAATTAAAACACCAAATTGCTTTGGTAAAAATTAATCACTATTCATGTGATACTACATCAATGCAGATATCATTTCTATAGATGGGCAGCAAGCTTCAGTCTTTCCGTTAGTTTTTCTGTATCAGTTTTTTTTTCCTATTGTCATATTCACCTGTGCGTAGTGGCTTAAGATAGGTGATTTTACCTGCATCTCACCTTTAATGGAATCTCACCAGGCTGTTTTAATATCTATTGAAGTGCAGTATGCACACAATTCAGCACCAGATGTCTAGAAACAAGAGAACCCCTAAAGATTAGAAATTATTTCAGTTATAATTTATTTGATATTATCATTTCATATGCTCGTTTTCTTTTTGTTACTCACATTATTTCAAATCTTTCCATTTTTACCCAAATTTCTCTAATATATATAATATTCTATTCATATTACACACAAAATATATTCTTACAGTGATATAAATGTTTGGCAAGAGACTCAAAGAGCATAGTCAGTTTTCTCCTGAGTGAAATTCAAGTATCTGTCTTTTCAAATGATTTCATAGAAGACAATAAACCTTGTCAATACAGTACAATTGATTTCACTTGCCTGTTATTATTTTATAAGAATGGTCCATCTCCAAAGAAATGATCAAATCGACCAGGAAGAAATGCACACTGACATTAATATTGGCATTAGTATAGCAGACAAAAATGCAGCCTGCTCTTTTCCAGTTGTATAGACACAGGCTTAGACAGGGGACAAACATTTTCAGTAAATAGTATGATGAGTTAATTTCCTTTCAGTCCTTTATAAAAAGAAGGAATTTATTATGAATGGAATTCCCATTATGAGTTATGTTCTTTACCAATTCTTAAAGCACTCTGCTAGATTTGAAGTGAGTATATATGAGACAAATGTTCTTTATTGATTTGAGGTATGCGTGTCTGCACTCCTATCTTAGGAACCTCAGTGGAATCATGTATGAAACTGAACAACTCATTTTTGGACTTTTAGCTAATGTCTTAATAGAAGCCACCTTGAGAAAACTACTCTCTCTCTCATTTTCTACAGGGTCCAACCTAGTTCATGCTTAGCCTTCAAGGGTGAAGCCAATTGCCAATCAAGGAACCGATCCACATCTGTTGGCTGTTCAGAAATGAAGGAGGAGAAACCAGGCTAACCCAAAGAGCAGTCTGAGGAGAGGAAGAAAGAAAGAACAAAGTAATAAGCAAAGAACTGAACATGTCTCTATGTCTTTCCATTTATTCTCATTTTATTTTTCATATTAAAACCTATATGGCACAACAGTGACATTATTATGTTCCTGAAGATTCCATTTTTCCATGTAGATATACAACTACCCCAGGTTAGGAACAGGTTTAGGAAAGTCTTATATATCCCCTTAATAAGTAAAAGCCCTTAACCTTGGGTAGAAAAATCATCTAATTAGCTAAAATTGTTTGTAAAATACTATGAACACACATTGACTTGAGGAGAGGATTCATGGATTTCAACAAGTCCTCATTGGATTTATAAAAACAACTACAACATTAAATAATATTAAGAATCACTGTTGTACTTTCTTTGTGTTTTTTTCCCCCTGCTTCCTATCATATTTCTTTCACTGTTGTAGAATTTCTGTAGCACTGTGGGAGTACTTGTTTTTGAACTTCTCAACATCCAGCTCTAGTGCAACTTTCATTAACCCCCAGATCTCTGGTTCCAGCGGATTCTTTCCCTTCTACTTCATTTAGAAGATGTCACATGATGTGATCATTCCAATTTAAAAGTGCTTTTTTCTCTAATAAAGGTAATTTCCCCATTTTTAAATGACAAGTTCCTCACATTCTGTAACATTTACTTATCCACCCTGGGCATCAATCACATCTCAAGTTCCGGAGAATCCCAGCGATCACACTTACTGCATTACCCTCAACCCTCATCAATTCTAACAACACCTTAACACAACATGTTACTTTCTTGTGAAATTCACCTTTTCCCTTCTACTGTACCAAAACATCCTTCAAAATTCATACCAACCAGAATGCTGATGCAGTAAGTCCAACTCTAGCATTAGTACAAGAAGGCATAATTAAGTCTCATAGTGATCTGGGAAAGGTTATTTCTAAACATTAAAAAAAGAAAATATCAGAAAGAAAAATAAGTATAGTTTATTACATTAAGATTTTAAAATTGTGATTTTTAAAAAGGGAAATTAAATTGAAAAAATACAAACTAAGAAAAATATTGCTAACATATAGAGCAAATATAGCAGGAGTAGGTTAACAATAAATATAATAAATCTCAATCGAAATCAAAGTATAAAGTAAAAATGCTCAATTATTCATGTAAAAATTGGCAAAGACTTTAAAAATGTGATTGCATCAGTGTGGCTGTGGATGAAGGGGAATTGGTATTTGAATCTGCTGTTAACAGCATAAATTAATAGTGTTTCTGGAGAAACAATGTTGACCATATATTGAACATGACTTTTTAGGATATGTCTTTATTTCAAAATAACACTTTTAGGAATTGGTCTTATAGAAAAATATAGTAGAAAAGTGGGGAAAAAATGAATGCACAAGGAGGTTTACTATACCACTGATTTTAAAAGCATAATTAGTAGGCAATCTAAATGATAAAGTATAAGGAGTTAGTGACATAACTTTAAGCGTACCAGAAAACACCATGCAATTTTTAAATCCCATTTTAAAATTCATATAACAACGCAGAAAGCACTTATATTATTATTTGAAAAAATGGGTTTTAAAACATTACTGCATAGCATATGTGTTTTTACAATGTACCTATATACATATATGGAAATACTTAACCAAAATGTTAACTCTTCTTTTATTCCGGAAGAATTCAGACTAATTTTCTCCTGCACTACATCATTCTATAATTTCTAAGTTTTCTAAGAAAAAAAAGAGATTTGTGTATTAGACATAAAAAAAATCAGAAAAAAATAAGTTACTTTCCAATAGGCTTAAAAAACATGATTGAGAAATCTATCATTGAAAAAATTTTAAATCTATCATTTAATAAAAGGAAAAATCTGAAGAAACTATGAATGAAAAAGATTTTAAGTGGGACATAATGTTGTTATAATAACTTGCAAAGACTATAGCTAGTGATTGAATATCATTAAGATAGACCTTCTTATTCTGAAGTCAGTGTTCTTTACAGGTCTATGTAAACCTCAAATGCTTCTGCCTAAAGTGACAGCTCTATAAGGAAAGCAGTGATTTTATTTTAAAAGTTTTCTTCATTTATCATAAATATTAAAGTCTTTTGAGGAAAAATGGCATGCCTTTTTAGTCTGATTATTTTTAGAAAAGATAATCAGTTTTCTCTTGTAAAATACAAAGTAATTGACCTATTTTATAAATTTTTGTATAAAAATTAAAATATAAAGTGAATGTGACAGAGCTTCTTAAACTAAAAAATTGGTGTACACTTATTTATTAGTTATACTAAACATATTTAAATGGAATATTTTCTCCTTTTGTTACCTAGGATCTCAAATATTTAATACCTCTCAAATAATTAATGCAATGTCCTAAATGTTGTTGACATGCTGCCTAGTTCCTGGTTGGAAGGTATTCTTGAAAAAATGAGTCATTTCCTTTGAAAAATAAACTGTCAACTTTCAAAATTAAAAGGAATGTATTCCTGGCCTTTAAAAAATGCTGTGCTATCTACCAAACATTTGAATGATAGATTCTTATATATATATGTGTGTGTGTGTATATACAAGCATGTGCACATTTCTCTGCCAAAATAAAAGTTTTAAAATCTAAAAAACAAATTAAAGATAATGGAAAACAGAATGCTGTATTTTTTACCAAAAATTGACGAATTTAGCATCAAGACACAGATGTTCATTTGCTGGAACCTCTAAAAGTTTAGATGATACCAGAGTTTCTTTGTTTTCTCCAGAAATCTTTCTCTTTCTCATGACATTCCAGGAACTTCATCATTACCCACACATATAGAGAATCTATACTTTTCATAAACCTTGCTAAGATTCCTCTAGTAGTCTGAGAGAAATGATTGGCATGGCTAGAGAAAGAATGTGCACAAATCACTGGTCACTAGCTGGTTATACCCTCCTGGAGAGCAGTAAGAACACAGCCCAGCTCTAATGCCCTAAGAAAGGTAATACAGAATATGCATTTGGGCAAAGAGCAAATGATGGTAGCAATTATGTCCACAGAGAATAAGGAGTTTAAACAAGCAGATCTATTACTCAAAAATACCCATCAAAATCATGAATGCTAAGAAATCCCCAGGAAATTAAGGAAATCTAAATTTCTCCCCAAATGCACATAATTTTAGTAATAAAAAAACATTTATACTCAATACTCTTTTAAAGGAGCCAGCTAGCAAAAGACATCAATATTTGTTTGAAAATAGGATGAAAGCCATATTTAGCAGGAGCATATTTGAAATATTTCCAGAATGTATTTTTGTTATCAATGGAACAACAGAACTTGGCCTTTCTCCAGTGTTAGAAAGGCATACACATATTTACATGTGTACAAGTTTGTGTCAAAGCAAATTAAAAGTGTAATTTTAACCTAGTTCCCCCTCCTTCCTCAATGAATTTTTTTCCCTGACATACATCATAAACACAATTAGTAAAGACCTAGATGGTTATGTTTATGATCAGAAATATGTCTTTGGGAACTGTCCATTTTGTGTACATATAACTGTTCCTTTCAACTATGTAGAAGGCCCATTATATAATATAATTAATATATATGAATATATTATTTATAAATATATATTTTATATATTTTATTTATACTCATTATATATAATTAATACATAATATATAGATATATGTTATATATAATATAATTGTATTAATTAATATATAATACTCATATATTATTATAAAATATTAGCTGATATTTATTGAACATGTTATGTGCCTGACACTTTTGGTGTTTTACTTGTATTGTTTCCCTTAATTCTCACAAATGAGTGGTTAGATACTGTTATCATCCCCATTTTACATGTGAGAAAAAGTCGCAGAAAAGTTTACCTACTTCCCCAAGTCATTCTGCAGAGAAACAGCAGAGCTCAGTTTTGAATTCAAATGGTGTGATTCTTCTTTACAGTAGTTCACATCATCCTTTATAAATGACAAAGATTCTTTTTAATATTTCCTAATTAGTATACAGTTAGCTTACCACAGGGCTTCTTTTTCTTTTTTCTTTTTCTTTTTTGATAAACATTGCTGCAGTAAACCTTTTATGAACACAAATGAGTGCCCCCTAATGTATACACTTAGAATTGCAATTCAAGATTAATCTTTGGTCCTTTCAGTACTTTTGTTTAAATGAGAGCCTAGGGATTAAGACCTCTCACCTACAGATTCTGACTTAGATTCAAATCTGTTTTCCTACTTAAGGGTTTTGAGGAACAGGCCTCTCTAAACATGTTTACTCATATGTGAAGTAAGAATACTGACAGTACCTCTCAAAATTTCTCCAGAGATTAAATGAGTTATTGCATGCAAAGAGCTTAATCCAGTGCCTAGTACATATTGACTATTCATCAGCAGCAGCAGCTTCAATGGGAAACCTTCTCTGAATCCCAAGTCTATCCCCATTTCATCCTACAGTGCTTTATAACTCATACATTATTCTTCCCATTATACTGTAAACAATCACTTCTTTTTCTGTCTCTTTGGATTTCAAGCTTCCTAGTAGAAGGGACTATAGTTTCTATATGTATCTGCAGAATTATCTGGAAGGTACCTAGTATTACTCATGTTTTATGAATGAACAAATAATGGAGATGCAGAAAACAGATTCCCAAAGCATTCTTTTTAATCCTTCCACATCGTTTTGGCTATCAGTCTAAAAATCCCTTAATCATATAGATTTCTTTATAATCATTGCATCCAAATATCCACTTTTCCTTTTTCATATTGTTTCATAGGGGCAATGTGATTTTTTAAAACTGAAGAAAAAAAAACAGTTTTAAAGGACTGAAACCTCTCTGAAATATATATTTGGGCCATATCAAAGGCAATGAAAAAAATTTGACAGTTAATATTCTGATCTGATCAAGATGACAACTGCAGGCTCCAGAAGGCCACAAAGTAAAAATGTGGTTCCAGCTCTCATTTAGTTATGCACATTGATTAAAATAAGTGGAAAGAGAGAAATTTCCATTTCATTCTTTGTTGTATAGACACAGCATGAAGTTGTTGCAGTTTGTTTTATTGTTTGCCTGGAGGAAAAGTCATTTTGTTATTTTAATAATACATTGAGATGGTTTAATGATGGATGGAGTTTCAGAACTCTTAATCAGCTTGCTACAACGACTAGAGTAAACGGAACCTGGGCAGCCAGTAATATAGATAAGAAGAAAGGCCACCTAACTTAAAATAAACATGCTATTAACATCACTTACTACTTTATCATATGCTTTCAAATTTTGTTTCATTAATTATGTAGTTTTTTCGTCTTTTTCTGTCTCTCTACTTTTTATTCTTATTTCACTCGTTTCATTATACTTTGTGTGTTCATAACTAACTCCAACTGCTATATTTGGAAATTCTGTTCTCATTTGAATAGGAATTTGGGATTCATTCTTATTAAGGTCAAAGGAAAAAATACCTGCAGCTGAATGTGTGTGCTTGCCAAGGTACAAAGTGAAATGAAATGTAGGGAAAGTATCCAAAAGGAGAATGAAAAGAAATGCATGAGTGAAGGGAATTAAAAGAGCCCTGGGTTTCATCTTCCTGATCTGTGTAATTTCTCCCTTTCACCACGGTTTTCATCATTCTGTCTATGTGTGTTGCATAATTTGTTATAAGAAAACTGTAAGAGAATTTAAAGGATGCAGTAGACATTTAAAGGCTGGGTTCAATTCTGACATTCATTTTCAGCACTGGGCAGTAAAGCGTTCAGGTCTCAGAACCTAGAGAGCATTTATTCAGAGTGTGATACTAGGGAGTGGAGAGATAAAACATAAAAGAATAAGAAGTAGAGTCCTGTCTGTGATCATATTCAAAGTTGGAAAGCAGCTCTGGCAGCTTCTGTTGAAAAAGCAAAACCGTAAAGCAGAGGCACATGTCCAAATGGCCCAGTCAGCCCCAATCCTACCACCATGTACCCAAAACACCCATTAGGGGGCGGTGCACAGCAGCCTTGATCCTGTGCCCACTGTGATATGCTCCAACTTTATTTCCGAAGTGCAGCATGATTATTTCTGACTCCTCTCCTACTAACCACTACACTAATGAATTGTTCCTTTAACTGTCATGTAAGAGTTTAAAAGAAATAATTGGCTTAGTATAAAAAAGAGCAATATTAAAATTGCATCTTCAATATCATAAAAAACCCTCCCCATGTCATATACCAAAGTTCCAACACAGAAGTACGATTAGTTGGAGCTCTAGTGGAAAACATGTATATAGTGAGGTTCTTACATCAAGGCCAGTGCCTTAGTGGAACTGCTAATACTCTCAGCTACAGGAGATGCCTGGATCTTGGTTCTAGCAACATGTTCTTCTCACATATAGTTGTTGGATCTTTTTCATTACTGTATATTCATTATCTATGACCAACACCATCCATAATAAGCCAGGCATTTCCTTATATTCCTGCTGACAAATATTTTCAAAGAAGTCTTAGTATGTCTAACAGCCATTGTTCAATTTTGCAGACCTCGTGTAGAATCCACATTTATTAAACCTGTGTGGCTCCAAGCATGCTTACTCCTAATTTGAAAAACTCAAAGCTAAAACATATTAATTTATGATTGGTGTTGTACAAATACTCTCTGTAACTTCTTATTACTTGAACAGGTAATTAGTAATAAGTAAAGAAACTGTACCTTTTTTGCTTCCAAAATAATCATCAACAGATCAAGTCATTCTTAGTTGTCATAAATGCAAAGACTAGTAACAGAACATTTGTTAGCTGATTCATAGGATTCTTGAGTTACTACTTGCTTTCTGAATTGCACTCTCAAGTAATTGATTATACTTAGTTCTTGGATAATCCTCTGAAATGGTTTCCCAAATTGACACCATGGTGTACAATCTGAGTCAATGAGATATGGTTTACTACAGCGCTTATTCATCTGTGTAATCATTTACAAATCACTTATTGAACACACACATGTGGTGAGACACTGTGATAGACCTGGGGCTATGGAAGACATGGCTTATTCACATTAAGACCAGTTGGACAGAGATAAATGTGTAGACCGATGTGAACATATGATATATACTGTAAAAGGAATACAGAGGAAAAAAAGTGAATCATCAACTCTGCTTGGGAACAGGGAATAGTCATTTCTACAGCTCAAGAATTCCTGGAGGGTCATTAAAAGAATATCAAATGTAGCTACAATGTGTGTCATTAAAATAAAACTCTGAATATACAGAATAATGGATAAAATAGGGTATTCAGTGAGCTCTCCAGAGCTTTGCCCTTCTCCCTATTCAGAAATGAAAAGTGAATTCATAATTTGCAAAATATTTAACTAAGTTGGGAAAATAAAAATATTTGTTTCCTAGCATCTTTTCTAGAAACTCCCAGTCTTCTCACCATTGTTTTACCTCCTGTCAGGATGTACTAAAGTCAGTCTTCTCAGCAAATAGTTAATGGGCATGCTCATTTGAGAATTGAGTCAATGAAATATATGCATTTTGTACATTTTTACCCACTAGAATTAAATTTAGGAGATAAATTTTGTATACTATTTTCCTTAAAAATTATTCTTTTAAAAAATCATATTTGTAAATCATTTCAATGATATAAAATTAACAATATTATAAATTAAGTATTCTCTGTGAAATGCATCTTGGTGCTGCAGCTCCTCCTCTTTAATCCTTCAAACAAATCCATGATAACACTGTAGTACTATAGTATTAGTTGCTAATGCTTTCAGTAAAAAAATTTTCATGACTTTCATGTTCTCAGATATATAAATTCCAGTTTGCAGTACCTTTTTTGTTTTCAAAATAATTGTCAACAGATCAAGTCATTCTAAGCTGTCACACATGCAAAGACTAGTAACAGAACATTTGTTAGCGGATTCATAGGATTCTTGAGTTGAGATTGATATGAATATAATACAAAATCTCTAAAAACCATGAAAATTGATCAGTTGGAATAGTTCATATTTTACTTATTATAAGAAATAAAGTCAATAAATAAATATTATATAGAGCTTGTCCTTTCGAATATTATAAAAAAAAGAACAAGAGTTTTGACTACATTAATATACCCAATACATAGTCACTAACTAAATAACAGAAGGAACCCAAGAATTATTTGACTGATATGGTCAAATGAAGTCTTTGAAATCATTAAAGAAAACCTGTACTTAGGTAGGAAACACAGAAAGGCATTTGAGAGAATGTAATCAGGACAATGACTGTTTTCTTCTCCACAAACAAACAAACAAAAAACATGAACAAAAGCAATTACCTTCCAAAGAAAGAAAATTTCAATGAAAATCAATTTCATGGCAATGAAAACTATTATGACATAACAGTAAATGATAATAGTGATCAAACCACAATGCACAGAAATGCTCAAATTTTACAAATCTTCCTTCCTTTAAGAAATAAATTTATCTTTTTTCATAGCAATAAATAGTAATAGACATCAAAAAGAAATGTTACCACTGACAGCATGCATGGTTAGTGTATGTCTTGCACATTTTCCAGGCTGAGATAATGCCTTTGAGACTGTGGGAGAACAGGGTGGCACTGTGAGCCATCAAAACTTAAAAAAACAAGCAAACCTTGTTAGTCACAAAGGCAGTGGGAGCAGCAGGGATTGGACTTGGGGCGGTAAAAAGATGTGCTTTTTAATCTTACCTCCTACTGTCCCCCAAGAAATAGGTTGATTCTTGGTGCAGTTAGTTACCACAAGAACTCTACTTATCTAAGGAGTCCTGGGTATTTCTTTACTTTCTAAGAACTATTATAATAATATTTTTAATTACTATGAAGCTTCCACCAAGAGGCTCAGGATGCTACATCAACAATTAAGACATCATCACCATAAACATTAATAATTAAAACCACATAAAATGCACAGTACAAAAAAGCCCCAGAACACTGAGCACATGGCATTTTGAAGAAGGGTCCTTTTGCAGTGCTTCCTGTAACGTGGTATTACACAGCCATTTTCTGAAGTGCAAAACCAAAGGCAGTTCAAAAAGCATCATCAATTTACCAACTACAAAATGCCTACAAGTTGATCTGTGGAGCACTGCTCTCATATTTGGGAGAATAATCTAGTGCCCATTGTCTCCTTGCAAATCAGAGCTTTCAAAAAATAGTGTAATGCCAATCAAAATGAGGAAAAAACCTGCCGACAGAGTTTCTGACTGAACCGTGAATGCTTGTACGATTTTAATAATCCTGTTTTCTTCTTCATATTCCTCTGACTATAATGATTAATAATTTGCTTAACCCATTTATAGTTGTATTTCAGCATCTGTGAACAAGAAGCAAAATTGTTTCCGGCACTGGAGAAATTACTTCAAGTTACACAAATTTAAGACTCTATTTAGCTACTGAGTAATTCACATGACCCTCCCCACAAATCCAATGTTTACCCCAGGGATACCAACTCTCTGGTTTGAAATATATTTTTTCTTTTATATACTTGAAGGAAATAATATTCAGTGACTTCTGTATAGAATGCCAACTATTTTTCTTTTTAATAAAATAAATGTATTGAAGTCTATCCTGCACATCACAAGGGGAGCTGGATGAATTATCATGAAGTGAACACACCCATGCAGTCACCTCTCTGATGAATAAATTGAACAATTCCAGCCTCACAGAAACCTCCTTCCTGTCTGCTCAAGTTATTACGTTACTCCCCAAAAAGTAACATAACCAGGAGTCTGCCTTCTATGGCCATTCCTTTGCACTGCCTGGTTGCATTCTGCATGGAAATAGGTCTATAGTGTGCCTAGTCTTTCATGGCTCTTCTCTTGCTCATTACGTGTGTGAAATTCATCCATGATGCTGTGCATAGCAGCAGTGCCTCCTTTGACATTACTGTATGGCGTCACTTTATGTACATGTGCCACAGTTTGTTTGGTTTTTAGTCAGCTGTTATGAACCTTCCCATATATGTCATTTGGCGCACAGAGGCTTTCCTTTCTGACAGGTATACTCCTAAGATAGAACTGCCAGGTCACAGAATTTGTACCTGTTCATCATTAGTAGATATTCCATACGGTTTTCCAAACTGGGCAGCTCATTTTACATAACCACTATCTGAATATAGGTTCAATATCCTAGTCAAGAATTTTCATTTTCAGCTTTAAAACTTTTTAACTTTCATTTTTAAGTAAATTCATTCTGTTTCATTTTTAATATTATCTCATTTGGGTTTTAATTTGAATATCTCTTGACGACTAGCGATGTTAAGCAACTTTGTATATATGCATATTGGACATGTGAATATCTTCTTTCATGAAGTGCCTTTTCAATACTTTTGGCCATTATTCTGAAATGGAGTTATTTTTCTTAATGATTTAAAGAAGCTCTTTGCATATTCCTGATGTGAGTCCTTATGTATTGCCAACATCTTCCTCCATTCTATGGTGTATCTTTTCCCTTTCTTACTGGTGACTTTTAATGAAAATAAGCATCAATGAAGTTCACTTTAGAAGTCTTTTACTTTCATAGTAAGGGTTTTTGGCAGCCAACTTAGGAAATATTTATCAACTCCAAAATCATGGAAACATTCTCCTTTGTTATTTTTTATATTTGTTTTGCCTTTATATTTATGTCTATAGTTCACTGAGACATGATGTACTTTTTAAAATTATTTGACATAGGGCTCAAAATTAACTTTTTTTCCATTTGCATATCCATTTGACATCGACTTATTTATTGTAAAGCACATCCTTTCCTTATTTCACTGAAGGGGAAATTTATCATAATTCAAGTGACTATAACTTGATGCTGTTGTTTAATTTTCTATTCTTACTCCACCAACTACTGACTAATTACTGAATGACTGAAACTTTATAAGTCTAGATATTTGGCAATATAAGATTCCCAACTTTATTCAAGATTGTCATTTCCATGCTTGGTCTTTTGCTCCTCTATATATAATTTATATAATTTGGAGTCAGCTTGCCCATTTCCACCAAAAAAAAGATGAAATTTTAACTGAAATTAAAATTATAGACCAGTTAAGGTATATGTCATATCATTACAATATTGGATCTTCCAGTCCATGAATATGGTACCTCTCTCCATTTGTCTTCTTTAATTCCTTCATGCCCAATAGTTTTGTTTGTAGGGAATTTTGCATACCTTGTATTAGATTTATTACTGGGAATTCAAGGCATTTGAAAACTTTTAAAAGTTATCATTATACATTTTTTCAAAATGTTGCTTATATTTAGAAATAAACTTGATGTTTATGGTTAATACTGTATACAGAAACGTTGAATTTACTAATTAATTTTTACTAGTTTCTCTAAGTTATATACAAATAATGATAATTTTTTTCTTTTCTTCCAATACTTTTCCTATTTATTTACTTAGCATCATTGCACTAGCCAAGATCTCCAAAAAAAATGATTAATAGAAAGTGGCAGTAGTGACATTCTTATCCCATTTATCTCATGGGTCAGCTTTCAATATTTCACCATCAAATGGAAATGCTATATACAAAGTGCTATAAAAAATAGAAGTACTTAAGCATGAACAGACTAGCTTTCTCCATGTTTTTGTTGATACCTTTTATCAAATTAAGGAAGTTTCCTTCTACTCCTAGTTTTCTAAGAATTTTTATCATGAGAAGGTATTGGATTTTATCAAATACCTTTCTGCATCTATTATAATAACCATCTGACATATTTCTCTTTATTCTATTAACATCATAAATTATACTGATTTTTAAATGTTAATCTCATGTTGAATTCCAAGAATAAACATGCCAAATAATTTTATTTGCATTTTATACAAGATTTTCAAATATGAGAAAAATGCTTCATTGTAAAATTAATAGGAATTTTTCAAAAGCTTTCTCATTTTCAATAATTTTTTATATCTTTCTGTAAGGCATACCTGCTGGAATAACTTCACTAGTTTTGCTTTCCCCCCAGGTATGCTTTTGTAATGACCTGGAGAATTCACACTTCCTTTGTCCATCGTAACTCATATAACCTGGAAACTGATCTCTGAATGACTTCATATAGGAATCAATAAGAAATACTGTATACTAGTTTTATTATAAGAAAATGGCTTACTCTTGGGCCAATTGTTTTTCTTTTAATATCGATCTATTAACTGGTTTTTAATTATATACATGGCCTTTGTGATAATCAATTCTAGTGTCTACTTTAAAACACTGGTGAAGCATTCTAGAATTATAAGCATGATTTATCTGAGCATCCTCAGGTCTCAGAGTAGAATCTACTTTTCAACATGATCTTGCAACCTGACTTCCACTTGTAGATGGCAAGGTTCATACAAACAGGAAGATATGGCTAATGAAGAGTCCACATAAAATACAAAAAAAAAATCACACAAATATATATAGGTTCATTCACTTAAAAACATGGTTTTTCCTTCTATTATATCTCCAACATTTAGAAATGGAAATGTAATATAGAAAGTACCATAATATGGAAGTACTTAAGCAACAGCCTTGCCTTTTCTAAGTATTTGGGGAAAAAAAATTAAGTTACATAAAAGGAAAAATTTCTAATCAAATAAATTGAGTAAAGAACTTAAAATCAATTTCAGAATTTTAGATTGCCACATATTTCAGGGGAGAGGAATAACAGCCAGTATTTGTGACTCCAATAATGTTTCATGTTCAAATAGAAAATGTGGAAACCAAGCCAAGATATTAGTTTGAGAAGCGCTGCAGCCCATTTTAGAAGCACACACAGGTATTCTTTTAATGCTGCTAAGATACTATATTGAGCATAAAACAGCAAAGCTTGGACAAATCAAACACAGCTTGGAAACTCATCTTTACGAAGAATATAAAGTTTGTGATACATTTGCTATAATAAATTCATATGATTTAACTAAATAGTCAATATATTTAATAAATAAGAAAGCTTTCTTATGTGATAAATGAATGTTTGATTAAACAATGAAGTAATTCAACTTTCAAATTTTAACTTGATTGTGAATAGTCCGTAGATCAAAATTATTAGCTTATATGAAAAAAAATTCACGTACTTTTTCACCTCACATTTGTTACTATTAACTGAATTCTTTAGAAAGCAGATGGTTCCTACTATGCAATATACATCCTTTGAACAAGTTCAATGTTCAATCAAGGTGAGGTCTATTAAAACCAGCTGTCCCTTATGAATTACCTATTACTCTTAATCTCATAGTTAATCACTTATCTCTTATACCCCAGTACCTTTTTTTTCACATTGTTCTGTAGCTCTGTCCCCTATTGTTTACATAGAGCCTGAGTTATTCAATACATGGTTTTTAATATGTTTAATACATTATTCCATTTCCAGAGACTCAGAGCATTTGATTTCCTGCTATGACTTCTAAATGTGTCCTTTATCCAGTCATACTTTAAAATTCTTCTGCCATTATCTCATGCTTATAAGTCACTCAATTTAGTTTTGCCCATGCTGAATAATGCCATCTGAGTAGTCTTTATGAAGCAATAATGTCATCAGGCCATGCTTCTACTCTAAAAACCATCAACACTCTATATCGCCTAGAGGATAAATTAGTTCAATCTAAAGAGTATTTATTGAGTGTTTTCTATCTGCCAAAATATCATTAAAACCTCATGAACTGAGATTCATATCATTCTGAATTTGGCTATAATCAACATTTTCAATAGTATCTTCAAACTCTGACCTTCTTGTATCTTATATCAAGCTAAAGTTTTCTTCTTGTCTCCCTTATACATATCTGTGCCTCCCCACTTTGCAAATTTTTCACATTAAGAGTGCTTTCTTCTTCAGTCTAACCTAATTTATAAAACAATCAGATCTGTCTTCTTTTATGAAAATTTCACAAGCCAATCCAGATATGACTAATTTATTTTCTATTGTATTCAACTGTCTTTTAATTGCAGGCTGCCTTCCAAAGTATTTAATTTTATTGCATTGATTTTTATTATGGAAGTCAGTTTTCTCAAATGAGAAGAATAGGGCTTTAGAACTGGTCATATTTGAATTCAAATTTTCAGTAAGCTACATACTAGCCATGTGATCTTGGTTAAATTAATTTCTATCATTTTCCTATCTCTAAAATGAAATTAGTAGTAACTATTTCCTAGTGTGATGGTAAGAATTCAGCGAAATAGCACTGGTACTTACTGAATATGATTTTGCTACAATCTTGCATTTTTATATATTTATGTTTACCAAATAGTTTGCAAGCCCTTTAGAGGAAAATAATTTTATTATATTTTATTATATATACTATTATAAAGAATAGAATCATAGAAAACATTTTTTTTAACAATGGACTGTTTATTTCATTTTACTATTAATACATTTATGGGGAAATAATAAGCCATGGATAAAAAAACATGAGAAAAAGATAGTACCTTATTATTAAACAATTTATGCTAAATTTTATGTGTGTATATGTATTTTTGTATACATGTTTAAGTTTATATGTTATATAAATGTACATGTATATTTGTGTATATAGGTTTGTAAATAAAAGGTACATATTCTCAAATGTGTATGCATATACACACACAAGTGTGCACACACACCTATGCTCATAAGCAAAAATAGTGAAGCCAGATGAGAAAGAAATTATCTTGGGTTGAAATATTTCTAGACAGCACAGTTCTGTTGGATATGCATTTAGGAGTAAAAATGCACTTTCTCAGAGAGTAATATATATCAACATTCTAAGATTTCAAGACTTTGATTTGAATAGGGCTCAAAACGTGTATTTTGAACTGATACATAAATTACATTCAAAGAAGATCAATAAGTCAATAAGATATACAAAAATCATTTCTAAGATTATACTAATTGAAAACATATTTCTCTAAAAATTTGTTTTTAAAGAGCATTTCTGGATTCACGGGGAATTTTAAACTTAACCTTACATTGCATTATTGATCAACTTGATTAAAGAAGCACTTCCATTTTTCTATATTTTATTTCCTACATTAAATCTAAGCACAGTTCTATGGCATTGTCCTTCATTTGTTCTTCCCAGTTGAAATGAATGGCTAATCTCTCAAGGGAATATTCTAGTTATTTATTATTGATTTTATAGCTCAAAGATGTAAGTGGGCAGTGAATGGGCAGGATTTCAGATTAGAAAATAACCACTTAGAAGAAGAAACCAGCTGGACACTTGTGATAAATTGCAATTTTCTGTCTGAATTTTATACCTAGTTATATAGGTAGTTTACAGAATTAAGCTCCATATGGACAAAAAGCTACTGAGGGGACTCTGACATAACCTGTGCGTAGTTACAGATGCTTCTCTCACTCTTTTGGGACACATTTTGGGAGAAACATGTCATAATCAGGGATTTAGGAATAATGAAAGATTTGGCTTTCATCTGCTCTTCATGTATTTACCAGAGCTGAGATAAAGAAAACAAACATACACAAATGTTAGCTGTTATAGCATTAAAGCAGACTACACAAATGCTTCCTGAATGTGATTACACACACACACACACACACACACACACACACACACCACAAAAAACTGTCACACCACACCAGCAGTAGCTCAGCAACTTCTAGTACAGAAACAGTTTGAGAGCTTTATAATAATGGGGAAACAAATGATATGTTATAAAAAAGAATTTTGATGAGTTCCCCAACTGTTTTCTTGGCTTATATTCTCTAATCTAAACTATTTTATGCAGACTTCCCAAGTGCTGATCTATGAGGAATCATCCAATTTTTGACAATGACTTCAGTTAAACATTAGCATTCTTTACAATGTATTATAAATGATGTATCAGCCAAGGTTCAACCAGGAAACTGAAATCCTAAGCATTTGAAAGTGATAAAATTTAATGTAGACAACTGTTTATATGTATGATAAAAAAGCTAAATGACCAAATAAGGGAGAGGTAGCAACACTGAGATTAGCAAAGCCATAAAGCCACGTCTACCCGTAGGCTAGAAAGATGACAGGAAAGAGTCTGGGCCTGGGGCTCTGGATTACCATAAACCGGGGGCCAAGGTGACCTACCTAGCAAGAGCTGGACCTATGGAGGAGATACAGCCACTGCTGGAGAAACTGCCTAAAGCAGAAAGCAAAGGCGAGAAATAATCTAGCTTTTCCCTTTCGGGGCCCTCCAGTTGCCAACCAGTAACTCTCATTGGCTAAACCAAGTCAGAAGTCAGCTGACAGAAGGGACCCACCTCCTGCTAGAGCAGTCCCCTGTGGTTTACCTTTCTGGAAAAAAACGAAGAACTGACCTGAAGATAAACAGTCCCAGGACCAGAACTGATATATCATTTTTATATTATATTTTATCAAACTTCAAACTACTTAAAATTCAATAGACTCTTGAAATTCCACATTCATATAGAATTTTTCATTGTCAAACTATAAGAAATAAAAACAAAAGAATGTTGAGGTTAAACAAAAATCATTTGCACCACTGAAAATTTTTGACACTTCTCATGTAAATGACAATATTTTTTAAAAGTCCATTTTTATTGTACTTTATCAACCAAATATAATAATTGCACTCATTATTTGGATAAATGTAACAATTACATACTTATATATACTTATCATAAGTGTACCGTACTTATCACTAAGTGTACCTTAGTGTTTACATGATCATCTTTTCCTAAAATTAACATCATTAAGTATGGGAAAATAGTAGTGGATTTTTCAATGTACTTTGTACAATTTAACAGTTTTGTAAACTAAACATTAATGTACTTGATTTGAGAAAAAGAACCAGCACTTTTAACCTGTCCTTTAAGTTTTTATCATTATTTATTCAGGAAATAACTGACTAATAATGTCAAGGGCAGATCATTGAATTTTTAGATCGAATTTTTCTAAACTGGTCACAAAATGTGTCATTCTAACTATAAGTTAAAGAGGTAGAAATGTGATCTAATGTTTTTAAATAAATAGAAAAGGGTATTTTTGGTAAAACACTCTAATTAAAATTACATTTAAACTCATGGGAATGTGATCAATAAAAATAAGCTTGTGGCATTTTTCTCAATTTATTTCCATTATTCCCTAGGGTCTCACCAAAGGCCCATTTTGTTAGGAAATCATTTTCTTGAAAATAGTCTTATAATGTTCATGAAGAACAGTAATATCCATTATATAACAAACTTTGCCTTTTCTATATTATGGCACATGAAATCATACACAGTTGACAGCTCATAACTACATCACAGGGTACCAGCATTAACACCTCAGTCAGTCCTACCTCATTTGAAACATGCACTCACCCCCCTTCATATTGCCAGGTTAACCTGGAAGACCCTGAATTCCTGGCCTGTCTTGGAATACCCTAAAAGACAACAAAGTGAGATAAACTACTATGATAAACAAATTTAAACCAAGAAACATAAACTTCTCCAATAATAAAACTAAAAGGAATGACACTGTCAGATGCCATTTAAATATGGCTCTTAACTAGTCTTCCTGGTAAACATGCTAGCAGAAATACAATGGAGAGTACTTCTCTATGAAATACTTTTAGCAGGATACACTTGATTTTTCTAGATTACTTATCACAGAAAAACATGGTACTTATGGATTTGTGGGCAATGACTGGTTTTGACAATGTTGGAGAAGAAGGATATTTTGGGAGCTGCATTGTGGAGACAGACTTCTCCAAAGGAAGTATTTGCCTGTGTCTTGCAACTATGTCTACATCCAATTTGATAATTTGACCTTTTGTATTATTTTATCTCCTTTAAAGACCATTAAGTAATGAACATAAGATTGGGAGATTAGAAAAGACTCAAATGAAGGAAATGCCAACATAAAAACTACCCTCCACATGACCTCAACACCCTACTCCTGGCACCACAACAAAGCATAACCCAGTTCCTTTTGAGTTACACCTACCTCTGCCCTACTGAAAATTATCTCCAGAATATCTTGACGTTTGGGGAAAAACAGACATCCTACACTATTTCTGAGTCTAGAGATGGGAAAATCCTAGCAACAAATCTCAACCTATTCTCATGAAGTCATTGGATCCTTCATATAAAGTAAAATGCAATAATGGAATTGGAATTTGAGGTCATATGGGATCCAGACCCTTTGAGCTTATCTCCATTCAAGGATAATTATCAAGCCTGGAATGGGCTTCCCCAAAGAGAAACTGAGCAAATCTTGAGTTTCTTGACTGTACATCTTAAAACATCCCTTCATATTAGGAAAATGTATTCATTCTTATTCATTATTACATATTCATAATTATTTAGAAATGTTTTGAGTTTCTGTTTTAGGAGGAAATACAAATTTATAGTAACCTGTTATCATTATTTCCAGCTTATGAAAAATAAATAAAAATTAGAGATCCAAATATCATCTGATCATCAGCAAACTGGGATTACTCTGCTATGAAAAGAGTTTATAATATTAAAGAGAGGGTAATCTAAATGGCGTTAGTCAAAGTGGCTACAATGTTTTAATATGAAGGAATATAATAGAGAGGAAATGGAAACCTCACAATCACAGGTTATTTAATACTTTCATCTCTCAAGTGGAGGAAATTCTAGATAGAAATACAGTGCACATAAAATGCCTAATTGACCAATGAACCAGAAGGAATGTGGCTGATTGAGGAGGAAAAAGAAGCAGCAGCAAAGAATAAGTAGCTTAGAAATGTCCTGGTTTTTTAATTATTTTTTGTTGTTCTTTACTCAGACCACCTTTTAAAAATACATTAATCTTTAAATTAATGAAACCAACACACAGAAATAAAATCCCTCCATAATATAAAGAAGATAAAAGGCAGCACATAGCTTTCAATCCATACTAAGAGCATATAACAAATGATGTTACACTAACATCACACATCAACCTAAATACATACTACTTGCACACACACAATCCCTAAGTTTAAACATATGTCCTCCCAGCTTTATATGCCCACATATACACATAGCCGTTGTCAAGTGACACATACAAAAAGCAATCAATCTATGTACAATTGCAGATTGATAAACATGAATTCACAGACACACATTGCAGTTGACATATTTCATGTGTGTCTGCTTTAATTAGAGGAACGCAATACATACATATGCGTGCATAGGCACAATCTATTCCTACCCACACAAACTCACACACCTTCAGAAGCTCAAAGTGATGGCTGAGAGTGCATGATTAGTGGTTGCAAGAAAAGTAATTTGTGTAATAGAGATTACCAGGTATATACTGGGGTACTTCTCATAATCTAAAATAGAGCTGGGCAACCACACTTCAGTGGAATAGAAAGGTGATCAGGCATGGGTAACTTAGCATCAGCAAATTGTGTATTTTTCTCTCTTGAACTCTCTGATTAATGTGACAACAACCAATTCCCAGTACCGCATTTCTCAGCTGTACTTTTCAAGTGAGATGATTTGATGAAACTAGCTTGAGTCAGGTGCTTAATCATTTACACGCCCACTCAAAAGTAACTGGGCATCTACTATATGCAGTGGTATTACTAAGGATTGGGTAAACATAGATTCAGCAAAGCAGGCATGTCAAGTCCAAGGGGGTGTGTGAAGAGCGCCACATGGCAGAAACACAGCTGTTTAGAGTTTACTCTTGGGGAGCAGAAAAGAGAGACTCTACTGACATCCAAACAGGTGTCTGCTACATCGATTTGATGAATAAGGTAAGCAGAGATTGGTTAATAGGTAACTTCTAAAAGACTACAGCTGATAGTATGTGGTTAGCTGAACAAAAGGAAGAATTTAAGGAGTCAAGTGAGGGAACTGCCTGCCAAAGAAGCCATTTCATGGCTAGATAACTGAACTCAAGTGTCTTAATATTTTTTCATTCATCTATCAGTTCTATTGGTGAGTAAATTCAAAGTCAATGAACTCAAATTCATCTTCCTGAAGGATATGAAGTTGGAAAGACAGATGCTTCTATAAGAAAGTTGCCATCTTTAGCCTGGTACAGTGAGTGTACAAAAGTATCCTTTTTCGTGTTCCCATGGATCGTGAAATTTCACTAAATACAACTCTGAAAAATTGTATTGCCATAAATCATTGTCTTTAATGATGTGGAATTTAAATTTAGTTCTCTTCTCCCTCATACTAGCAGTTTCAAGTCAAGAAAAACTTGAATCTAAAGAGGCAATTATTTCATCTCATTTTCCCATCATATAAAATATTCTGTATTAGATTGGAGAGTCACTAATCATTTCATGGACTGACAAAACACCAGTCACTAATTTCCTAAACCTTTTTGTGCAAGGCTTTATCTGTCATATAGCTTTTCACCTTATTTTCACTCCACAATAGAGGAATCTAAGTACAATTAAAGGGTCGTTTCATTTTTACTAAGGAGAATCGAACCAATCATTAATTGATAGTAATGGCAAGTATTCTGAGACTTTTCTAGGCCTCCCCTTGGGCCACTAGCACTGCATCAGCAGAATCAGAAACCACGCGATCAGACTTTTCCGATTAAATGAATCTAAGACGCCTATGCTGTGCATGATAAGGTGACAATTTAAGGTCACTGTCAGTGCACATAAAAGTAAACTGGTACATTTTTCTCAAGAAAGACAATTTGAAAGACAGTGGCCATAAGATTATGAATTTTGAAATACTAAAAGATGTGTGAGAAAGATTAAAAATATATAGACTAAAAAGATTGAAATATAATTCAAATTAATAATTCTAGAAAACTAATAACACTGGTAGAAAATAATTACAAAACTTTACTTCCCTAAAGGAATAGTTTCTCTCTGAGAGACATTCCCAAGTGAAAAATAAGAAACTATCAAAACTATCCAGGAAGTAATGGTTGTGAATTAATTCATTTTATAAATAATAAGTATATGCTCTGAATCAGGGACAAGGTGGGGGAACATTTACAGTATAACCTCACAGAATTTCCAATAAGGCAGAAGTCACAGCTAGGAGACCATACGATTTCAGTGGGCTAAGAGTTAGGAGAAGGGAAGGAGAAGCCTTTATAAGAAAACATGGCCTGGGTATTGAACCTCCTACTTGGGAAAAGAGGGGGGAGGCTGGGATTTAAAAGCTTTTTGAAGTTGAGACCTGAAGAAGGAGTAAACCTTGGGAAGAAATAGAAAGTGGGTGTGGCAGTGGGGTTAGGGCAGTGGATTTCCAGCCAAAGGAACCATTGTATACAATATCAAGGGATCAGGAAGGCAAGAGAGTAAGGTTTGTGTTTGAAGACATGGAAAAAAATTTTTTCAATAGGACTGGATCCTAATCACATTAAGGAACTTTAACTTTTCCTAAGAGAAGTGGAAATAATTGTGTGATGGTGTGGAAAGAACTAAAATAATGAGATTTCCAAAGTAATCTTTGGAAAGATTACTTGGAAGGAGACATGATGGGATGGGAAGGTAGGTATGGTGAGATTTTCCCACAAAGGTAAATGAGAAATGATGAAACCAAATGGTACAATGGCAGCAGGTAGGAGAGATGGACTAATACAAGAGAAATTGAGGAAGCAAAATGGAAAGTATTTTGAGATTTATTTCATAAGGAGAATTAATGGAAGGCAAGAGTGAAAAAATGATGCCAAATCATTGCTTAAGCAATTGTTTCTCGTGTTCTTTGTTAGAAAAGGAGTGCTGGGGAGAAGGAGCTATATACCATCATCATTCCCAAAAATATGAGGAGAAAAAAAAGCAAGCAGGCTAATGAGTTTCAATTTTGAATTTTCCCAAGAGCTGAATAACTGAAAAGATTCACAGTTAATCACAATGTCATAAAAAATAATATAAATAATGTCAGAGATGACATAGAACAGAATAAAACACAAAAGGAAAATGAAAATAATTGCATAAATTATATGAAAAACAGGAGTTTAATAAAAGAAGATAGATCAATTACCTAATTTGAAAGGTGAATAAAGGATATTTGAATTTTACTATTTGATTTTGCTATTAATTAATGTTATGCAAATCTTACAAAAATTTTGCAGAAGAAAACCTGAGAATAAATTTAAAATTAGTTTTAAAACAGCTTCAATGTGTTAGAGATTTTAAAAGAATCTATATTATATACTATGAAATCCATCTCAGGAACATTTATACTTAATAATATGTATTCTTTAGAGATACTAGGTGATAAAACAAAGCAAAATTGGAAAGTGTAATACTTTGTTAAAATGGAGATATATAGCCAGTGAAACATAATTCTCCCCCTCAGGAACCTAATGAAAAATGTTTTCACATATTAAGGCAGGCTAGACATATTTGTCAAAAATAAATCATGTCAAGCATAGTGTTTTTCTTTGATCTTTTTAGGTAGGAAAATGTAGTATATGTTATGTAGAAAGTATTCTGGCTTTGAACAATAATACTTGGCAAACAAAGATTGGCAAATGAGAAGACTGACAGCTCTCTGGCATATAAGAATTGTCAAAGAAGAAACTGGAAAATTAGACAAGAGTCCATATTGAATATAAAAAAGAGAAAAACTTCAAAGAAAGGATTATTTCTTTCTGTCATGATGACAAAAAAAAATCACAAAAGTGAGTTTAATGATGTAGACTTGCTTCTTTCAACTAATTAAAGACTTTATGTTTAAAGCAAATGTAAGAATTAAAAAAGGATAATTAAATTGATTCTGTCAATTATTCAACAAGTTTTAAGTACCCACTGTGTACCAGGCAAGGCTCTGAGGATACAAAGATGCAAGGTCTCATCTTAAAGGAACTTAGAGTTTAACAAGGAATTGACAAGTCAACACACAACTACAAACCATGATAGAGGAAAGACAAGGCCCTTTGGAAACATGGAAAAAGCAGCCAACCTCATGCATCAGGGAAGTCTTTTCAGAGGAAGTAAAGCCTTAACTGAGGGTTGCAGAATGAGTACCCCATGAAAAAAAAGGAGTGTATTCCAAGCAGAGGAAACAGTACATGCAAGTATCCAATAAGAGAAATTTTTCATGTCCCAGGTTGAAGTGCAGAGATGAAAAGGGAGTGGAGAGAGATGTGACTGAGATGATTGCATTACCAACCTTTATCAGAATACATACTTATACTTGGTCGTTTCACAGATACTAATATTTTGGGTACAATCGCATGGTTCGTGTAATACAGCACAATGGATCAGGGGCTCATTGTGTATTTCCTCAAAACACCAAATTAACTCCGAATATCTTTCCCAGTTTTATGGCTGACTTAAGGCCAATTTTGATTGCTGGTGTAGTAATTAAGTAAACAATCAACATATTAGGTATTTGTGTTGAGTAAATGAGTTAAGAAGAGAAATAGTATTTCTATAGCTTGTTGGCCAATTATAGTATTTCCAAGTTCAGTGTTTTATCATTGTCATTACTTTGTTTTTGTAGATTTCTTTTCCTAAAAATGAAAGATCAATACAATCTCTTAACAGTATACATCAAACTCTTCTCACAAGCATATCTTTTCTTTAGTATCACTCACACCTTCCAGTACTTGTCACAGGCTGAAAAAGAAAAGGAAAAGGAAGAGGAAGAGGAAGAGGAAAAGGCAGGCAGCCAGCCAGTTTGCCTAAAAATATGTTCTGTTGCTGATAACAATGTACAACTAATACCAGCTTAAACCAAGAAGACTGTATTTATTTAACACATGTATTTGTTTAGAATATAATCTGGAAGGAGTTATTACTCCTTGTTATTGGATCAGTGGCTCAACAATGTCAGAACCAGCATCACTAGCTTTCCTGCCTTTTCTATAGTAAAACTGAAGCATCTATAAATATTTATCCAATACTCACTAAAGCTACATCAACAATCTTCAGACTTTTGAAATCCTACCATATAAAAAGAGGGTTTGAAGGTTTAAACTTTTTGATATGGCCTTAATTGTTTCAGAAGAGAAATAATAAAGAAATGAATGTTATCTCAAATATAAAGGGACAAAAATGATAGTTAATGTGGCTTATGAAACTTTCTAAAGATGGTAGCAACAATTTCTCCTTTCCCACATGCTATTCTGCAATGTAAACATGCCCCTCCTACACTCAAGAGATGGAATCTACTTATCCACCCCACTGGATCTAGACAAGTCCTGTGACTACTTAGACCAATAAGATATGGCAGAAGTTGTGCCTTGTAACTTCTGAGGCTAGGGCATAATAAGTCTTGCTACTTCTAGTTGGGTCTCCTCTATTGCTCACTCTTGAGATCCTCCCTCCCAAAACCCAGCCACCACATTATGAGAAGCTCAAACCACATGGAGAGGCTAAATGCTGACACTCTAGTTAATAGTCTCTGCTGAGCTCTCAGTCAGCTGCCAGGCACAGTGTATGGCTTTTTAAACATCCAACTCAAGCAAGTTTCCAGATGTCTCTGGGTCCCCACTTACACATGTGAGAAATGCTAATGAGATTCACACATCTAAGTTCAGTCAGAATATAGAAAAATGAAAGACAGTAACATAGTGATTTGTTATGTGGCAAGAGATAACCAGAATAGTCAAAGATGAATAAATGTAGAAAAGGCTGTTTCATAAGGTATCAATTTTTTAATGTTCATTGAGTGCTTATGATATGTCAGATATTATTCTCAAGAATTTCATACAAAATATGGCATTGGGTTTTCACATAATCATCTCAAGTGATAATTATCAGGAGATAGTAATTATCTCCATTTTACAAATGGAAAAACTGTGACATGCAGAACTTAAGTAAAATGAACTAGCTAGTGAACCCTTAACTTGTATTAAATTAGAACTCCTTTAAACATATTTATGACAAGAACAGGTAAGAAGTTACCTTGGGTGTATAAAGAGCTAAGTGTTAGATTCTCATTTCCAGCATGGATGATTTCTTTGCCTACCACAAGATGAAAGGAGAAGGAAGGGGAAAAGTGGAGATGGAGAGAGAAGGAACAAAAAAAAGTTAGGACATATATATGTTTTTATGCCACAATTACTATACAGTTGTTTTAAGAGTAGTTCAGAGTGGTCTTCCATTAATTCATACAAAAGTTTTTAGTGAGCTTTTGATAGGTATTAGTCACTATATACACTCAAGAGATAACAACAGTAGGAGGAAAAAAATTGCCCATAGCCCATACCCTCAAAGAGCTCAGATTCTCAAGTACTGGGTTTCTTGTTAGGAGAATAAACCTGGAGAACCACTGGAAGAAGCTATTGAAGACAGATTCAAGAATTAGAAGAGTCATAATAGAACAAGCTTCTTCTTAGTTCCAAGACTTTATTATATTACTTCGCAGAGGATGCATACACACTTTCATCCACTTTTCATGGTCTGTTCATCTAGGTGAGATAGATACGGCCCTGGTTAGCAGGAAAAAAATGGTGGTGGTATTTTTTAATTCCATTGAGATTTCTGTGACTTGAATCAGAGACATTATTTTATAGGGTATTTCACCACGTTTTCTCTTTCTTCCCTATACTAGGCTGACCTCAGAACCGAATGACATATTTCTCCTTAGTATCTGCACTGCCACATAAGTCCCTAATGACACCACAGCTATAGAACAAGACTCAAATAATGTCTATTTTTGGAGGAAACTTGGGCTTTATCACTTTTTTGAAGGTGACATGGGAAAGTAGGTCAGGACTAATCACAGGTAAGACTGGATTTAAAAAAAGAAAAAAAAACTTTTCATAAAATAGAGAATGTTTTAACAGAAATGAATCATAGAATTTGTACGTAAGGGTAGGAAATCATTACTAACAGAGCCAAACCTTCACTAAGAGCAGTAAGAGATCTTTCTACAATGAAATAAGATATTCTTAAGAAATAGCTTTGAACTGTTTTAGTTCTTTTTAAAGTAATTCCTAAACCCTCCACACCCACTCAATGAGTAAAATATTATATTTTAGCCCTTCTGAAGTGCACGAACTGTGTTTCAAAGGCAAAACATTGTTTCCCATGATCTAAAGTTAATTTCATTTGAAGGGGCTTCCCTAATAAGTCAGAAACTTAAAAAAATGCCAACTTCTGTTTTCCCAAGACCCTTTCATTCAAGTCATGGCAGCTTTTAAAAAGCTAAGTTTCAGAAAGGAAATTCCACCATGAATGCTGCCGACACAGGGGAGCTCCCCCAGGAGCTGAGACAATCCTTGTCATTGCTCTGAGGTACAATTTCTTTTACTTAATCAGTATGGTTTCTATCATTTTTGGTCAACCTGATTCTCATTCCATTCCACATCCTTTGAGGCTTTTTTCTTTTTCAGAAAGCTCACAGTGACTTCATTAAGGGGAACTGTGAAGTGCAGCTCCACTTGGCCCTGAAAGCTTCTACTGCCTCAAGGAGCACGGGAGCACGCTTTAGGCAGTTAATGTAGCATCGGTAAACACAATGCCTTGACAGCCACTGGAGACAGAGAAATATTTTTATCTTCCTTGATTTTTCCCGTTAACTTTGTCTGTTGAATCTTCTCCAATTTACAAAAAAAGACTTTATTATTTTGTCACATTTTTTAAACTTTTTCCCCATATAGGCAGTATTTCCATGTCAGACATATAGTAGGAGGCATTTTTTTTTCCCTTTTCTTTCTTGTGGATCGCCTTAGTGTTAGTCAGCTAGTACTCTGTGGTTGAGGAGAGCTGAAGAAATAGAAGCTCAGGCTTTGGTCCTTACCCTCTAAAAATTAAGACAGTCCTTAAGACTTGTGTCAAGACTTATGTCAGTTCTGAACTAACAGGATGAGAGCATCTGGAAGCGCTTAGAGACCTCCTTGCAGAGTCCTCTCTCAGGAGAATTCCAGGTGCCAAAAACAATCCCCAACATCTGAAGACTACAGTGAATTCAAACATGATTCAGTGCAGTCAGATACCCCATATTTCAGGATACAGTGAGTAACAATCCACTCTGGTTGGTGCATTACTGTCCCAGGGTTGGATTTTTCTGGGTGCATTACAGATAGGATCTCATTTTTAGGTCTGCTTTGGACTGCTGTCATCCCTCAAGGAACATCTTAGGAGGAAATTCTCTCAGGAGTGGTTTGTGATGTTCCTTTGCACATTCTGCGGCTAGCTAAGATCCAATGTCCACTGATATCCACAATATGACAGTGAATTGCTTTTTCTACTGGAAGCATACTATAGTGAGAAGAGAAAAGACTGTATACTCAGTAATTACTGAGCTATGAAAGCATAATAATCATCATTAAGCCTATCAATACCTGGCATTTTGCTACACACTTTATGTATATTAGTTCATCTATCCTTGCAACAAACCTATGATCGGGCATCCTCAGGTCCATGGTTCATACACACAGGTGGGCCCATATACACAGACATGCATATACACAAAAGAATCTTAAGTTGAGTACCTACCTAACAATTTAAACACATTAATTGTGGAGCAAGCATTAAAATGTATATCTATCAGAATCTCTCCTGGGATTCTGTCCCATTTTTACTACTTAGTAAACAGTAGATTTTCTGTAACTCAACTTCTTTAAAACCTAGTTTTTTCACCCACAAAAGGAAGATAAAATACATTATCTTATGGAATTGCTGCAAAGATCAACCAGAATCAGGTATGTATAAGGCAGTCCTAATCAGTCTTAGGACATGGTCCTTAATAAATATTAGTTCATTCCTCTCTACCTTCTTTTATTGAATGGGTACAGTGGTTCCTAATACAATTCCACTAAGACTCTTCCAATAATTCTAAATAAAGACCACAAGAGTAAGTCATTCATAAAAAATGTCTATACATGCAAGACATATACTCAAGGACTTGTATTTTAATTATTTCAAAGGCCTGTTGTTTCCATTTAGTCATTCTTTAGTTTGACAAGCATTCATTGTCTCCAGGCTCCTTGTGGAGGACATTAGAGCTAGAAAGATTAAAACACAGGCCCTCCATCTGTGACTTTGCTGAGTCTGAGAAATAGACAGTTACAATACTATGTGGAAACCACTGGAATACAAGTCAGAACTCATGGAAGAGAACTGTAATGCTATCAGGAAAGGTTTGGGGGAAGAGGAGATGTGTGATCTGAGAGTTAAAAAATGAGTAGCAGTTACCCATGCAACAAGGAGAAAAGAGACCGCTGACACCAACACAAGCAAGACATGGTGGAATCTGGGAGCTGTAAGTAACTTGGCTGTCGGTGGAGGTTAGCACTCATGCTGATGGAATGGGCATTAATTGAAAATTCAGGGTCCAAAAGCCTGTGTGGCCTCATGTTGATTTGGGCGGGCAGTCTTACTAACCAAGTCTACAGCAAGACTTCAGATAGCGGGAAATGCCTCAAGTTGGGTGGAAAATAGCAAGACTTGGTAATTGGACCACTGGAAGGAATGTAGTCACTTACCTGAATAGGGTGTTTAGCCATATGAATACTGGGAAGAGATTCTGACCTTTACCTGGGATGGCAAGGAGAGGTAAAAGAGACAAAAGAGTCAAGGGCAAAGGATCAAGGGAAAAATTACTCTCCTTTAGGGAACTAAAATATTAGAGGAAATACAATGAAAAGCCTAATGACAAGGCTCACCTGTGGAAGAGTAGTGCAAGGCAGTGGTTCCACTAGACTGTGCCAGACTCATCCCAGGCATCCATGATACATGCTAGATGCCTCATTCCTGACTCAGTTGACTGGCTGCCCTGGGTCAGCTGTTTTGCTGCCTTGAAAAGCAAGGGACACTGTATCTGAAGCAAAAACAAACCAAAAAGTTCAGGGTTTTAGATTCAGACCCAAGGGCAAATCTCAATTTTGTCAGCTTTTCCATGTACCCTTTAGCATGTGACTACTACTATCTTCAAGCCTCAGTTTTCTCATCTGTAAAATAAGCCGCATGGTCTGTATCACAGGGATGTTGGAAGTAGCAAACATAGATAAAAAAGAACTTTGAATACTAAAAAGCACTGCATATACAATAATATAAAAATATATTTAAATCTGAGCACACTTGATATATAGACATTTCAGTTTATATTACCTTGAATTAAAAAAAAACTATACTACAGAATACTTATTTTGAGAATTTTGAGACAGAAGAAATTGACTACAGATATACATAATGTTTAAACGTTTATGGTTGCCTTGATTTCTGAATATAGACTTCTATTATGAGGCAATAGAACCAATTCAGTTCCCATGGTGGTACTTTATTGTAAAGTTAACTATTCTATTTTCTAACTTTAGTTATTTCTACTGATTCAGTCTTTAGCAGTTGTATTGCTTTTTATTTGCTAACATAGCTTTTTTAATATAACTGAAATGTGGATCAAATCAATATATTCATAACAACGTCTCTGTGCTTTTTTATAATATCATAAATGACAAGATAAACGAATAGTTTTTTTTTAATTGATTTTTAAAAAGTTAGATTTAGACTTTCAAATTTTCCTATTATTGGTTTGATGCTTCTGAGTGGAAAACAGCAATGATGATGTTTAAAAATCATTCCAGCTTTACATATATCCTCAATACAGGCCAGCCTTGGGCAAATCTAACCAGTCAGATGCCTCCTGAGTGGCTTTTTTAAGGCTTCCCATTGTCCTCAGGGTCAAAGCCAAGCTCCTTAACTTGGCAATCAAGGCTTTTCTCATAACCAGTCCTTTATCTACCTTTCAGCTCATCCCTGCCACTAGACCGCCAATACCCAGGACCCCCAGACATTGTAAGCTCCTTAAAGTCCCGGATGTGCCAGGTACCACTTTTCCTCCCTGAATTTGTTATGGCTGTTCTCACTCCTATAAAGTCATCCTTTCCACCACCCATTTCCTATATGTCGGGAAAATACCTTCCAAGTGTCAGCCTCCAGGACTGCAGTCAATGACATCAGCACTCTCAGTCTCTTTCTTTGCTCTCAGCCAATTCCTCTTTTATCATTTTTCTCAGACTCTCTTCCTAGGGCAGCAAGACGGACCAAGAAAGTCCCAATCCTGCATACTTTATTGCCATGCCTCTCCTGAGAGCCCCACACAAATCCCAAGGAAAAGTGATTGTTCCATATGAGGTCAAGTGCACATTCCAGAACCAGTTTTTAAGTGGTCATGGGAAGGGAGGACTTTCATACTTGCCAGTGTCAACCATACGCCCACACTTATTTTGGTTAGGGGGAAAATCCCAATATCACCCCAAATCTACAAAACACTATGAAAAACAGGAATGGTGGTTCTGGACCTCCAAAAAGAACGTATATTGACCTGACAAAAAATCATATATATATATATACATATATATATATATATGATGGAGCTTAGAATATCTATATGTTTTTTTCTTTAAGCTCCACCATGCATCTAACCCAAGGAAATAAGTACTTCTTATTTGTTATTTTAAGTATCTCTCAAGTTCGAGTTGTTTTTCAAACTTTCTACTGCATCTGCTTGTTGGACAAAGGGACTAACATTTAAAAAAATAGTTTAATATCCAAAAAAGTAGAAATCCAAATGTCATGGTAGTGGTTAACTGAAATTTGGAAGAACTTTTTAAAAAGGCCTTTTTCTAAGTAGTAATTACCCAGTGTGAAAACTGGTGATTCTTCCATGATAGCAAACAAAATCAGAGTTACAATACACAGCGAGCACTAGTCATAAATATTTCTAAAAGAGGACTCCAGCACAGAAGAAGGAAAGGCAGGAGAAGGAAAAGATGAAGAGGGGAAATCGAGAGGAGAGATGAGTCATAAGAAGAGGAAGAAGGGAGGGAAACAATAGTGCTATTATAGTAAAGGAAAAAGCACTTTTTGAGGACAAGATTTTTTTTCTCTCCACATACCAAATACCAAACCTAAAACCTCACGGTGCAACATCTGTGGATGTTTTAAATATCTAGACACTAAGGTCATCTGAATCTGTTTCCTAAGGACTGGAAATAAGAAAAATAAATCTTTACCCATGCACAAAGATTAATTACATAGTTTAGCATGGTTTTCTAAGACAGCAGGTTTTCACTGACATGCAAATGGAAATTTTTCTTTTTCATGAATCACCGTGAAAGTACTAATTAGAACTTAAAAGTCTTGTTTGTAAATCATATGAATCTTATGAAATATGCTTCTGCCTTAGAGAACTGTTTCCTAAGGGCTGCCATATGACCAGAGTGTGGAGCAGATGTTATTAGATGAAGACAACCTTTTAAAGCTCAGAGCAGCCCTTGATAGCTGGGGTAGCAAGGCCCTATTACAGGATTTCTCTAAGCAAGCACCAGGAAAGGAAAATGCTTTCTGCTAAGTGGTCCACTAGGCTTTTAGTTAGGTGAGCATTTGTACTCCTGGGTCATAGTCTCCAAAAGGAAATAAGTTAAGATCCCTGATTCAGTTAGAAAGATGCAAAATTTAGAGGAAACAGTTAGAAGCCAGCACTCAGATTCGATTGCAACTCAATCTTTATTGATCTGTATGTAAACTATACGCTGAGTGTGGTCGGCCAGTGTCTGTAAAGATCTCTTCAGAGCTTGTTATACTTTACTCTGGGAAGCCATGTGGCCAGCCTATAACAGAATAATTAGACTGCAAGAGGCATGACTGCTGAATATGTTTAAGAGACTCACTGAAAATGCCTCTAAGAGGAGCTCCCCAGATTTGCCAAACAAGACTTCTTTAGCTGATGCCGTCCATTGTCCTGATTTGTACGGACCCCCTTGATATTTTTCATTTGCAATTGTGAAGTTTGAGTATTTTCAAGCTCAACTTTATAATCTGGAGCACATTTTGAAATCTGGGCCACGAGAGCATTTTTGTCCATGAGGTAAATTACTCATTTTAAATCAACTTGAAAGAGGATCAGAACATAAATGTCAAATATATATTCTCCAACTTCCATTTACTTTGTCTGTGAACTGGGCAAGTCCTCTACATTCCCTGATACCTTGTCTTTTTTTCACTCATAACAACAAAATAGATCTGCAATTGAGCTGTGGCCCATGTTTTCTTTGTTATATGATATAAAAATCATGTGACATCAACTTTGCCACCAACCAGTGAGTTTCTCAATTTGATACACTGATTCAAAAAGAACATGAGATGCAACCATGAGTGGCATTAACCCTGCCTTCCTCTTTGCACTATTCTAGCCCAAGTCCACCACACATTAAGAACTGAGAGTTAGCTTAGGTGACTTCAGACCTTCTCTTTCTCACTCATTTCCCCTCCTTTCAGGTGCTCAATGCATTTTTCCTGTGGACTCTATCTTGGTATTACTGATTCCCAGAAGAGCATACTTTGGTTGGAAGCAATTTTAGCTACCAAAAAACTGGTTAGTGAATCATGTTGGAAATTAGGGTCAATCTTCTCAGGTCTTTAAAAATCACATCACCTGTCCTGTTGTTACAGACTTCCCAAGACTCTCATTTCCTCAACCGGATACTTACAGCTGGGAACTGTCAGTTTAAGAATACAAAATGCCAAGGTGTCTTGCCTGGCGGGGAAGGGAATCCTCTTGCTTCCATTGCCAGTCTCAGTGACAACTTGAAGAGGAGCTAGCTAGATAAACAATGGCCTGAAAGAAATTTCCTATGGCTTTATGAACCTGTGAAAACCAACCCCAACAGACATCAAAGGGAAAAAATGTGAAGATACACAACTTAAGCTTATCAAATCTTATTATTTTCCTACTTGGTTTCAGTGAAAGACTGTCCTTAACTCACAAGTCAAAGAACTGTGTACATGCTCAGGATTTCAAAAGACAGTGTCAGCACACTATGAAACAATGCACTTGTAATTGTTAAAGACACACAGCTGCCAAATTTGTAATTGCTTTATTATGTAACCAGAATTTGTTCTCAGTCTCTCAAGGTTACAGAAAAAAATGGAAATACTAGGTTATCTTACAGGAAGTATATGTCCTACTAAGTGAAAAATGCTATGGCCTTAATAATTGTCCATTTACCTTTTAGAGAGTCAACAGGTCTTTCTTTGGGGAAGGCCCTTGATAAGGCATTTGGTATGGTGTGTAAGACCCTGAGAATGTGGTCTTAGGAGAAGCTACAGCAGAGCTGAAGACTGAACATGTCTGCTTGAGACATGGAGAGACATTTGATTCTCTTCTCTGTGGAAAGAGAAGAACACAGAGGAAAATGCAGAGAGAAAGAAGCCAATGAGTGGGCAAGAAAGAAGCTGAGATGAAGAGGTCCTTGGATGGCAAAGATCACTGTCACTGCAAATTTCCTGTAAATGGAGAGGCCAAAACAATATTTTAAGATGCTTGGGTTCAATTTGAAGTTATTTCCATTATAAAAACCCTTTATACCCCCTACACCTCCCCAATTCTACAATTGTTGCAGATATTTTCCTATGAGAGGTACATATTTGGAAGAAGTTGGGCAAGAGTCCTTCATGTCTGCAAAAATGCTATTGAAATGACTGCATGTAGGAAAAGAAGGAAATGAGAAGTAGAAGGAACATGGAAAACATGGGCACCACACTCTCCTCAATCTGAAGAAAACCTGAGGACTTCTATGGTTTCTCTTAGCATGAGCAGATGTCCAAAGCAAGTCTCAAGGGGTTAGGAAATCCCAGTTGACATCTAGGTTATCTCCTTTCTAGCTGGGACCTCTCATCTCCTCAAATGGACACTTCCAGTTGGGCCCTGACAGTTTAAGAATACAAAATGTTAAGGTGTCTTACCTGACTGGGAAGGGAATCCTCTTGCTTCCATTGCCAGTCTTAATAATAATTCTAACAGAAGCTAGATAAGCAACAGCCTGAAAGAAACTTCCTATGGCTTTAGGAACCTGTGAAAATCAACCCCAACAGACACAACATGTCCAGGTCTTCTTTAAGCAACTGAGAGTAGAATTAGAAAGCTATCAACTATTAAGTGGGTCATTTTTGTCACCACCATCTATGTCACTCTGTCCAGATATGCACCACAGAACATTATCAAGTACAGAATCAAAGAGCAATTAAAAGAAAAACTAAGGAGAGGGATAGTCAAAAATACATAGAGTTTTGTTAATATATTTTAATTAATTTAAAAATTAACTCCTGGAGGATTTATGATCTCCAGCAAACATGGCATAGTTAGTGCAGGCAGATTATAGCTAACCCCTTAGTCGCTTATAAAGTAGGAAGATTAGAGCTGAAAAGGATTGGCTCACTAGTGAAGGGTCCAAGGTACAAGAAGAGGGAGAAAAAATACCAATGCTGTGAAATACTTATTCCATTCCTTCTAATACAGAAGATTCTTAGACAAGGGCTATAAAATACTGAAAGCTCCCAGAGGAGGGAGAAGCCTAGAAACAAGGTTTTATTAATTGCAGGTTTTATTAAGCATGAATCAATCCCCTGTGCCCCCACATATATCTAGGCCTACTACTTACTTATAGGAGTTTTTAAGTCCAGAATAATTTTTACAAGCATGTATTTTTCAGGGCAGATGGAAGCTGGGGTGGAGAGTAGATACCATATTTTTTCTATGAATGAATATTTTATACTTCATAATTTTTTCCTTCATAGTGAATTTTTAAAATTTTTGTTTTCTTTAGTCCTTTTGTTAAGTTTGCTGTAAAACTTTTCTGTAAGTTTCATGAAAAATTAAGAGAAAAACTCCAGTTTTCCACTTGCAAGAATTATTATTATTCATATTTCCATTTCAGAGCATAGCACAATACATAGTATATAATAGAGTTTCAGTGAACATTTTCTGAGTGAGTACCTAAATTATCCATCTGGGCCCATATGCTAGCTGTGTTCTGTTTTCTTCTAGATCTCATTTCAGTCCTTCTCCACGGCGCTCTGTGTCCTGGGAGTGAAGCTGGCTAGTACCAAGTGCTGGTCAGCAGGGTCTCCTGCACTGCAGCTTCCTTATGACTCTGGACAATGGGAGGCCCCAGAGGAGACCAGAGAGTGGGGGAAGTCTGGGTATTTATCTTCCAGCTCTCTCCCTGACAGGTTACCACCAAAGACTGCAGTTCCTATCAGGTGACCCTCTTCATTTCTCTGTGTTCCAGGAACCACTCCCTCCCAGTGTCCTTTTAAGTCTTGGGGTGATTATGACTCCAAACTGTTGTCAGCCCCAGGGGACTGCAGAGTACCTTGTGGTATTCCTAAACCCAGGCCATGACTTTAGAAGTAGTTCCTTTATTAAACTCTCCTCAGTTACCTAATTTATTCTGTCATCTGTTTCCTGCTGGCACCCGAGTACAGCTTTATGATTTATAAAATACAATCAAAGTTCAAACGGTAATTAAATGAAAAATTCAACTTCTCAACTTTTAAAGTGACAGCTGAGTCTGTTGACCATCTGCATACCTCAGGCTCTGTTTTTGTTTTTGTTTTTTTAATTGAAGGCAGAATCAGTTTTCATTTCTTTCTTGAGCAAATGTTTAATCAGTTTTATTGAGCTAGCAATGATGTGGGAGCTTTGTTCTCATGAGGGTACTCAGAGGTGTTATATAGTTAGTAGCTTCAATAGCTATGAAAATATCTTCCTATTTAAAGCGTGCATTAAATTATACTTCTGTGAAATTTCAGATTAAAGTTAGAAGAATAAGAAAAAATAAATTATGTGAAATATATGGTTAAGCAAAGTTACTTGGATCATTTTACTTTACAGTAAAATTTTACTTTTGTAAAATTACATTTGTAATGTAAATGCTTATTTACATTACAAACAAGGAAATTAAATTCTAAATGTCCTTCAAGCATTGTGAACTGTATTTTATTAGACATATTGAATCAATGTGATAATGTTTATATTTTAAGTATCTATAACAATAAAATATACGTGATAATATAAAATTATTTTCTAAATATCCAGTGTCCTGAATTTTTCTCTGAAGTATATCATTATTTGAATGGATCTTGAATATCATATCTTCAATATATGCTAAGAAACTAAATTCAAATCCATATTTATTCAATATTAGAGAAAAAATAGCTACTTTTAATCGTTTCCAAAATACTTTGTTTTTTTAATATATCAGAACAAAAAAGAAAAATAGTATTTTTCCATTAATTTTCATACTAGTTTCCCCAACTCAGATATGAAGATAAGAATGAGTTGTAAGGAAAAAAGTATAAGAATGAAAAAACTAGGGGGAAAAAACTGCCAAAGTATTATTTACTTTCATTCCCCCTTGGATATCAACATAGGTACCCTCAATGCCACTGGAAGCTTCTAAAATGTAGGATTATAGCTGGATTGGATTAAATTCAAATTGTCCTTCAGCATCACATGCTCTTTTTTCTTAGGTGAATGGAAGAATAGATTTCTCTTCCTGGATGTCATGTTTTCCCCACTTGCCAGTTTGTTTTGGTAGAGGGAGAAGTGGAGGCAGTAGGCATGGTGGTACTCAAATCTTCATCAATTATAGAATGCCTCCCCAACTCATTTTTTCTTACTGAGCTCTTCCCTTTTTTCACTTTTCTTTGCACACTGGCCTATGAACTCCTTGCTCTCACTAAATCACTTAGCTCAGAGAGAAATATTGATTAGGGTTGACTTGAACCATCACTCCGGAAGCAATAGGCAGAACATTGGTATCTCATACTGGTACATACTGTCATTAAACTACCCACCGCCTGGCTCTAGCATATTTTGGTGCCAAGCACCCATCACCTCATACTGTCTCCTCCTTGAAATGTCTTGCATACAGTTGCCAAACTGACTTTGCTAAGAGTCAAATTTTTATAATTTCAGGAAATAAAGTGGTTCCCCAGTGTTCAATGCTTCCAGCCTTTATTTCTCTCTGTATACCTTCCGAAAGCTGTTTGACTTGGTTGCTTTCTTCACACTGAACCAAATGCCCTACTACTTCCTAGACAATACTCCTGCTCTAGCCATATCAGACACAAGAATACTATCTAACTCTTTTTTCCACCAAAGCTATATTTAGCTTTAGTCTGCTTCCTTTTTTATTGGTCTGTATCTGTTTTGTTTTTATTTTTCAATTGTTTGTTTTAGGGATCTTTCTGGAAGTGGATATTGAAGAGGTTTGGGGAGGATGACAATGCTTAACTGGATGATGTGTTATCATGCACTGGGTTCTTAAGGCCATTGACTTTAACATCAGTGCACAGAGCCTCAAAGAGCCACACAAACCCAGAGATACCTTGGGTTGGACTGTGAATTTGAAAGCCTCCAAATATATTGCTTATTTTTTATTTTATTGCATTTTAGCCACAGAAGGTTGTCCACATATTACCAATTCTTTGGTATTTCTTTAAGACTTCATTTGTGGAATGGATGGGTTCAAAGTGTTCCACACATGTCTAAAAACTATGAGCTTGCTCTCTTTATTGAGTAAAGCTATGCACATACATACATACACACACAAATGTGATGAAGGTAGTTCCTTGTATTGCCCAAATCCTCCGTATATTCTCAATAATTTTGTCTGCTTGATCTGTAAGTTTCTATTATAATTTCTGAATGCAGATTTTTCATTCTCCTTTTTTACCTGTCAATCTGTCAGATTTCTGTTTAAGTATTTTAAGGCTTCTTTTGAATTGGGTCATCCCTGGGTTTGTTATCCTATTTGTCAGTGAATTTCATCTCACCAAATGAGAAGCTTGGTGTAGCTCTATGACTATAGGACTGTGTCATAAGCTCTAGATATGTTAAATCAGAAACATATTTGAGAACTATTAGTATAGTTGATACTTGGCAAATTATTGGAGATCAACATATGGTATTTGAGGGTAAGACGATACCTAATTCATTTATGTGTCCACATTGCCCAGCTAACTCCCTGGAACATAAGGTTGTAAATAAATGATTTTGGGGGGCAACAGAGCTTTTTCTCAGACTATGATGACAGTAAAGCAAAGTCAGGACATTGGTTATAAACCTGCCCAATCCACTGTCAAAATTCGAATTCCCAATTAAACATTTGAAAGGAAGCCTTCTTTTGTAGATATTTTAAATCATATGAGTTGCAAATTATAGATCAAATGACTCAGAGGCTGTTATGATTAAACTGTGGGAAAATCAGAAAAAGAAAGAAAATAATATGAAATGGGAAAAATAGTATTTGAATACTTCCTGTGTTACAGCAGCATTAGGATTCTATATATTGCTTATCTTAATCTTATGGTAAATATAAATATCTCCATTTTATGGGGGAAAAAAAAGACCAGAGTGACTAAATAATTTGCCTCAATTTCCAGTAACTGTAAGAAGCTGGGGCAAAGATTAAAAATATGTCAATGACCTGCAGCCAAAGACCAACAGGAATACACCTGTAGTTGAGGGAGTTTGGTTTAATACTTACCACACTGGTAATCATGGTGTGTCTCAACAGGAGATGGTTAGAGAGAACCTATCATAGGATTTTGTCTTTGGGTGATTTGTGGAAGGATCTAGGGAAGCAGGGGTTCACTCAAGATTGAATGCTGACAGAAAGCAGGAGAACTTCTGTGGTTCAGTATCTCAATAAACCTTACTGATAGAGGGGAGACTAAAACAATGATAAAGCTGTAACTGATAAAGAAGCAGCAATCACACATTTTGGATGAGGACAGGTATGTGCCATGTTTTGTGGGTAGCATAGTGGCCTTGTTTTGCCTGAGCTCAGACAGAGTTATGAAGTAGCCTTTCTTTATCTCCTTTTGCATTGGTCTCAGAGTGACCTTGTATAAATTTGGTATTCTGTGAGATTATGTCTACCAGAGAATAACATGATTTAGCTGTGAGTGCTAGGCAGGCTTCTGAATGTCAGAAGCTGCTCCTGTTTCTCTCTCTATAGAACACAGAAGACTGTTCTTCTAGCCACACCATTTAACAAAAATTGAAAGAAACCTGAAGAATATTTTTTGCATGTCCATTTACCAACTGCTTAATAACTACACACTGAGTTAATATCAGATAATAAAATGTGCACTCCTACTTCCCAAAAGAGAAAAATATATTTTGAACTAAACTAAAGAGTTCTATGAAGAACACAGAAGTCTAAATGAAAAGGAGATATTATTTATAAATTACTTTTTCCGTGAAAGATACTGCCATTTACCACAGAACAAAAGGAACCTTGTAAAACAATGTAGGAGTAACATTTGACAAAAGCTGTCTATTTAGGTACTGAACTTTTCTGACTTCTCTCCTTTTAAAATTCTAGAACACATGTTAAAAGAATAAAAATTGACTGGAATGGCTGTAAAATTAAATAGTTCAAAGGATGAGGGTGAAAAGCAATGATCTGTTCATCCTTCAGATGGAAAACAGCCTTTATGCCTCATTAATGCACAGACAGCTGTCACTTATTCCTGATGGAAGCCAGAGGACACAATCGTTGAAACAATGCATCTACTTAAATACAGAGAGAAAAATATTGAGGGTACAGTTTAGTGAAAAACAAGTTATTGCACAAATTATCACAGGAAATATCTACCACATTAGTTGGCAAACTTTGATGAAATCTTAAGGATGTATTCCTTTCTAAAAGAGTCAATCAATTAAGAGTATTTATAGTCAATAGTGTTGGATGTTTGGGGAAAATAAATGTAATGGTATTTATTGAATGATTCTGTGTTCTGTCAAATCCTGTTACTACTACCTATTAGCTGTGTGAAGGGATCAAATAACCTTCTGAGACTCAATTTCTTTTCAGGTAATAGAAGTACCTCCTTAGTCATCCCCACAGGGCTTACTGGAGATCAAATAAGAAAATGTATATGGAAGTATTTTGTAAACTGCAAAGCAATACATGTGTAAATTATCATTATCCAGGATACAGCATACCCAATCTGAACAAAAAGTAATCTGTATCAATTCATTCCCAAATAAGGGCTCATTTTACAATTCTATTTTATCTCCTTCAGTATGATTTTATACCTTTAACTCAATATGTTCAATATTGGATTGTCCTTACTGAGTATAAGTTTACCAAGTATATGAATCTTACATATTACTTTGAAATTTTAAGCATATCATCATTTACTTTCTAACACAAATGAGTACAATAAAGGTGGGCATCTTAAATTTAAAAATTAGTAAGATTGATGAAAGATACAATTTACTTCATACTTTGAACTTCTGTGTATTTTGGATGATTGAATTAGGTGTCTAAAGTCCCAGTTTATATCTTCAGTGACAGATTAAAATGATAAAATCATGGTGTGGCTAACTTCCTAAGTAACTGTTACCTTTACAAAATTTTCCCTGGACTCTGAGGATCAGCAGCAAGTCAATTCCACTGTATTAAATACTAAGAAAGAAATATAACTGCCTAATAAAAACTGGACTTTTTACATTTTATTTCTCATTAAAATTATAAGACTATTGCATTTATTTTAATTTTTAGTATTTCTGAAGACAAAGGAAGCACATGAATGAAAGAACATTAATTAGACTGTGAGAAGCCTGATGACAGATGCACACACACAGGAATAACTGGAGGTTTTGTCCACAGAGCATCTCTGGTTTCAGCATACTACCTCTGCACAAATTATAGAGCATGGATAATCTTTATTATGGCAAAACATTTAACAGTAATATATTAGGACACATTGGGCACAGACTTTCATCAGTTCCTTTTATCAATTCAGAGCTAAGTTTAGATTAGGACAGGCAGCAAGAAAAAAATTGCTCACAGAAAGATGTCTACAAACTCATTAGTGATATAATCTCTGTTATCTACATAATAAAGTTGATATTAGATCCCTGGCTTTAAATTTATGACTACTGGTCCTGCTGATAATATTCTTTGCCACTAAACTGTTAAGTCTGTTCATAATAGATTCCCCATGACTTATTTTCTGATAGGAATCCTTTAAGGCAATGTCTCCATTTCTGAAATTAACACTTCAATTTTGGGTATAATTCCCCATTCTCTTGAGTTTTCTAAGTAACTGAAGTCAAGATTACTTAATTAATCTGAGAATTGTATCAGCTATCATTATACTACACTATTTGAACTGAGAAATATAACTGTTGAGTCAACCTGCAGGTGTAAACTTGTTCTTTTCTTTATGATTATATAACAGCTTCACCCTTTAGTTCAACTCCACGCAGTTCAAAGGCATGTCATCTACAGAGTCTGCTCTTGCTGGAGGCCATATCTAATTGGCTACCCTCCAGTCCAGATCCATCAATTCTCAGACAGGTGAAGCAAAGTGGAGACATGTCTCTATTAACAGAGAGACACGGGCCAATATTATTGAGGTTGTGATCAAAAGATAAAGAAATATGCACACCGTTTTCTATGATGTTATTCTCTCACAAACTAGAGAAGACAGGAACAGTACAAGTGATTTCAACTTAGGTCTAATGCTAGATTATTGCTGCTACTGTTCAGGCTATTGATGGTAATAGCAGTGGCTACAGTGGTGCCATTAAGCATCCTAAGTAACATGGTAGTAAATGTTTATTTATTCACCAAAGATTAGTAGAATACCTTCTACAGGCCAGAATTTGTGCTGGGATTACTATGTGCAACATAACTAAAGGACTTTCATTGATTGTCCCAAACCACAGCTACCCAAAAACACAATAACAAATTGATAGATGTGGAGTATGAAACAAAGCTCATCATTCATTGTGAAGCCCACCTATAGATAGAGAGATGACTAATGAGATAAACTAATATCTGGAGGCTGGAAAAGGAAATTTCCTCACAATATCCTTATCCTGAATCAGATCCTTACCCTGATTATGTGATTTTACATATATGTGGAATTACTTATTCCTGACTTAACTTGATAATTGTGATCTCAACTGGTATTTAAGAATAGCATAAATAAAGTGATGGATAATGCAATTTTCTGACTATTAGTAATTACTGGGTGCTAAACTACTCATGGGATTTGAAAATAAGTACCCTCTATTTCTAGAATAAAGGCATAAATGTATCAGAATATGAGTGACAATTCAAAACAAATATAAACCCTGACTTAGCATTACACAGAATGAAAGTTGTAAGAGTTGAGAGCAGATGAGAAGAATACAGACAAAAGTGGTCAAAAGTTTCCAGAAGGTAGAGGAAATACACATTTGACATTAAAGAATTAAGAGAGTTGCAACAAAGAAGGAATTTTGTATCTAAAATCTTTGCTTTCAGGGTTTTTTTGGTTTAAACATTCCAAGCTAATACTAGAAGGATCAAGATATTCTAGACAGGATGACTAAAATTTAAAGTAAATGATACTAAGTGAAATGTGGTACCCTATATTAAATCTGTGAAACCCAATAACAGCTGAGTCTCACCACTTACATACAACTAATTGTGTCTTTTCTATGAAAGCACATGTGTCCATTCAAGGATTCAAAAATATTTGTTAACAAATATTAAATGTCAAGCACTCTGTTGAAGAATAAGTATCTTGTGGTTAGAAAAATACATGACCCTACCTTCATAGATATTTTTTCAATACAATGGGAAAAACACACAATAATAATAATAAACAGACTAATAATATTATTATTTAAAACTCACTTAAGTGTCAGAAAAGGAAATACTGGGTTGGAAGTAGGAGCGTTACTTCCTGAGATATAATGGGAAGAACTGTTTTAGGAGGAGATATTTAGTCAAGATATGATGGATGAGAAGAAAACTTTGAAAAGGGAAGGGTTGATTCCCATATGCAAAGGCCCTAAAAGAGGGACTACGTAAAGGCCCTGCAGGAGGAACTGCTTTTCAAAAGATCTGAAGCCATAAAGGCTGTGGCATGTTTGCAGAACAGAAGTGAAGCCAGTGCAGTAGAACAGGGGAAACAGCAGAAGGAGAGGATGTTGAGAATGGCAAGAGCCCATCGGTTTCAGTATTTGTAGGCCTAAGTGCAACCGGAGGGCTTTGCATAAAGGAAAGTGGCATAAGATGTACGCTATAAAATGATTACTCTGGTTGGAGAGGAGCAATCAAAGAATGAATGCAAGTCAGAGACTGCCATAGCCATCTAGGCAAGTAGGATGAGAGCTGGATGATATTTTTCAAGGTATGTATTAGAAGTAAAATCAACAGGACGGGCACCTGGATTGAATGTGGGGAATGAAAAAGAGAAAGTAACAATGGACTGGACAATGAGAGAGGAGCAGTGCCATTTGCTGAGATGAATCCTTTAGCAAGGATTAGGTATGGCAGAAATCAAGAGTTAGCATACACAATATATGTAAATCAAGTTGTTATGTCATTACACCTTAAATATACAGTGCTGTGTGTCTCAATAAAAATGAAAGGAGAGAGAAACGGACTTAGCTTTTGGTCATGTTAATCTTGATATGCCTGTGAGACTCACGCAAAGATGTCAGTAAGACTGACTACGCTTGGAAGAAGATTTGGGGCCAGAGACAGATAATTGGAACTTTTCTGTAATGTGGACACTGGAGACCTAGATGACATCTCTTAGGTGTAAACTTCACATAGAAAATAAATGAAGACCTGGAACAAAGCCCTAAAAAAAATACCTAAGTGTTAGATGCATTGTAAAAAAGAAGTGGACAACAATTATAACTAAGATAAAATGCCTATGGAGGTAGGAAAACTAAGAGAATATGACATCTTAAAAGAAAAAGAAGAGTTTCAAAGTGAGGAAGTGGTCACCCAAATCAAATGTTTGAGATGACCTACTTCAAGTGAAGGGCAATGTTTTGGTGGTAAAGTGATTCTTCACGAGCTGCATTCAGGCACTGAGGTCAGGCACTGAGAAGACGAATGATAGAGCTCACCCATGATGGGTACATTATAGAAGGAATAAGAAAATGTAAGATTATTGGGATATCTTTCAAGAGAGTGATAGAATGATAGACCATGGACTCAAGAATGGAAGTGAAAATATGGATAGTGAGAAGATAATGGGTGATTATAACAATACATTTTGCAACGTAACTGTGCCAAAGGAGAAGGGACAATGAGATATGACTACAAAACAATGAGAAGCTTGTGAGATGCCTGGATCAGAGTTTAGGATGTTAACTGAAAAACTGTTGTAGTAAGATTATCAAGTGAACAATATGGCAGAGAGAAGATTGTGGTCACAAGGGTGATGTCTTCATTTGAGATTTTGGAGGTCAGGATTGAGGATATAGAACTGGGTGGGTAAAAAAAATTAAAGTGGACATGAGAGAAGAAGAAGCTGTGAATATGGAGGCCAAGATTTAGCCGGGTGATGCACAAAGATTTAGAAACCAACAAAAGTGATGACAGCTGTTAGGTTGAAGTAGAAAGATGTGATCCAAAGGTGAAGGTCTTTAAGGAATAATGGGAGTTTCTACAATATTTAGAGATGAAAGCAGTGAATAAGGAATACAACAATGGAAGAAGCCTCAATTGTACAGGATTTTTCCAGATAGAGAAGAAATGGAGCTAAGAAGATATATCTTCCACCTCAGAGCCTAAAGATACTTGAGATATGAAAAAGAATGAAACCTCCACTAGAGACAGATGCTGGGAAGCAATTTCCTCATGGAACTTCCCAGTTTCTTTAAGGCCAGGATGCAAAGAGAAACTACTAAGACAAGGTTTAAAATTGTAAGACTTTCCTGATTACAGAAAGAGAATCTTTCTGCAATATTCTGTAATATGCTATAATACATATATATAAATGATTTAACTAGACACTACTAGTTATAAATTAAGAAATGATAAAACTAAGATTCTTTTTTTAAAATATTAGCACTTAAGAAGTAAATGATGCAGTTATATTTAATAGCTGAATTACCAAATCCTATAAAGTTTAGCTTTCCTTTTTATGCTTAAGAAAGCTTTGCTACATCTCATCTATCCCACTTCTAAATTGAAAAACCTGAATAAATACTGAAAAATTTTGCCCGGTACTTTTGAGAAATTACTTGAAAATTAGATATTAAAATACCTTAGATTCATTCATTTATTCAAAAACTGAATTCAAAGATTCATCAGTAGTCTGCTATATGCTAGGCACTTTCTAGATGCTTGAAAAAGTAAGTTAATAAAATAGGCAAATACTCCTATGTTCATGGTACTTACATTTTACCAAGGAGAAGCAGACTATAACCACAAATAAATAAAGTATATATTTATATATTAACACAGAATATACTACATATTTTATATTAAAAGAGGATGAGTGCTATAGAAAAATAAAAAGGATAGCAAGCAATGGGGATCCAGATTACTGGGACAAGGGAGTATGTATCGGTGGCAGAGCATGTGACTAGATTCCTGGGGTACGGAACTACAAACTTAAATGTGGTTCAAAGTAGGCTTCAGTGAAGAAGTGGTGTTTGAGCAAAGACCTGTAGACAAAATGAAAAAATAAAGAAAGTGGATATAAAGGAAAGGAACAGTCCAGGAGGAAAGAGCCAAGTGGGAGGAAGCGTGGCTAATGTGCTGGAGGAGAATGAGGGGCCAGTGAGGCTGGGCAGAGGGAGGGAAGAGCAACAGAATGAGAGGCAGCAAGAGTGGCAACACTGGGCCCCAGCGGCCCTTATAAGGACTTTGGATTTTACTCTGAATACAATTGAAGCTTTTGAGAAGACACGAAAATCATGCGCTGTAGGTCACACTGAAATTAGGTTATGGAAAGTCAAGGGAAGAAGAAGAGAAACCAGCAGGCAATGGTGGTAATCCAATGGAGACAGGTTTTAATGAGGACAGTTGCACTACATGGAGCGAGAAGTGCTTAGATATTGGATTTATTTGGAAGGCACTGGCAAAATTACCCCAATGGGCTGAACGTGGGTGTAAGAAAAAAAGTAATAAAGGATGACTCCAAAGTTTTTCACCTGAGCAATGAAAAGAATGGAGATGCCACCAAGTACAGAGGGAAAAGTTCTGGGCGTGGAGAAGATAGAGTATTCTGTACTACACAGGCTGAATCTCAGGTGTATGACAGACATCCAAGTATAGACAATTTACTATTAATTTTTAAAAAAAGGAATCAATACTAGTATTAGGCACAGAAGACACAAAGCCCATACAAAAACAGGCTTAAGGAAGTCATACTCTTTTTTAATGCAGAAATATGCAAAATTGTGTAAAATGACCAACAGTAAATATTTTAACTGGTCTTACAGCTTCCTTAGGAATTACTCTTCCGGAATAGTGCAAAAGTAACTAGAGGTAATACATAAACAAATGACAAGGCTGTATTCCTAATAAAACTTTATCTACAAAAACAGGCAGCTAGTCAGATTTGACCTGCAGGCTGCAGTGCGCTGATCCCTGCCTCGATGGAAATTTAAGAGAAAAATTTTGAGCCCCAAATAGATTATATAATTTAGTTTTCCTAGATTGTGGATGTATAACCCTAATGATACCCAAACTTATTTTAAATTGTGCACAGTTATGGCATTTAATAACTTTAAATAGCAAAGTGCTATATATTTATTTACCAGTATTATTTATTTGTGATTCCCTATTAATTCATTGATTATATCATTTAAAAAGGCTCAGTATGGCACAGATATGACTTTACTAACAGCCTGATACCTGAAATCTCCCTTTATGATATATACACAAAAGTCTTTAGCTTCAACCATTTCTTTAAGCTAGAAATATATCCGGAGTCTAATAATACTAAGTTTTTATCAATGCTATTTTCCAGGTTTTGAGTATTAACAACTATTTCTAGTATTGTGATAAATATAACCACTTTAAGTAGATTTAAGTAAATATTGTGAATGATTTTGCAAAACTACAAAGTAAAGTGTGGTACAGGTGGTGATCTAACATGGTAAATACCTCAAAGCCGGTCAGTGAAGTGCTACTCTAATGCAACCCTTTCATGTAAAAAAGGAAGGAAATGTCAGGTCGGTTGGTTGGCTTGTTCTTTGTTCCCACAGCTAGCAGATGACAGCACTAAAATTATAGCCTTGACTCTCACCCAAGTGTTTTATCCACATTACCAAAATGACCTGGTTTCCTCATGCGGGAACGGAATTATACAATTATTTATTAGGTGCTTGCCTAAAAAAACTCACTATGTTAACCTCAAACTGCCATTTCCTTATTAGGACATAAACAGAAGAGACAATAGAAAGAGTAATGATTTCTTTTCCTTTTGATACATATTGCACCCAGAGGTAGATATGCCATTAAGCTAATAACGCTGAAGTTTTCAGATTTCTCACTTTCCAAGGCCCTGGCAATGTTCACTTTTCATATGTTTTGTAAAGTTTTTAGAAACAGAATATTTGTGCTTATTTCTTCTTATGTAAGGTTTCTAAAACTATATGATTTGAACTCCACAAAACCAAGATCTGACCCACGTGTATTCAATCTTATGACAATTGCACTACAATTTCAGAAAAAAAAATTACCTTATTAGCCAAACAACAAAGTTGCTCCTTAACCTTCTTTATGAAATATTTTGGAAAGTTAAAAAGATTGTGATCTCTAACACAAATCATGATCTCCTTAAAAACAAAGAATTCAACTCAACAGTCACTCACTCGTGGTCTGGAAATTCTTCTTCCAGATATCCAAGGGCCTACCTGCCTTGCTCCTTCACTTCATGCAACTTTCTGCTCAAATGTCATTTCACAGAGAGTCCACCCTAAATGCTGTATTCAAGGTAGCATCCTCCAGTCCTGTCCCCTTACCTGGCTTTAGTTTTTATCATGCATTTATGACCACTGACAGATTTTATATTATTTGTTTGTATGTGTATTGTGTCTCTCCTGCCCTCAACAGAAATTTCATGAGAGGAGTCTCCATCTCTTATTTTATTGCTGTAACATTGTCTAGATTAGTGCCTTTTACAGTATAAGCAATCCATATAAAATTGTGGATGAATAAATGTGTACAAAGCACCCACTCTGTGCCAAGACTGTGCTAAGCTCTGGAGATTGCATGAAGCAGGGAATGTTTATACATGTTAATAAGTAATTGCCTGTGCAGTAAGCATGTCAAACACAGAGTACAGGTGCTAGTGGAGTATATAATTAGAGAATTGGCATAGCCTAGGCGGTAAGAAAGACCTTTCTAAGGAAGTGGTGTTTATTTTATATGACTTCAGAAACCTGTGACCAATATGTGGTTGTTACATAAAAGGGAAAAACGACAGCAGCACTTAACTCCTCTTTCAACTCATTATAAACAAAACATTCTTAGTATCACAAAATGCCACCACACTGAAATGAAACGTGCTGCTTCACTATGCACTGACTCTCCATATGACAAGAAATAGTCAGACTAACTGTCAGATCAATTAATGCAAGTAAAGAGCTAGATTACTTGAAATTGAATTTATCCACTAACTCAGGGAGCCTATAATTATTTTTCATTACATAAATATTTATTAAGCACCTATTTAATGTTGGCACTGAAAAACTAAAACTCCGTGGTATCTCTGTGCATAAAGAGTATCCTAAGTGAGTTCATCTCTTGATCTCTTGCTCTATTTCAGCTCATAAGCAACTGCCAGCTAATCTTCATACGTGTCAGTGCTCAAAATATCCAGTAATTCCCCTGCCCAAACACCAGGGCAACCAAACCAATCAACAGCCTTTAAAGGCCTGCTTTTCCTGGCCCTAAGCCTATCTCCCAGGACTCACAGCTCTACCCTACATTGTGATTCTCTGTTTATTTCTCAGAAGTACACAGACAGGAATATGCCACCAGATTTTTGTTGAAACCCTCCTCAGCCTCTGTGTCGCCCACGCTTTTCCAGTTGTACAGAAAAGTAACTCAGTCTGGAGGCTCGGTCCTTCATGATGCCTGAACTAAAAATGGAAAATCACCTTAAAGGTGTGGATGTTGGAGTTCCTCCTTGTAAAATGAGAATCTATTATAGGCTTCTAAATTTCAACCTTCCCAGATCCTTTGCCATGATGACCCAGCGGCAGCACTTCCACCAGTTTTTTATTTGAACTCCATTCCTTGTTAATACTGGAGTTCCACTCTGAGCTGTGGCTTTCTTGGCTGAGGCTCTAACCGCCTACCTAGCTCTTGTCAGTTTCCATCCAGGGCAGGTTATATTTTGGGGTCTTGAGTCCCTTTCCCATAACAGCTGGGTTTGGACTCCATATAAGGGGGATGGACTGATATAAGCCTGTGTAGTGGACCTGAAGGCCCGAGCTCAACTGGGCAGAATTGTTACTACCTGGAATAAATAAATATAAGTTATGCCAAATTGCATGGTAAGGGTAAAGAGGGAAGGTACGAAGCTGGTGATAAATGCAGCTAAAAGCCACAAAAAAAAATGGAACCATCCAGGAGCTACTTACGTAGCAGGAGATGAGCTAGGAAGTAAAGTCATATGGGCAAACAGAGCGAGAGGGAACAAGACTGTTGCCATGATGGGGCTGGCACGCCAAGTTCGTCTGTTGGTAAGCCTCACAGATGATGGGTAATTAAGCAGAGGGTGCAAGATGAACAGCAGTAGTCAGAGGTCCAAAACAGATTAATCATTCATAAATAAAGAACTGACACCTGTGATCAGCTAACACCACTACCACCTGGCAAATATAGTTTACCTTTCTCTTTAAGTATCAGAACTCAACTCTAAGTATGTCCAGGTTCACCATGCCACACCCCTTAGCTGTTTGATTTTGACTGGTGGTTATTTCACTCTGAGACTAATTCCATTGCTAGGCCAGACCATGCAGCCGCCACCCAGGACCCTCCCCTTCCTTATATGTTTGCTGATCAAAAACCGTCAGCCTTGGAGCCAAGCCTGCTCCAGCAGGACATGTTCCACCCCATCCCCTGAAAAGTCCTCTCCATCTTTCTGCTTCTTTTCTCCCTTCGAGATCAAATTCAAGTATATGTAATGTTGCTGGAACCATTTTCCAAGTGATCTTTTCATCTTCTAAAAAGAGCATTTTATTGTATTTATTTAACATTCATATAGTACTTACTCTATACCAGGCACTAAGAGTATTACAATATTAACTCCTTTAATCCTCTTAACAGCCCTATGAAGTAAGCATTATTACAATCTCTATTTTCCAGAAAAAGTAACTGAGTTATAGAAAACATAAATAACTTGCCGGAAGACCCTCAGCTAATAAAAGCCTGAGCTGAGATTTGAACTGAGGCAGTCTAGTTCTAGAGGCTGTGCCCTGAACTAACTACCATGCTAGGCAACTTCTCAAACTATGCTGAATTTGCTTTGTAGACTATCCTACATGTAAATACATAAAAAGCTAAACCCTAGATCTATGGCTTCTTGAGAGTAGGGATTGTGTACGTAGCTTTTCAGTGCAGATGTCTTGTGTGCATTGTACGTGTGTCTGCCAACACAGGCATATTCTCTTTATACACACATATACATGTATAAAAGACATCAAGAAATGTTTATGGGCTATGATGGTACTGAAAATAGTATTAATAAAATTAAAGATAGTTTAGATATTATCAGTGGATTAATCATTGTATATAGTCAAAATTGGAATGTACATGAATAATTCAACTAACCTATTTTTCCTTGAAACATCCAAATCATTTGCACAAGTCATTTATTCATACAGGATCTTATAAATCAGTTTACCAACATTTTGGGATGACTTATCCATGAAAAGCACTATAAAGAATAAAGTTCACTATTTTTCCCATTTGACAGATATATTTATAAATAAACCATAATTTCTTCTAAAGGACAAAAGGCCTATCTGTGATCACCCTGTGAGTCATGGGATATATATTTTACTTCCACTGTCAGTTGCCACTCTTGTGATTTCCAGCTCTCCATTCCTCTTGATAGCATAGTGATTCTTAAGCTAATGGTGAAAAAGTCAAAAATGTAAAATAACTTGACATTGAGGGGTAAAAATCTCTTCCAGCAAAGTGCCAAAGAATAGATTAGCAGCTTTTCTTCTTGAAAATTGTTAAGATGAAATTAAAAGCAATAGGCAATTTTCAGGTTGTCAAATATCCATAATCACTATGATTTTTGAATTTAATACAATGCAGCTGTGATTACACTTGCTTTTCTGCCTGCAAACATATATTTTTACTTAAACATGCATTTTGCATTTATGAAAACCCAAGAAAAATGATGTCAAATTTCAAAATTGGATTTTTTTTAACTTCTAATATGTGGTTTCCATTCCACTCAACACGGCTATTATAAGGCTATTATACGGATTTTTCCCCTATTACCAATGCTGAAATATTTAAACATCTGAAAGAAATACACAAGCATTTCTATGTAAAAAGAAACAGTGTTCTTTGGAAAACATGAATTATATAAACTATAATTACAGCTTAAAATTGAAAGTGTTTAAGATTACAAATTGCTGTGTTAAAAAGATACTGAGACATTCAGAGGGAAAAAAGTTAAATGCCGACAAACTAAATAAATTCTCCCATGTCCCAAGCTGCTCTGTCTCCTCTATGCCTTTCCTTCTGCCATCATTGATGATACCTAAACATTGGTTCTACTACAATGAATTCAGGTGTGATTTTCCTGCTTCTCCTACCATGAGTTGGCAATTTCTACTTTAAAGGAGAAATTTCTGTTAATAATCTTCAATTACACATGGTCTGTTGAAGAAAGAAAACTGACAAGGGTTAAGAATATAAATTGAATCTTACATTTTCAAACTAAATTGAAAATTTTTTTTAACAAAGTGAGTTTTGGGCATTTTTAGGAACCCCCAGTAGAGATCTAGAAATTAATTAAACAAGCTATCACAAAGCAGGTGGGAGAAATGGACAAGGACCAGAGTGTTGAAGTCAAAAATAAAGAAGCACTAAATGAAAAAGAAGTCATTCTGTTTTAATAAACTGTTTTATGAAATTTAAAAGTATGACTCCAAATCACACACACTAATTTTTTTTCAAACTGTCATTATCCGTGTATAGTTCTCTATTCATTACAATTCTAAGGTCATAAAGGAGAGGACTCATACCTTTCTTCACACTCTCCTCAGTCTTGATAGTACCTCATGGAATTTGCTTTTCCTCCCTTCAGCCCAATAGGCATTATGCCTATTTTTTGTGAACATCCACAGAATCCCTACTATCAGATACGTGATTTGGTTAGCTGACTCAAACAGCTACTCTCCTAACCTAGTGAACCCCTTTCAAGATACCATCAGCTCCTATTACACGTGGAGAACTGTGGAAATATCTCTCATGTCTTACTTTGATATGTTTATACATTTTAGTACCAAGATACAAGGATTCTCAGTGTTACTCAAATAAATTGGTAAATATTTTATGTCTTCTGAAGTTGATGATATATAAGGAATGAAAACCAATTCATCTTTCCCCAATATAATTAAGTTTTCAAACAGCAAAACTAATGAAGATATTTATTTTCAAACTATAAATATTTAGAATAGTCTTGTTTCTCTAAGTTCCAGTTTTGCATTTACCTTCAAAATAATAAATCAATGTTATAAAAGCTTCACATTACTGAGAAAATATACTCACTGAGTACTTTCAGTGACAGAACTTTTCAGTTTTTAGGTTTTGATACTTTAACTATTAAACATTATATTCAAGTATATTACAGGTTATTGATCCCTGATACCTTATCATGGAAGTTGAGTTACTAATACTATGAAAAAAATCTGAGTATAAATATTGTCAGAAAATTGCAGACTGATCACAAATGGAAAATCACTAGTGGATTACTGTACAGTTCTTTCTTACAAGGAGTAGTCAGGGATCATGCATAATGCAGTGGTGCATTAGCTAACAGCAGCCCCATGAAGATCATTTCAACCAGAATTGGCCAAAACTTATAAAAATCAACCTAGTGACCAAAACTCAATAATATTCAGTCATCTTGTAAGTCCAGACAGGCATTTTTTGAAGCCAAGAATTCATATCTAAATCTAAGACCAAGAAATAAACAGCTACCAAAAAAATTTTTTAAGTTCACTTTGGCTCTCCCTGCCCCTAATTCAGTGGAAGCTTATCAGGCCAAAGGGATGGAAAAGTGAATGATTATCCAGTGAACTGGTCTTTATCAAGAGAGTCAGTCTGGTTAATTGAGGCTTTGTGATCCACTTCCACTTGAATTGTCCTGAACTCATTCAGTATAATATGTAATTATGCAACTCAGTGCTTTAACTCCTAGTCATGAATTCACTGCTAAATGCACATTACGGGTGTAGAATTACATTAATATAAGATTATTATAGAGATCCTGAAAGTTAACTTCTTTGTGATCTTTTTTTATTTCTGAGCTTACAATTTCACACTGTGTCTTGTCTGCCTCTATATTAAGGAAGAAACTCAAATGTTAATCAAGGACTCAAAATTGAATTAAACTACTCTTCTCCCTACCAAATACATTCAGATTGATTTTTACATTGCTTTGATGCATCTAATTAGTCAGATTTCAAATATAGAAATGAAAAGATATCTTAGTTAAACAGATATCACAGACCCCTCAAAAACTGAGTTTAGAAATGATTTATTGACCATATATATATATATATATACATATATATATATGTATGGCCTTTATCACTTTTACTTGGTATATTCTTAAAAATTCCCCCCCAAATAGCTTAGCATTTTTCCTCAGGAAAAGAAACAGAGCAAAAGAAGAATAAAAGTCTAGTCTATTCATTTTGGATGAGTCAGAATCAACACTCCACAATAAAGACTACTTTATGCTATTTGTCCACTGGATCAGAGCAAGTATTCAGAAGATACCCCAATGAGAATCCATCCCTGCAGGTTTCATGACAAAACTATCAATTTTATTTTTAATTCAGGCGTTCTTCTATGTATAAGTATTAAATTCCTCAAAACTTGGTGTTGAATCATTTAATAATTAATATCATAAAAGTTATTTTTATTATTATTGTTACTGGAATAGATTTTTGAGGCTGTGATAATAATTTTTTAGAAGAATTTTAATATAACTGAATCAATTACTTGTTTCAAAGTCCTTTCTTTGTTATGGTTCAAAAAACATTGAGCATATGATATATATAGGTGTTCTAGATGTGAAAATGAGTAAGATGTGGTCCCTTAGCTCAAGGAACAAAAACACGAACAGGACACACATACACACACAAGCACACACATACTTTTCCAATACCAGGTAACAGTGATTCTTTCCAACAGATGAAATGACTAGACACATGATGGGCAATAAGCCACTCTGAGGTGGGAATAGGGAAAGACCACAAGGTTTAGGAAGCTTCCTTAGAATAGGTAAAGCCTGAGACTTCTCTTGAAGCCCAAATCAATGTTCTCCAACAAATATATGTGCACAGTTGCCACTTGCCTGAGCCTGAGAGTGAGTGCCTTAAATTTTATACCCTTGACCACCTCCCTTGCCTCACCACACTTCAGAAGCTCATAAAGAAAACACTCCAGAAGGGCGCTGGGAAGATGGCGGCGTGAGCAGGGCGGTGGAAATCCCCTCCCAAAACCATATATATTTGTGAAAATACAACAAATACAACTATTCCTAAAAGAGAGACCAGAAGATACAGTACAACAGCCAGGCTACAGCTACATCTGTGAGAACTCAGCGCCTCACGAAGCAGGTAAGATACAAAGCTGCAACCTGGCAGGACCCGAGCACTCCTCCACACCAGCACACTGGAGGGAGGAAAAGAATCAGAGTGGGGAGGGAGTGGAAGCACAGGACTGCTAAATAACCAACCCTGGTGATCTGCAATGGGAGCACAGACACACATGGCGCAGAGTATCACAGATTAGAGAAACAGAAGGGCAGGATCCAAGATGGAGACTGCAAGCGGGTCCCCTCAGATGACTCCTTGGGACAAAAAAAAAAAGCGGGTGCTTTTTTAAAAGTCTTAAAGAGACAAGGGCCCAACAACAGAAGAAAACTGTCCCAGCATACTCAGCGCAGCAGACTGGGAGTCATGGGGAACTTTGGACCGCCTGGCGACTACCAGGCAAAGCACCTGTGCCGAGACTTTCCACAGAGATCAGCAGCAAGCCATTCGTTTGCCCCCAGCCAGCAACACAAAGGATCTGGAGGTTCCGCCACAGCTGCGGAACAAGGGAGGAGTGGCCCTGTCCACAGCAACTTCGGAGAATCCACTCCAGGCGGGCATGTACCTAAGGGGGAGGTCCCCAGAACGCATAACAAGAGCTGGAAGGCACCAAGGGGACCAGAACGCACCCAGCGAGACTGCAAACACCCGCAGTGCTATAGGCTAGGCTGAGGCGGCCCCACACATAGGCAGCTCAGGGGAATATCCCAGAGACTGCCTCGCGGTGTATGGGAAACAAGCTTAGGCCCCAGAGAAGGGCAAGGAAAACAACAAGTAGAAAGGGACTTTGTTCTCCAAGCTGAAACCCGTGGCACCTACCAGCGACCACTTCTATCGCCATGAAAAGACAGAAGAATATGGTCCAGACAAGGATCACACAGACAATGCCAGAGAGAGGGCCTGATGGGACAGACTTACACAATCTTCCTGAAAAAGAATTCAGAATAAAAGTCATAACCATGCTGATGGATCTACAGAAAAATATGCAAGAGCTAAGGGAGGAACTGAGGAAAGACAATGCAGAAATGAGACAAGCGATCCATGGGCTGAAGAGCAGACTGGATGAGGTGCAAGAGACTGTTAATGGAATAGAAATCAGAGAACAGGAATACAGAGAAGCTGAGGCAGAGAGAGATAAAAGGAACTCTAGGAATGAAAGAATATTAAGAGAACTGTGTGAACAATCCAAACACAACAATATTCACATTATTGGAGGACCAGAAGAAGAAGAGAGAGAAAAGGGATAGAAAGTGTCTTTGAAGAAATAATTTCTGAAAACGTCCCCAAGCTGGGGAAGGAAATAGTTTCTCAGACCACAAAAAACCACAGATCCCCCAACACAGGAGACCCAAGGAAGACAACAACACGACACATAATAATTAAAATGGCAAAGATCAAAGACAAGGACAGAGTATTAAAGGCAGCGAGAGAGAGAAAAAAGATCACCTACAAAGGAAAACCCATCAGGCTATCATCAGACTTCTCAACAGAAACCTTACAGGACAGAACAGAATGGCACGATATATTTAACATAATAAAACAGAAGGCCCTTGAACCAAGAATACTGTATCCAGCACGATTATCATTTAAATGTGAGGGAGGGATTAAACAATTCCCAGACAAGCAAAAGCTGAGGGAATTTGCCTCCCACAAACCAGCTCTACAGGATATCTTAAAGGGACTGCTCTAGATGGAAGGACTCCTAAGGCAAAAAAGATGTCACAAGAGAAAATAAAATCATAGCAAAGAAATCACACCATTCAAATACCAACTAAAGGTAAAAAGTAAAATCAACTATCCACAAAAACAGTCAAAGGAAATGTAAAAGAGTACAGAATAAAACACCTAGTATATAAAGAATGGAGGAGGAAGAATAAGAAGGGAGAGAAATAAAGAATCATCAGACTGTGTTTATAATAGCTTAACAAGAGAGTTAAGTTAGACTGTTAGATAGTAAAGAAGCTACCCTTGAACCTTTGATAACCACGAATCTAAAGCCAGCAATAGCAATAAGTACATATCTATCGATAATCACCCTAACTGTAAATGGACCGAATGCACAAATCAAAAGACACAGAGTTACTGAATGGATAAAAAGTCAAGACCCATCTATATGCTGCTTAGAGGAGACTCACCTTTAGATATACACAGACCAAAGGTGAAGGGATGGAAAAAGATATTTCATGCAAACAACAGGGAGAAAAAAGCAAGTGTTGCAGTACTTCTATCGGACAAAATACACGTCAAAACGAAGAAAGTAGCAAGAGATAAAGAAGGACATTACATAATGATAAAGGGGTCAGTCCAACAGGAGGATATAACCATTATAAATATATATGCACCCAACACAGTGCGGGCATATGTGAAACAAATCCTAACAGAATTAAAGGAGGAAATAGAAAGCAATGCAGTCATTTTAGGAGACTTCAACACACCACTCACTCCAAAGGACAGATCAACCAGACAGAAAACAAGTAAAGACACAGAGGCACTGAACAACATACTAGAACAGATGGACCTAACAGACATCTACAGAACTCTGCACCCAAAAGCAGCAGGATACACATTCTTCTCAAGTGCACATGGAACATTTTCCAGAATAGACCACATACTAGGCCACAAAAAGAACCTCAGTAAATTCAAAAATATTGAAATTCTACCAACTTCTCAGATCACAAAGGTATAAAACTAGAAATAAATTGTACAAAGAAAACAAAAAGGCTCACAAATACATGGAGACTTAACAACATGCTCCTAAAAAAATCAATGGATCAACAACCAAATTAAAGCAGAGATCAAGCAACATACGGAGACAAATAACAACAACACAAAGCCACAACTTCTGTGGGACACAGCAAAGGCAGTTCTAAGAGGAAAGTATATTGCAATCCAGGCCTATTTAAAGAAGGAAGAACAATCCCAAATGAACAGTCCAAATACGCAATTACTGAAATTGGAAAAAGAAGAACAAATGAGGCCCAAAGTCACCAGAAGGAGGGACATAATAAATTTTAGAGAAGAAATAAATAAAATTGAGAAGAATAAAACAATAGAAAAAAACTCAATGAAACCAAGAGCTGATTCTTTGAAAAAATAAACAAAAGAGATAATACCCTAGCCAGACTTATTAAGAGAAAAAGAGAATCTACACATATAAACAGAATCAGAAATGAGTAAGGAAAAATCACAATGGACCCCACAGAAACACAAAGAATTATAAGAGAATACTATGAAAATCTATATGCTAACAAGCTGGAAAACATAGAAGAAATGGACAACTTCTTAGAAAAATACAACCTTCCAAGACTGACCAAGCAAGAAACAAACAACCTAAACAGACCAATTACAAGCAAAGAAATTTAATCGGTAATCAAAAAACTATGCAAGAACAAAACCCCTGGGCCAGATGGATTCACCTCTGAATTTACCAGACATATAGAGAAGAAACAATACCCATTCTCCTTAAAGTTTTCCAAAAAATAGAAGAGGAGGGAATACTTCCAAACTCATTCTATGAAGCCAGCATCACTCTAATACCAAAACCGGGCAAAGACACTACAAAAAAAGAAAATTAGAGACCAATATCCCTGATGAACATAGATGCAAAAATCCTCAACAAAATATTAGCAAACGGAATTCAAAAACACATCAAGAGGATCATACACCATGATCAAGGGGGATTCATCCCAGGAATGCAAGTATGGTACAACATTCGAAAATCCATCAACATCATCCACCACATCAACAAAAAGAAGAACAAAAACCACATGATCATCTCCATAGATGCTGAAAAAGCATTTGACAAAATTCAACATCCATTCATGATAAAAACTCTCAACAAAATGGGTATAGAGGGCAAGTACCTCAACATCATAAAGGCTATATATGACAAACCCACAGCCAACATCACACTTAACAACGAGAAGCTAAAAGCTTCTCATCTAAGATCAGGAACAAGACAGGTATGCCCATTCCCCCCACTGTTATTCAACATAGTACTGGAGGTCCTAACCTTGGCAATCAGACAAAACAAAGACATACAAGGCATCCAGACTGGTAAAGAAGAAGTCAAATTGTCACTATTTGCAGATGACATGATATTGTACATAAAAAACCCTAAAGACGCCACTCCAAAACTACTAGAACTAACATCTGAATTTAACAAAGTTGCAGGATACAAAATTAACGCACAGAAATCTGTTGCTTTCCTATACACTAACGATGAGCTAACAGAAAGAGAAATCAGGAGAACAATTCCATTCACAATTGCATCTAAAGAATAAAATACCTAGTAATAACCTAACAAAGGAAGTGAAAGACCTATACCCTGAAAACTACAAGACACTCCTATGAGAAATTAAAGAGGACACTAACAAATGGAAATTCATCCCATGCTCTTGGCTAGGAAGAAAAAATATTGTCAAAATGGCTATACTACCTAAAGCAATCTACAGATTCAATGCAATCCCTATCAAAATACCAATAGCATTCTTCAATGAACTGAAACAAACAATTCTAAAATTTATATGGAACCACAAAAGACCCCAAATAGCCAAATCAATCCTGAGAAGGAGGAATAAAACAGGGGGAATCTTGCTCCCAGACTTCAAGCTCTACTACAAAGGTACAGTAATGAAGACAATTTGGTATTGGCACAAAAACAGACTCACAGACCAGTGGAACAGAATAGAAAATCCAAACATTAACCCAAACATATACAATTAATATATGATAAAGGAGCCTTGGATATACAATGGGGAGATGACAGCCTCTTCAGCAGCTGGTGTTGGAAAAACTGGACAGCTACATGTAAGAGAATGAAACTGGATTATTGTTTAACCCCATACACAAAAGTAAACTCGAAATGGATCAAAGACCTAAATGTAACTCATGAAACCATAAAACTCTTAGAAAAAAACATAGGCAAAAATCTCTTGGACATAAACATGAGTGACTTCTTCATGAACATATCTCCCCGGGCAAGGGAAACAAAAGCAAAAATGAACAAATGGGACTATGTCAAGCTGAAAAGCTTCTGTACAGCAAAGGACACCATCAGTAGAACAAAAAGACATCCTACAGTATGGACGAATGAATATATTCATAAATGACATAGCCGGTAAGGAGTTGACATCCAAAATATATAAAGAACTCACGCACCTCAACAAACAAAAAGCAAATAATCCAATTAAGAAATGGGCAGAGGATATGAATAGACACTTCTCCAAAGAAGAAATTCAGATGGCTAACAGGCACATGAAAACATGCTCCACATCGCTAATCATCAGAGAAATGCAAATTAAAACCACCATGAGATATCACCTCACACCAGTAAGGATGGCCAACATCCAAAACACAAACAACAACAAATGTTGGTGAGGATGTGGAGAAAGGGGAACCCTCCTATGCTGCTGGTGGAAATGCAAATTAGTTCAATCATTGTGGAAAGCTGTATGGAGGTTCCTCAAAAAACTCAAAATAGAAATACCATTTGACCCAGGAATCCCACTCCTAGGAATTTACCCTAAGAATGCAGCAGCCCAGTTTCAAAAAGACATATGAACCCCTATGTTTATTGCAGCACTATTTTCAATAGCCAAGAAATGGAAGCAACCTAAGTGTCCATCAGTAGATGAATGGATAAAGAAGAAGTGGTACATATACACAATGGAATATTATACAGCCATAAGAAGAAAACAAATCCTACCATTTGCAACAACATGGATGGAGCTAAAGGGTATTATGCTCAGTGAAATAAGCCAAGTGGAAAAAGACAAGTATCAAATGATTTCACTCATATGTGGAGCATAGGAGCAAAGAAAAAAACTGAAGGAACAAAGCAGCCGCAGACTCACAGAACCCAAGAATGGACTAACAGTTACTAAAAGGAAAAGGGCCTGGGAGAAGGGTGGGAAGGGTGGGATAAGGGGGAGAAAGGGGCATTATGATTAGCAGATGTAATGTTGGGGGAGCACAGGGAGTGCTGTACAACTCAGAGAAGACAAGTAGTGATTCTATAGCATCTCACTATGCTGATGGACAGTGACTGTAATGGGGTACGTGGGGGGGACCTGATGAATTGGGGAATTTAGTAACCATAATGTTACACATGTAATTGTAGATTAATGATACCAAAATAAAAATAAATAAATGAATAAAGAAAGAAAGATGGAAAGAAAGAAAGAAAGAAAATACTCCATATCACCATCTTGGGTCTTCTACTTAAAATAGATGTCATAGGAATTATAGAAATTAGTTAATTCCTAAATATATATTCCTGAATGACCTGGATTATTATAAGCATTGTAAATTAGTCAAACTCAGCAGAATAATAGACACATAATGCTGGACTTCTTTTTGTTCCACTCATGGTCTTACATAAATGTATGTGCCAGGCGTCCTCTTCCCAATCAGTTCTACAGAGACCAAATCATTCATCTGATCGTTAGAAAAAGGGACTTATATATATTGTTTGCTGTTCTCACAAATAAAATTTCAAAAATCTCAAAAACAGTAATTCCTAGAGAGGCCATATAACTGGCTGTGCAAGCCAAAACACTTCTAAGAATGAGAGAAAGCATTATTAATAATTACACTGAAACAACAGGCATGATACAAGACTGTCACAGGCAGACCAGGGCACACAGCTACCCTAGTTATTCCCATGATTCTCAAAACTTTGAGAATTATGAGAAAGACACAGCATCTTTAAAATAAAGGAAGTTTCTGCCTCAAAAATCATCACTTTAGGAGGCCTAGAATAAAGCAGAGATTTCTTTTGCCTTGGCCTCAAAGCCAAGGGTTCATATTTATATCTGAGGCCATGGAACAAACAGCTACCAAAAAACCAAACAAACCAAACACAAGCTCAGTTTGGCTCTGCCTCTCTTAACTCAATTATCAGGCTAAAGGGATGGAGGAGTGCACAATTATCCAGTAAACTGGTCTTTCTTTTGCCCTGGCCTCAAACAGCACAAATTCTCAGTAGTGTCTGTCTAGGTACTGTTTTCCCAGGTGAGAGAGTCATGACCACAAACTTTGATGTATTTTGATTGTCCCTCCTCCACTACTCATGTGAATCAAACAAAAAGTAGTCTAGGGAATTAACCATAACACATGAACAGACATATTTGAGTAGGTCACATAAGACCACGCTGTGTAGGGCTGCTTTCCCTCAGCCAGTTGGAGAATATTGACTCTGAGCTACTCACTTCCTTCACAAAAATTTTTCTTTCATTTGTCATTCTGACCCATCTTGGCTGAGTTATTTTTTTTTAAGATATTGAAGTTAAAAAATGTTCAGGGTAAAAAGATAGTCTTGTTGCTTATACGAGAAAGAAAATAAAGAGGGGCAAAAAAGAAAAACAAACCCAAAACTAAAAATGGATTATTTGAAATACCTCTTCCTTCTCTTCCTTCAGTATCTTGAGATATTTAAAGGGCAAAGTGGGGTAAAAGATGAGTACAGTGTAAAGAAAAGAGACAATTTAGATTGCATTTTAGACTACTTCTTGCTACTTCTCTCTTTTTTGCTCATTGACTATCTCTTCAGTATTTGTCTTCAATCACTCCCTCTTGAGAAGAAGGTGACTCTAGCTGATACACAGAGAGCTCAAATATTGGCTGATTCATTTTCTTCCTTTATTTCCAGAAGAGCATGGAAATCATGTACCCAAAGTACTCATAAGTCATCAGGATTTCTCTACTGTCTCCCAAGGGACTCACCGAGCTGTTTTTACTCTGTTTGAATTATTGCCCACCAGAAACCATATTTCACTACGGTTATTCAGTGTTAATTCAGAATCTCAGATTTTTTTCACTCACAGTGGAGATAAGAATGAATTAGACACATTTTATGCCATCAAAATAGTTTAATGTGATCACTTCAGGGAATAAAATATCAAGATCAGGTTTCCTATTTTCTGGAGTTTCACTGTTACAAAGCAAGAAAAGCCCATCATCACATAGGTGTTAGCTAGCTCTGAAAATGGAAGTCTAATAGTTCTTAACATTGCCCGAGGGAGACTCTCCAGCACAGCCAGACTGGAAGCACCACCACTGTTCATTGTGCCAAGTGTCAGCAGCTACCATCATTTCACTGTGAAAATCATTTCTGCTTATGAGTTTTTATGTGAGTGGTCTCACAGTTACAGTATCTATGCTATTTATAACAATGGTGCATCATTAGCTGATTGTTTAGAAGGCCCCTAGTAAAAAATATTTTCTCCTGTTCAAAATCTGTTTAGACAGGAGCCCTGGAACTCAACTTAACAAATTCAATTCTGCATAATATTTTTTTCCCTTTATTTCCTTTTGGTTACATTAATTTTACTTTTTAATAAGTAGTATGTTAACACAGGTCACAAATCAAAAGAATATAAAAATATGTACATTTAGCTCCCTCCCACCTTGTCCCCTCACCTGATCCCTATTCCTTCAAATACTCACAGTAACTACTGTCATTTGGTTTTGTATCTATCTGCATCATTTTATGCTTATACAAGAAATGCAAATAAATCCTTTATTACTGATTCTTTTTTTAACTTAAAAAGTAACAGAATATACAACTTCCCTTGTTTCAGGGGTTTATTAATTCTTTAATTTTTTCAAGTTCATTTATTGCATTTCCATGTTTTTCTATTCTTTCCTTTCAATTTTCCTCAGATTATTTTGCTATCCCTTTTCTTACTTTTTGAGTTGAATGCTGCCCCAAAGTATAAAAAGTTCACCAAATTCTGTCCTCTCTTCTTCCTGAGTACCTAGTTCAACTCCCCACACTTCCTAGCCTCTCTTGTAGTTAGGCCTATACAGTGGTGTGATTTCAAGTCAGTGGTTATGTAAAGGACAGTGCTATGATCTTTCTCTGTATCAGACTTTTAAGAAGAGTTTGCATCTCCTCTGCAGTCCTTCCCTATTTGCTGGTTGAAGGCAAGTGATGATGAAGCCCTAAGAGATGAAAGAGGCACGAGATTAAAGGGGTCTGGGTGCCTGAATACCTGCATTGAGGAGAGTCTATCAGTAACATCTACTTGGGTCCATTACACGAATAAGAAATAAACTTCTTTGCTATTGATTCATTTTACATTTTGTGCACATTCTACTGTAGATAGTAAGTTTAGCTCTTCTGATATTTAGAAAGTCATGTTTTCAATGAAGCAGTTGTAAGTCCAGGGAGAGGAAATCCCAGGACAAAACACCTCAAAAACCAAAATCAGTCAAAGGGAGAAATAGTTTAAAACCCATTTATTGTTTACAAACTGCAGTCCAGGGCCGTCTCTCTCCTCTGCTCCTGACTAAGCAAGCAAGCAAGCAAGCAAGCCAGACCCTGGCTTTAAACTCTCAGGTTCAGACACACCCTCGGTTGCCCAGGTAATTACCCATTGATATGGAGATGAACTTCTCTCCACCCCTGAGGATGTGCAAATGCACTAAAGCCAGGAGAGATATTCTGGAAATGTTACAATTTTACCCACAGTGGTTATCATTACAGTTAATTTATATAATTTATGCATACCCACAGTGCTCTATTTTGTTAGGTAGTATCTATTTGCTATTATGAACAATGATAAAATTAGCATTTTTCTTCTCTTCTATCACACATTTTTCTATAATATAATGCTTTTTTTGTTATTACATATGCATTATTCTTCTCCTACCACATCTTTAATGAATGCAAGAAGCCAATTTTCCACATACTAATATGTCTAAAATTAAAATGCATCTTATAATCAAGGATAAGTTACAACTAAAATAGGAGGTGTCTTTTTCTTACTGAGCAGTAGGTCTCAAAATAGAGCATTTCACAATTGAGGGAGACTTAAATATGATTTGAACTATATGAGATTTCTGATACTCAACTAGTTGGGGATTATAAAATGATGATTATAAAATTGCCTCTCAATTATTACAAATGAAGCCATTATCAGTTTCCCACTTTCACTTTTCATTGCATGATGCTTTTAAGTGAAATCATTTTTCTTCTGATGTAACAAAAGATATTTACATTCTATACCATCACTCTAATCCCACATTTTTCACATCTTTTTTCTAGAGTTATATTCAGAGTTCACATCTAGTCTTTTTGCCAAAGTTCTCCCAGACGACTCTTCGTTGACCTATCAGACAACTCTGCAGCCATTCCCTCCTCGGTTGTAGAAATACAGACACACAGCTTCCTGCAAGCACAGCATCTCTCTGTGTTGGCTTACCTCCCCTCCTCAGGGACAAACTGTGTCCAAAAGGCTTCTGCCTCTGGCCCTGCTCACCACACATTCAGCAACGTTAAAACAGAGGATAAAGTTCTTGCCACTGTAACAGGTGTGTATTTGCTTCCATTTTCTGAAAGCTGCTTTCCCTGGTCCTCTCATCACTTTCTGAGCTTCTGCCCTTTACTTCCTCCTTCATGGCTTACACTGGCTCGCAGGTGCTAATGGCAGTTCCTACATATATTTTGGGGTATGTGCATTATTTTCATTTCCTGGTTGAATTGAAAATAAAATTTGCTGGTTTTTATTTCTGTATTTTCCATTATTTTCATTGCTATTCTAATGCTTTGAAGGAGAAGGATGAAAACACTGACTTCTGCAGCCATGTTCACAAGGGAAGCCAATTTATTTCAAACTAGTTCTCCACCTGCAGCTGTGATGATCCAAATGTAAAAGAAAGCTTTATGATTTAGAAGAAAACTGAGTCCACTTGACCATAACAGATGCAGTTATTATTAAAAGCAATTCACATTTAATGAACTTCAAATCTTCAAATGTTAAAAGACAATTCTATGTGATATACACATCTGTAACTTGATGCAACATTTGGAAGCATTTAATGTTTATCAGTGCTTCAGCAAGCAAATCCAAGACACTGTTACTTTAAAGGAAAAAAAGTAGGATTTTTAAAAAGGCATATGTATTTCATGAAATGCTCAGTAAGTTTCTAAACTGAAATGCCATCATAGCTCTTAAAAAAGATGAATACATATCTGTTTTTACTGATTTCTTTCATTAAACACCTGAAACAATACACTTGTAATCGATGTAAAGGACCTTATCTGTACATTTGCTTTTTTTTAATTGCTAATATCTAAGTTCAGATATTCTGAAAAAGAATATACCCACTTTTCTATTAAATATGGATCAATATCATTCAAGGCTAAGAGCAAGCCAGTCAATGCAGAAATAAAATCCTTAAAAACTCCCCACAGCATTAATCTTCCCATCATTTAATATATTCCTGGGAAATGATCCATGAACACTAAAATCAAAATAAAACACAAATCTGAGAGATCCTGATTGCAAAAATTAGTTTTATACCATTCTATACTCAAAGGATGATTTTTCCTAGCAGATGTAGAAATATTGATTCATTCTTCAAATTCATGGTCTAAACTATTAAAATGTTCCTTATTGTTATGTTTTCATAATTTACTGACATTACTTAAATATGTGATGTTTATATTGGTAATATCTTGTAGTTTCTAAGAGAAATTTCCAACACTCAAGAAAACATAGTAACATAAATATATGGTGCCTAGGTGTTTCTTCTCAGAAGTTAGTTTTTGTTGCATTTGACAGAATAATGCAGCTACTTGACCAAAGAATTAGTTATCATTTCAAGAGAACATACATCTTCCAAGCACATAAAGAATTAGTGAGGAAAGAAGGCCCATCTGAGCAGCAAAGAGGCTTTGTAGAACTAATTCATGGATGATAATAGTCACAATCAGCTGACTGCATAGTCTGTTACTGCTTCTAGCCCAGAGGTGAAAAAGAAATGATTTGTTTGATACCAATTTCCCTCTCCATGGCCCTGAAAGACATTGTTAATTGATGACAGCAGTCCTTCTGTGTTTCCGTGAAGCAGCAGAACCCTTCATCATGGCATTGTAAGTAGCCACCTCCAAGTAATCAGACTTAAGTTCCCTTGAAACCTATTCCCCAGGCCCACTTAGTGTAGCACCATCTGCATTTTTCTTAAACTAATCAAGTCACACCTTACTATCTTTTGCAAGACATACTAGAGCCACATAAGAATTATTTAGGTGTAAGAACCTGAAAATAGATAATAAACCTTTGGATACACTAGTTCTGAAGCTCTAAAGTCTAGGTTGACTATAGTTCATCAAAACCATTGTTGGGTAGAAGACAACTGTAAGGCACTGCTACCTTAGACTTTGCCAAGAGTTTAGAGAGGGTCTGGGACCTTAGAAGAGAGAAGCTAAGAAAGGAAGCACCTCAGTATAAGTCGTATATATCAGTTTCATACCTGAGGTGTTTTTGGATTATTGCAGCCTGGGGCTAACGTGCTGGAACAGCTCTGTGACTGGAAGAGCACCTCTGGAGAGACTTGACATTCTAAGACAGGAGGAGCACTGTGCAGCCCGGGAGAGCGGTCGGTGTGTACTGGTAATACGTGGAAAAGCTTCACATATGTGAATTCAGCCCTTTCTGCTACAGTGTGTGAATTTTTTTTTATTTTTGCTACCACTAATGTACAATTACATGAACATTATGGTTACTAGACTACCTATTATCAAGTCCCCCCACATACCCCATTACAGTCACTGTCCATCAGAGTAGTAAGATGCTATAGAGTCACTACTTGTCTTCTCTCTGTTATACTGCCTTCCCTGTGTCCCCCCAACCCTATATTATGTGGGCTAATCGTAATGCCCATTTTTCCCCCTTATCCCTCCCTTCCCATCCATCCTCCCCAGTCCCTTTCCTTTGGTAACTGCTAGTCCATTCTTGGGTTTTGTGAGTCTGCTGCTGTTTTGTTCCTTCTGTTTTTGCTTTGTTGTTATACTCCACAGATGAGTGAAATCATTTGGTACTTGTCTTTCTCTGCCTGGCTTATTTCACTGAGCATAATACCCTCTAGTTCCATCAATGTTGTTGCAAATGGTAGGATTTGTTTTCTTCTTATGGCTGAATAATATTCCATTGTGTATATGTACCACTTCTTCTTTGTCAATTCACCTACTGATGGACACTTAGGTTGCTTCCATTTCTTGGCTATTGTAAATAGAGCTGCGATAAACATAGGGGTTCATATGTCTTTTTCAAACTGGGCTGCTGCATTCTTAGGGTAAATTCCTAGGAATGGAATTCCTGGGTCAAATGGTATTTCTATTTTGAGTTTTTTGAGGAACCTCCATACTGCTTTCCACAATGTTTGAACTAGTTTATGTTCCCACCAGCAGTGTAGGAGGCTTCCCCTTTCTCCACATCCTCACCAACATTTGTTGTTGTTTGTCTTTTGGATGGTGGCCATCCTAACTGGTGTAAGGTGATATCGCATGGTGCTTTTAATTTGCATTTCTCTGATGATTAGGGATGTGGAGCATCTTTTCATGTGCTTGTTAGCCATCTGAATTTCTTCTTTGGAGAAGTGTCTGTTCAGCTCCTCTGCCCATTTTTTAATTGGCTTATTTGCTTTTTGTTTGTTGAGGTGCATAAGCTCTTTATATAATTTGGATGTCAACCCCTTATTGGATATGTCATTTGTGAATATATTCTCCCATACTGTAGGATGTCTTTTTGTTCTTTAATTCTGTTAGTATTTGTTTCACATATGTAGGTGATCCTGTGTTGGGTGCATAGATATTTATAATAGTTATATCTCTTGTTGGACTGACCCTTTTATCATTATGTAATGTCCTTCTTTGTCTCTTGTGACTTTCTTTGTTTTGAAGTCTATTTTGTCTGATACAAGTCCTGCAACTCCTGCTTTTTCTCCCTATTAGTTACATGAAATATCTTTTTCCATCCCTTTACTTTCAGTCCATGTATGTCTTTGGGTTTGAAGTGAGTCTCTTGTAGGCAGCATATAGATGGGTCTTGTTTTTTTATCCATTCAGTGACTTTGGATTGGTGCATTCATACCATTTACATTTAGGGTGATTGTCGATAGGTATGTACTTATTACAATGGCAGGCTTTAGATTCATGGTTACTAAAGGTACAAGGGTAATTCCCTTACTATCTAACAGTCTAATTAATTTAACTCACTCGTACGCTATTACAAACACAACCTAAAGGTTCTTTTTTTTTCCTCCTTTTTCTTCTTCCTCCATTTTTTGTATGTTATGAATCATATTCTGTACTACTTGTCTATCCCTTGGGTGACACCTATTTAGCCTTAGGAATATTTCCATCTATAGGAGTCTCTCCAAAATACACTGTAGAGGTGGTTTGTGGAAGCTAAATTCTCTCAGCTTTTGCTTATCTGAAAATTGTTTAATCCCTCCCTCAAATTTAAATGATAACCTTGCTGGGTAGAGTATTGTTGGTTCAAGGCCCTTCTGTTTCATTGCATTAAATATATCATGCCACTACCTTCTGGCCTGTAAGGTATCTGTTGAGAAATCTGATGATAGCCTAATGGGTTTTCCTTTGTATGTGATCGTTTTTTCTCTCTCTAGGTGCTTTTAAAAGTCTGTCTTATCCTTGATCTTTGCCATTTTAATTATTATATGTCTTGACATTGTCTTCCTTGGGTCCCTTGTGTTTGGAGATCTGTGCATCTCCATGGCTTGAGAGACTATCTCCTTCCCCATATTGGGGAAGTTTTCAGCAATATCCTCCTCAATGACACTTTCTATCCCTTTTTCTCTCTCTTCTTCTTCTGGTACCTCTATAATGCAAATATTGTTCCATTAGGATTGGTCACACATTTCTCTCAATATTCTTTCATTCTTAGAGATTCTTTTTTCTCTCTGTGCCTCAGCTTCTTTGTATTCCCCTTCTCTAATTTCTATTCCATTTACTGTCTCTTCTACTATACCCAATCTGCTTTTAAATCCCTCCATTGTATGTTTCACTCCAGATATGGAATTTCTTAGTGATTGAATCTCCATCTTAAATTCATTCCTGAGTTCTTGAATATATTTCTGTACCTTCATAAGCATGTTTATGATTTTTATTTTGAACTCTTTCAGGAAGATTGGTGAGTTCAGTTTCATTTGGCCCTTTCTTGGGTTTGTGAGATTTTGGTCTGAACCAGGTTTTTTTGACGTTTCATATTTCTATGTGGTGTCCTCTAGTGCCCAGAAGCTCCAGTCTCTGGAGCTGCTCAGACCCTAGAATGAGGTTGAGGGTTGTAGGGCAGCAGAGCTAGTGCCTGGGGGAGAAAAGATCTGTTTCCTGATTCCTGTCTGCAGTGCCTGTCTCCAGTATCACAGCCAGTGGGCCGACCACACAGGTGTAAGCCCCTGTGCTTGGCGTCTCTAGCTGTTGTAGGCAAGGCCGCCCTCTGGTTGGTCTGATGCCAGCACAGTGACTGATGGTTTGTGAGCTGGTGCTGTCAGGGCAGGAGGAAGGCTCGGCAGCTGCGTGTCACAGTGGGGGCCTTGGAGCTGAGCAGCCAGCCAGGCGGATGGAGCGCCTGAAGCTTGTCAAAGTTCCCAACCTGCTTGGCAGAGCGCGCTCAGACAGCCTTGTCCAGCTCTCCCTTCTCCCGCACAGCAAGCTCCATGCAAACCCCACCCCTTGAGCAGGCCTCTCTCTGCTAGGAAGCCTCTCAGACCACCTCTCTTTCCTTTGTCCCAGAGTGGCCAGATGTGGATCCCATCCTCCACAAACGGCCAGAATCTCAGTCTCTCAAGCACTCTGTCTGTCCCAGCTTCCCAACCTCCAGAGCACCACACAATGTAGGTTTCTGCTCTCAAAGCAGATCTCCAGGTCTAGGTGTTCAGCAATCCCAGGCTTCCACCCCCTCCCTGCTCTGTTTCTCTTCCTCCTGCTGGTGAGCTGGGGTGGGGGAAGGGCGTGTGTCCCGCCAAATCAAGGCTTTTGGACGTTACCCTGTTTCGTGAGGTCTACTCTGTTCATGAGTCTGTATGCAGTCTGGTTTTGCCTTCTTCCCTGTTGCTGTTTTAGGGTTAGTTGTATGTTAACTATATTTTTGTACTATTTGTGGTTTTGGGACGAGTTCTCTGTCTCACCTCTCATGCCGCCATTTTGAATCTTCCAGTGTGTGAATTTTAATAAATTAAAATTTTTCTCACATTGGGTCTTCCCATCTATACACCAGTGAAAAATCTTCCTCAGAGCCTTTATATGAGACTGAATTGAAATAATACATGTCATAATATCTGGTGAATAGCAAACCCTTTACACATCTTAGTTTTCTGTCACATTATCATTTTGGTTCAAGGTCAGGAATCACAACTAATGCTTCTATTCAGGAATTTCCAAGCTAGCACTCTTCAAAATATCTGAATTTGTGACCAAATGACATAAGACATAAAAATGTCAAATAATAATAGTACCTGTTGAGCACTTACTATGTACCCAGAAAAATAATTATTTAATCCTCACAATAAACCTTAAAAGTAAGTGGAACTATTATCCTCATTTTATAGATGAAGACAATAAGGAGAAAGAAAAGGAAAATATATCCCTGATCTTAGGACATTTAAGTGAAAAAGTCATTACTCGAATCCAAAAAAATCTGTCTTGTCCACTTTAATCACTGTAATTCTTTATCATGACACATAGCCAGTTTTGCTCCTTACTTGCCAAACTAAAAACTTTCATTTCATTTTCTGTAAATGTCATGACTTTATTTAGAGGAATAATTAAAGAGGTGAAAAGTTTTAGTCTCTTTAAAGGAAAAGATTCCCCCCATGACCATGACTGTGACAGATGCTGTTACTCATACCACTGGCCACGAGGCCACAAGGAAGATCCAGCCCAGAAGAATCACCAGAGACCAGGGTCATTTCTGCCTTCAAAACCAAGGCAGGTATTATGGAGGCCAAGTAGTTTGAGCTGAATGTCAAAATTATTAATTTCACTTTATCTTCACTGGCTAATAATATTCATTTGAGAACAGAAAAAGAGGGAACTAGTTTATTATAAAAATCTGCTCTTCTATATTTGGATCCAAGATTGATAAACCCCATGCTTACAAAAGAAAAAAAAAATGAACTCTTATTTTATAGTTAATAGCTTGCACATTCTTGTTTTTGCCTGCTCTCCAATTGCAGCTAGTGAAAGTCAAAGATAAAACTTTTTCTGTCAAATCTTTGAAAATTAAACATCACCATCACCTGGGCATTTTTCTATCCTTTCTCTACAATACTAACAAGAGCATGGTCCTCTCAACACCTAAACACTTGGATTCTTCTGTTTTATTCTTAGTGAAAGCAAAGTAAAAAAATAACTTCTACGAATGATTTAAGACTTCTTCCATAAATCTGGAAAAGGATCTTTATAGAATTCTACCCATACTTCTGTACTTTTAATACCTTAAGTTGAGAATCTTTCATAATCTTAGTCTTCCATTTTCTGAAATAAAGGGCTTAGATGATGTTTTCTTGTTAATGAATTCTGCTTTCAAGCTAGCATTACAGCTTGCTTGGGAAGAAAAGACAGAGTCATATTTCTCTGTTACTATACAAATAATATGACCATCTGGGTTTACCAGGAACACGTTCCCTACATTTAATATTCTTAATGTGAATGGGAGCCTTGCAATAGCTACATAATGTTGTTCCTATTCATGCAGCATTTGTACCTTGCCCCACCTCTCCAGCATGAAAGGTTTTATGATCTACTGTGCAGGAACCTATTGTTCATGTGTTTTTAGTTCTTCTTGAAAGGAAAAAAAATGTTGAATATCACAGTGCATTCATATATTGAGACATCAGTTATATTCTGATATTTTGACGTGAACAATCTGCAGAAATCAATTTTTTTTCATTACATAGGGAATAAATCAACCTTTTCAGAAAATTATTGTTCTGGTTGTTCTAACCCCTTCATATCAGACTCAGGTTATACAGTAGTTAATTCCTCTTAATAATTCTGCTCAGGCTTTCACTGTTGCTTGTGATATTAGTATAATCAATAGCTGAATGGGCCAAAAATTAAATCTTTTAACAGATTTCTGGTTGAGTTCATTTTAGGTCACTAGGTTTCCTCTCCTGGCAGGCAGCATGATTTTTTTATCCCTCTGTTGTCATAACAATACACATTTCCACTTCGCTGCTATTCTATGTCATGGCATGCCATACTCGGAGCCGTTTAGCTGGGTTTTCTAGAACTATGCAAAGAAATTTGATACTAGCTATGGTCTAAGACACCTGGAGAAATGTAGGTGAAGAACATACTGTTTTCTTCCTCCAGAGCTATTCTAAGAAACTACCTTTAACTGGCAAGGCATATACATTGTGTCCATCAATGTTAAGCCTTGCAGTAAGAATATATGTGTAAAGCAGAGGCACTATGAAGACTTACAGCTTCAGTTGAGCACTTAGTGTTGTACAGCAGATGTCTGCTGATATATTCAGTATACAGGACCCACCAGAATAGAAATGTGTCATATAATATTCCTAGTCACATACATAAGCAAATTCAAACTGAAGGTTCATAACTTATTTGGTCATTAAATTTTACATTTTCAAAGGAAATATCATGCTCATGAAATGGCAGTTTCATTCCCTTATTCTTCAAACTGTTCTTTGTAAGTAATTTGACCTAAAGAGAAAGGAGTCAATTAAATGGTAACTTTTAACCTCTAGCATTGATCTCTGACCTATCTGTTAAGATATCTCACAAGGGTTCCACTGTCATCTTGTGAAAACCTTCTTTCATAAACCTAGAAGACATAAAATAGGCATGTGTGTGTGCCCCAGATAAACCCTAACTGGCTAACAGAAAATCCACAGCCTTGATCCCTGTTCTCACTCTCCCTAAATGTGCCTGTCAGCACCTGACTTGACCTGCAACTTCTGCCTCTGATCACAGGGTGACCAAAAAGCTCTACCTCTCTTACTATTCAGACATTAGGACCCTTCCAGCCTCCCAGATATAGATGGGAAGGACAAGAAGGACTCAGAACAGCCCTGTCAGAGAGGAAATGTTTGCTCCTTCAGTATATTAGTGGTCTCAGCTAGGGGCATTGCGGCCCCTTCCGACCCCCCCACCCCTTACCTCCGCAGGACATTTGGCACTATCTGGAGAGGCTGTTGGTTGTCATAACCAGGGCAAGGGTATCACTGACATATAGAGGGATGTTAGTGATGTGCTAAATAATCCTGCAGTGCACAGGGCAGCACACATCAGCCAAAATGTCAACAGTGCCAAGGCTGAGAAACCTTGCAATAATGCTTACCCAATGCATGCAATACTTTGTGCCAGGCACTGAAAAGTGCAGGGTTAATCTTAGGCAAAACTGTACAGCAGAATCATGTTTACTTTTTTAGCATTTGCAGGGTCATTGTGGTAACCTCACTCCACAGACACCCAGCCACCATTGTTCTGAACTTCCTCCATAAGAAAACAAGGAATAGATTATTTTATGTTTTGGCCCATTTTCTCAGGACTCATTTTTTCTAGTTCTGGAGACAGCTAGAAAGTCTAATCTTGTAAGTATAACTATATCATTACATTAAATAGCATGTATAAAAGTGGGAGATTTTGATGGAGAAAGGCTAAGACAAAGTAGCATAGATACACATTCAGATATTTAGTACAATTTGATTCATACACATACACACACACATGCACACACTTTCCTACACAATCCATAGTTACCATAATTCCTTAAGGGTGTCAAATTCTGGTTTTAGGGAAAGAAGAACACATTTCTCTTTGCTAATGATTTGGATAAAATATACTCCCTAAAGTTGCCATTTCTTAATGTTTTAATGGAAAGTCCAAAAACTCTGCTTAAGCCTCTTAGCCTACTAAACAATCTTGACAATTTATCAGTGACCAAGAGAGCTGCTATATATTTGCTTACTTCTAACAGTGCCAACTTGACCAGGAAAAATAAAGAGCACTTAGTACATTTCCTGCAGGACTTTCCTTGACAATCTCTACACAGAGCATTAAGTGATGCCCAAATTCTACTAACTTAATGGATACCTTCTGGCCAGACCATTTCTCGAGTCTCTAGAACAATTCTACATATTGTCAACTCCACCTCACCATGTAGATACTTAAAATCAGTTCAAACTCAACCAATCTAAAGCCAAATGCATGCTCTCTGCACTCTATTCCTGTCTATCCAAAAGGATAAAAGATCTTGTCCATTTGTCATATCTTAGTTCTTTCTCTCTAAATGATTTTTATCCATTTACTCAGTTATTTAAACCAAAAACCTAACCTTCCTCTTCCCCTTTATCATATATTTGTTACCAAATCCTCATTTTATAGATGAAGACAATAAGGAGAAAGAAAAGGAAAATACACCCCTGATCTTAGGACATTTAAGTGGAAAAGTCATTACTCGAATCCAAAAAAATCCGCATATCTGATATCCTACCACTTCTCACTGTCTTGCTTGATACTTCCCAAAGCCACGCACCCCCATCCCTTGACTGGGCCGGTCTCCCCAGTCTCCTATGGCCTGCCGGTGCTCTGAGACAAAGATCATGATCCTATCTACCTCTAGAGCCTTGCCAGGCACACCTCCCTCACTTCCTAGGCACCCACAGTTCAAACTGGTTGTTTCTTCTCTAAGTGACCTTGCTTTTGGCTGCCATATGGACATTGTACCTGACGCTGCTCCTCCTTGAAATGTTCTCTAACACCCCCCTTTAGCAATTCATATTCGTGATTCAGACTTCTACTAAAATGTCCTTTTCCTACGCAAAACTTCCCTGACTCTTGCCACCACCCACCCCCTAACATCCACAGATTAGCTTAGGTTATTTATAACATCCTTCTGCTTTCTTCATATTATTTTATCATGAAAGATAAATTACTATTTGATTGAACTTTGGTTTCTCACACAACACCAAAACTCAACATTCTTTGGTCTGCTCCAGTTGCAGAGTATATAGTAAATATCCATATGTAGAAAAACTGTGAATGCATGTAATTTAGGCATAGCATACTTACACCACAAAGTTAAATATTTTATGAAAAAATAGAAATGAAAGCTCAAAAAATCATTCATTCACTCCATTCATCCTTTTGTTTTGTTTGTTTTTTATTAAGGTATCATTGATATACACTCTTATAAAGGTTTCACATGAAAAACATTGTGGTTACTATAGTCACCCATATTATTAAGTATCAAGTCCCCCCCCCACACCCCATTGCACTCACTGTCCATTAGCGTAGTAAGATGCCACAGAGTCACTACTTGTCTTCTCTGTACTACACTGTCTTCCACGTGACCCTCCCCACACCATGTATGCCAATCATAATGCCATTCAAATGCTAATCCCTTTCTGCCTCCCTCCCCACCCGCCCTTCTCCCTCCCTCCCCTTTGGTAACCGCTAGTCCCTTCTTGAAGTCTGTGAGTCTGCTGCTGTTTTGTTCCTTCAGTTTTGCTTTGTTGTTATACTCCACAAATGAGGGAAATCACTTGGTGTCTTTCTCCACCTGGCTTATTTCACTGAGCATAATACCCTCTAGGTCACTCATGTTGTTGCAAATGGTAGGATTTGTTTTCTTATTATGGCTGAATAATATTGCATTGTGTATATGTACCACATCTTCTTTATCCGTTCATCTACTGATGGACACTTAGGTTGCTTCCATATCTTGGCTATTGTAAATAGTGCTGCAATAAACATAGGAGTGCATATGTCTTTTTCCCATTCATTCTTTTCTATCTAAAGATTCCATTTTAATTTTATGTTTGGCAGTCAAATGGAATCATTTATTCATGGGACATTATAATGCAGGAGTTCATAAATTAGAATACATAGGCTCTAAGGTGTTTCATCAGATTGTCGTCTTGATAGGTTAAAAAGAGTTTTAAAAAACATATTATTAGTGTTTAACATTTTAATATTTACCATTAAATGACAGTTATTGGAGTACTAAAGGTAACAGATGAAGTTAATGATAGATACTGTCTCTTTAAAATATGCTCCCGACATTTGAACTATTATATAAACATCTGGTTTGTGGAAAAGTGACACCACAGATCAGTGGAATAAGAATGGTCTTTTCAATAAATGGCATCAAGTAAACAAGATATATATGTGTAAAAATAGCATATATATATATATATATATATATATATATATATATATAGATCATATAAAGTGAGAAGTAAATCTTACACCATATAAAAAAATCAATTGTAGATGAATTACAAATCTAAATCTAAAAGATAACAATTCTCCATTTCATAAATGAATATCTTCATGACTCTAAGGTAGTCAAAAAATGTAAATAGGACATTAAAAGTATTAAACAGAAGTGGAAAGATTGATAAATTAGACTACATTGAGAGTATAAGCACTTCTTTTATCAAAAGAGTATATTGAGTGAAAAAACAAACTAGAGTGTGAAAAATATGTAATTCCCTTAGCTCACAAAGGATTTGTATGCAGAATATATATAAAACTTTAAAAAGATGGAAATATATACAAAACAAGAAAAAGATAGAAATCCTCACTAGAAAAATGAACAAAAAATCTGAGGTAACACTTCACAAAAGAGCATATCCAAATGGTCAATGAATATATGAAAAGGCACTCAACCTCATTAGTCATCAGGAATATGTTCATTAAAATCACAATGAGATTCCAATATACTCCCACTTGAATGGATAAAATTAAAAACACTAACAATATCAAATATTAGTGAAGAACTCCCAACTTAAATAACAATTTACATCCCAGCACTGCCAATAGAAATGGAAATTGGTATAATGACTTTGAAAATCTCTTCAGCAATGTCTTTAAATTTGAATGTACAAATATCTCAT
>JAVSCE010002715.1:0-63257 GCA_032199065.1 Smutsia gigantea | reverse complement strand
TGAGGTGATATCTCATTGTGGTTTTAATCTGTATTTCTCTGATGATTAGCGATGTGGAGCATCTTTTCATGTGCCTGTTGGCCATCTGAATTTCTTCTTTGGAGAAGTGTCTATTCATGTCCTCTGCCCATTTCTTAATTGATTATTTGCTTTCTGTTTGTTAAGGTGCATGAGTTCTTTATATATTTTGGATGTCAATCCTTTATCAGATACGTTTTTTATGAATATATTCTCCCATACTGTAGGATGTCTTTTGTTCTACTGATGGTGTCCTTTGCTGTACAGAAGCTTTTCAGCTTGATATAGTCCCACTTGTTCATTTTTGCTTTTGTTTCCCTTGCCCGGGGAGATATGTTCATGAAGAAGTTGCTCATGTTTATGTCCAAGAGATTTTTGCCTATGTTTTTTTCTAAGAGTTTTATGGTTTCATGACTTACATTCAAGTCTTTGATCCACCTTGAGTTTACCTTTGTGTATGGGCTAGAGAGTAGTCCAGTTTCATTCTCTTACATGTAGCTGTCCAGTTTTTCCAACACCAGCTGCTGAAGGGGCTGTCATCTCCCCATTGTATATCCAAGGCACTTTTATCAAATATTAATTGACTGTGTATGTTTGGGTTAATATTTGGATTTTCTATTCTGTTCCACTGGTCTGTGGGTCTGTTTTTGTGCCAATACCAAATTGTCTTGATTACTGTGGCTTTGTAGTAGAGCTTGAAGTCAGGGAGCATAATTCCCCCTGCTTTATTCCTCCTTCTCAGGATTGCTTTGGCTATTCGGGGTCTTTTGTGGTTCCATATGAATTTTAGAATTATTTGTTCCAGTTCATTGAAGAAAGTTGTTGGTAGTTTGATAGGGATTGCATTGAATCTGTAGATTGCTTTAGGTAGTATAGCCATTTTGACAAGATTTATTCTTCCTAGCCAAGAGCATGGGATGCATTTCCATTTGTTAGTGTCCTCTTTAATTTCTCTTAGGAGTGTCTTGTAGTTTTCAGAGTACAGGTCTTTCACTTCCTTCGTTAGGTTTATTCCTAGGTATTTTATTCTTTTTGATGCAGTTGTGAGTGGAATTGTTTTTCTGATTTCTCTTTGTTAGTTCATCATTAGTGTATAGGAAAGCAACAGATTTTTGTGTGTTAATTTTGTATCCTGCAACTTTGCTGAATTCAGATATTAGTTCTAGTAGTTTTGGAGTGGAGTCTTTAGGGTTTTTTATGTACAGTATCATGTCATCTGCAAACAGTGACAATTTGACTTCTTCTTTTCCAATCTGGATGCCTTGTATGTCTTTGTTTTGTCTGATTACCATAGCTAGGACGTCCAGTACTATGTTGAATAACAGTGGAGAGAGTGGGCATCCCTGTCTTGTTCCCGATCTTAGATGAAAAGCTTTCAGCTTCTCGCTGTTAAGTATGATGTTAGCTGTGGGTTTGTCATATATGGCCTTTATGATGTTGAGGTACTTGCCCTGTATACCCATTTTGTTGAGAGTTTTAATCATGAACGGATGCTGAATTTTGTCAAACGTTTTTTCAGCATCTATGGATATCATCATGCGGTTTTTGTTCTTTTTGTTGATATGGTGGATGATGTTGATGGATTTTCGAATGTTGTATTATCCTTGCATCCCTGAGGTGAATCCCATTTGATCATGGTGTATGATCCTCTTGATGTATTTTTGAATTCGGTTTGCTAATATTTTGTTGAGTATTTTTGCATCTACGTTCATCAGGGTTATTGGTCTGTAATTTTCTTTTTTGGTGAGGTCTTTGCCCGGTTTTGGTATTAGAGTGATGCTGGCTTCATAGAATGAGTTTGGAAGTATTCCCTCCTCTTCTATTTTTGGAAAACTTTAAGGAGAATCGGTGTTATTTCTTCTCTATATGTCTGGTAGAATTCAGAGGTGAATCCATCTGGCCCAGGGGTTTTGTTCTTGGGTAGTTTTTTGATTACCAATTCGATTTCGTCACTGGTGATTGGTCTGTTTAGTTTTTCTGTTTCTTGCTTGGTCAGTCTCGGAAGGTTGTATTTTTCTAAGAAGTCCATTTCTTCTATGTTTTCCAGCTTGTTAGCATATAGGTTCTCATAATATTCTCTTATGATTCTTTGTATTTCTGTGGGGTCCGTCATGATTTTTCCTTTCTCATTTCTGATTGTGTTTATGTGTGTAGATTCTCTTTTTCTCTTAATGAGTCTGGCTAGGGTTTATCTATTTTGTTTATTTTTTCAAAGAACCAGCTCTTGGTTTCATTGATTTTTTCTATTGTTTTATTCTTCTCAATTTTATTTATTTCTTCTCTAATCTTTATTATGTCCCTCCTTCTGGTGACTTGGGCCTCATTTGTTCTTCTTTTTCCAATTTCAGTAATTGTGTTTTTAGACTATTCATTTGGGAATGTTCTTCCTTCTTTAAATAGGCCTGGATTGCAATATACTTTCCTCTTAGAACTGCCTTTGCTGCGTCCCACAGAAGTTGTGGCTTTGTGTTATTGTTGTCATTAGTCTCCATATATTCTTTGATCTCTGTTTTAATTTGGTTGTTGACCCATTGATTATTTAGGAGAATGTTGTTAAGTCTCCATGTATTTGTCAGCCTTTTTGTTTTCTTTGTACAATTTATTTCTAGTTTTATACCTTTGTGATCTGAGAAGTTGGTTGGTAGAATTTCAATATTTTTGAAATTACTGAGGTTCTTTTTGTGGCCTAGTATGTGGTCTATTCTGGAAAATGTTCCATGTGCACTTGAGAAGAATGTGTATCCTGTTGCTTTGGGTGTAGAGTTCTGTAGATGTCTGTTAGGTCCATCTGTTCTAGTGTGTTGTTCAGTGCCTCTGTGTCTTTATTTTCTGTCTGGTTGACCTGTCCTTTGAAGTGAGTGGTGTGTTGAAGTCTCCTAAAATGCATGCATTCCTTTCTATTTCCTCTTTTAATTGTGTTAGTATTTGTTTCACATATGCCAGCGCTCCTGTGTTGGGTGCATATATATTTTAAATGGTTATGTCCTCTTGTTGGACTGACCCCTTTATCATTATGTAATGTCCTTCTTTATCTCTTGCTACTTTCTTCATTTTGAAGTCTATTTTGTCTGATACAAGTACTGCACCACCTGTTTTCTCCTTGTTTGCATGAATATCTTTTTCCATCCCTTCACCTTTAGTCTGTGTATATCTTTGGGTTTCAGGTGAGTCTCTTGTAAGCCGCATATAGATGGGTCTTGCTTTTTTATCCATTCTATTACTCTGTGTCTTTTGATTGGTGCATTCAGTCCATTTACATTTAGGGTGATTATAGATAGATATGTACTTATTGCCATTGCTGGCTTTAGATTCGTGGTTACCAAATGTTCAAGGGTAGCTTCTTTACTATCTAACAGTCTAACTTAACTTTCTTGTTAAGTTATTGTAAACACAGTCTGATGATTCTTTATTTCTCTCCCTTCTTATTCTTCCTCCTCCATTCTTTATATACTAGGTGTTTTATTCTTCGCCTTTAGTTATTATTTGGATGGTCTGCTTTCTTTGCTATGATTTTATTTTCTCTGGTGATATCTTTTTAGCCTTAGGAGTGCTACCATCTAGAGCAGCCCCTTTAAGATATCCTGTAGAGGTGGTTTATGGGAGGCAAATTCCCTCAGCTTTTGCTTGTCTGGGAATTGTTTAATCCCTCCCTCAAATTTAAATGATAATCGTGCTGGATACAATATTCTTGGTTTGAGGCCTTTCTGTTTCATTACGTTAAATATATCATGCCATTCTCTTCTGGCCTGTAAGGTTTCTGTTGAGAAGTCTGATGATAGTCTGATGGGTTTTCCTTTGTAGGTGATCTTTTTTCTCTCTCTAGCTGCCTTTAATACCCTGTCTTTATCTTTGATCTTTGCCATCTTCATTATTATGTGTCTTGGTGTTGTCTTCCTTGGGTCCCTTGTGTTGGGAGATCTATGAGCTTCGGTGGACTGCGAGACTACTTCCTTCCCCAGCGAGGGAAAGTTTTCAGCAATTATTTCTTCAAAGGCACTTTCTATCCCTTTTTCTCTCTCTTCTTCCTCAGGTACTCCTATAATGCGAATATTGTTCCGTTTGGATTGGTCACACAGTTCTCTTAATATTCTTTCATTCCTAGAGATCCTTTTATCTCTCTCTGCCTCAGCTTCTCTGTATTCCTGTTCTCTGATTTCTATTGCATTAACAGTCTCTTGCATCTCGTCCAGTCTGCTGCTAGGCGCATTGATCACTTGTCTCATTTCTGCGTTGTCTTTCCTCACTTCCCTCACTTCCTCCCTTAGCTCTTGCATATTTCTCTGTAGATCCATCAGTATGGTTATGACTTTTATTCTGAATTCTTTTTCAGGAAGTTTGTGCATGTCCATCCCATCAGGCTCCCTCTCTGGGGTTGTCTGGCTAAGCTTTGTTTGTACCATATTCCTCTGTCTTTTCATGGCGATAGAAGTGGTCGCTGGTAGGCGCCACGTATGTCAGCTGGGCTCTTTAAGACTTTTAAAAAGAAAAAAGAATTGCCCACTGGGAGTAGATTTCTGTGAGGATGCTGTAGGTGGCACTACTGCCCCACTATTCCGCAGCTGCTCCGCCAGGCCCTTTGTTGCTCTGGCTGGGGAGAGAATGAATGGCAGGCTGCTGATCTCTGTGGAAAGTCTCGATGTGGCTGCTTTTCCCACCGACCAGCCAAGGGGTCCAAAATTCCCCAGGACTCCCAGCCTGCTGGGCTGAGTGTGCTGGGACAATCCTGCTCCTCCGTTGGGCCCCTGTTCTTTAAGACCCCTAAAAAAGCACGTGCTTTTCTTTTGTCCAGGGGAGCCGGCTGAGGGGACCTGCTGTCTTGGATCCTGCACCCTCTGTCTCTCTAATCTCCAATACACCACGCAATGTGTGTCACTGCTCCCGGTGCAGATCACCAGGGCTGGTTATTTGATGGGCCTGTGCTTCCACTCCCTCCCTGCTCTTTATCCTCTCTTCCCACTGGTGCGCTGGGGTGGGGGAGTGGTTGGGTCCCGCCAGGTCACGGCTCCGTATCTTACCTGCTTCATGAGGTGCCAAGTCCTCTCAGGTGTAGCTGCAGCCTGTGTGTTGTCCTGTATCTTCTGGTCTCTCTTTTAGGAATAGTTGTATTTGTTGTATTTTCATAAATATTTTTGATTTGGGGAGATTTCCACCACCTTGCTCACGCCGCCATCTTCCCAGAAGTTGGTATATATTATTTTTATCCCTATTTTTAAGGTAGGGAAACTGTCACAGAGAGGTTAAGTTACTTGACTACAGGTACACAGCTAGCAAATAGTGGAATCAGCATTTGAACCCTAGGCAGTCTGTGTCCAGTGGATGTGTTCTCAACAACTATTCTATGATATGTATATCAGTGAGATAGAATATATTTTAAGTTTTGTTTTCTTTGTTGTCATTTATAAATGCTGTTTGTATAGTATAAATTGTTAACCATGTCTTGAAAACATTTTCTCACACTCTGTTGCTTTTACTTTGTCTTCAGTATTGTAAAACTTCTTATTTCCTTTGAATTTTTATATGAGAAACTGCATCTAAACTGATTCTAGTTTTTAAATACTTGAAACAATGAAGGAGGTTTCTTTCTTAAAGTAAATCAGTTGTTGTACAAATCAAATTGTTTGCTGCAATTCATAATTATTGCCATGTGTTATCATTTACTCCTAAAGTTACTATGTAGTGTTTGAGTTTTGAGAATTACTTGGCATTTCAGTTCCTCAGATATTCATTAAACAACCATTCATTATAGGCTAACTGTCATTCTGGCACTTCTACCTCCTCTATCCTGCATCAGCAGAATTTTGCTCTTCACTGCATCTTTCCCACCAACATACAAACATGCTCCTTTTCCTCCCTCCTAAATTTAACCTTCTCTTAACCCACTTCCTTTGCCACCTACCACTCGATTAAAAAAAAACTCATATACACCTCAGTGAGACCTGTATAGGCCACTCTATTTAAAATTGCAGTCTACTCCCTCCCAGTACTCCCCATTTTATTTACCCTATTCTATTCTATTTACTATTTCATTCAAAGCACTGTTCACCTTCTAATTAATTTTGTTCTTATGAATACTGTTTCTTCTCTCATTAGAATATAAGCTCCATGAGGACAGCACTTAAATAGTTTATGAGGGAGACAGAGTCATTTCAATATAAGGCAAATCCTGTGATAGAGGAGTCCCTGAAAATTTCAGTAGGAAGGGAAGTGACTTAAAGACGTCAGCTCAAGTGAAGCTTTTCCTCAGACACACTGAAAACCATTGCCCTAAAAGATCTGCACATCAACTTTGTTTCTTTTATATCTGTGCAATATACCTGTGTCATACGTGTATCAGTGTGTAAGATCTTAGTAAGATATGTAGGCCTGTGCAGAAATTTAACCTGAAAGTTCTAGTATATAATCAGTCCCTTAGTATAAACATTTATAATCAGATTAGTCTTTACTTTCTGTTATTTACTCAGAATCTGTTGTAGATCCTATGAATAAATCACCGTATTTTCATATTTAAATAACCAGTAATCCTTAATTATAGTTCTTTTTCTCTGAACAGAGCATGTGACCATCTTCGTTGTGTAGCGTGTGACTTCTGGGTAGTAAGCTACAACGACTCTGAGTGGGACAAATCATGTGATTATCTGTTTTTCAGGTATGTTTCTCAAGGCAAGAATCTACTAATGCATATTAATATCAAGTCACTATGTTGTACATCTGAAACCAATATAATAATATTGTATATCAACTTTATTCCAATAAAATAAATAAAATCTTAGATTTACATATGTCTGCCTCCCTCCTTGTAGTAGGGATAGTGTCTTACTCATATTTTTGCAATGTATACATTCTTACACACTTAATAAATAACTAATATTTTTAAGATGTTACAGAAGTTACAAAAATATATTTGAACTATGCACTCATATTTGCAAATAAAAAAAGAGCTGAAAATTAAAGTGCACCTATCATACATTTTTGGCCCTCCAAACCTGTACCTAAATAAAGACTGTTCTCCAGTACAAGCATTCAGAATATCTTGCAGCACTCTCCAGTGACATAAAGGAAAGAATCAGAGTCTTCTATACCTCTTCAGTCATCCTTCCTCATGTAAATCCTTAGAAATATCCTCTACTTGAATAGTTTTTAATCTTTTTCACATCATGAACTGCTTTGAAAATCTTCTGAAAACTTTGAATCCTCTCCATACACACACAAAATTCAAATATACAAATAAAGAGAAAAGTTAAAATGAGAGGTTCACAGTATCCAATCCAAGTAAAGTCTCCTACAGTCCCCACATCCCAGGCCAGGTGATCCCACTTATTATCCCATAGTTGGAAAAGGTGGCTTTTAACTCTAAGTCTATTTTGCCTTTTTGACTTCTCTAAATTCTCTGCTCTATACGATCTTCTGGTTAATCTAATGAGTGAGTAATAATTCCTATATGTCACCAAGATGAAGCACAATTTTTATAAAACTAGTGTAAGATGATAGAATGCATGCAACATCAAAACCGGCGAGCACAGGCACTGAGTAAGCTGAGTGGTAATGCCACCAGTACTTGAGGAACTTGCCATGTCTCAGGTTATCAGCACCAGTTGGTTTACTCTAAGTCTATGGCAGCCTAGTTTTAAGAAAATGTATACATTTAAATAAAACAGTGAGACCTAGATTTATTATACTATTAAAAATAACAATACTTGTCTTTCTACACTAAACACAATATACACAGTACACTAAACACAATATAAAAAGCAAATAATAATAAGTACTTGTTATTTATATCAATAGAAAAAATCATCTCAGCCCTCTAGATGCTTAGGAGTATTTGGGAGGTAAAAAGAATGGAACAAATAAAATATATCACCATCATCAGGATATAAATCACTGATACATTTTTATTTTGTAGAACTAACTAGCATTTCTTTTTCAAACAAACACTATTCAGTACCTGGTCTATGGCATTCTTAGATTGGGCTCATAAGAGGAATAGGACCCGATTTCTGCTCTCAACTAATTTACAGTTTTGGTAGGGAGAGACATGATGTGATAATATCAAGTGAAAATGTGACAGTGGTGATAAGTTAAAAGAAAGAGGGGAATCATGGGGCAAGATTATTATACTCCATCAGTCTTAAAGAATAATTAAGAGTTTGCCTAGCAAACAAGATGAACACTGGCTTTCTTTTAGGAGGTATTTTTAAAGACACAGGTGAAACCATGTGATATGTTTGGGGACTTACAAGTAGTTTGGATTATGTAAAGTGTTGGATACAAGGGCAAGAGATGGCAAGAGGTGAGTGGAGAAGAGAGAGAATAAAAAGAGCAGAGCCAGGAAAGCAATAGAGGAATTTGGGCTTAATTCTTGGGCTGTGGAGGGGAGAGATATGAATAGAGTTGACCAGGCCAGTTTAGAATCATCGGGATTAATGGAGGCTGCGTGATAATCCAGTGGGCAAGAAATGACAATCTGAATTATGGCAGTGAGGAGGCTAGAAAGCAATAGGTGTATTTGAGAGACATTTGTCATGCTTGTGGAAGGTGAGAGACAAATATCATGTAGGATGAGTCCTAGGCTTCTGTCTAGATGAATAAACTCTCCACTGATGGAAGCAACTTATCAATTGCCTTCCTTCAAGATTTGAAAAAGAGACTGTTCATTTATGGGAGCTGTTGAAACTGTAGCTCTGAAGCAGTGTAATCTGAAAATGGTAGTTGAAACCATGAGATGAGATGGTATTATCCAGGAAGGCAACTTAGAAGCCTGCCAGTGAATGCAGAGTTAAGGGGTCAGTTAGTTAAGATTAAGACACACTTTGATGTTTGTATTGTGAGGGGTTGCGAAGACACGGGAGGGGCAGGGTATGTGAGTAACAATGTCCTTAGAGCATTTGGGGTCTGGAGTAATGATGGAAAGTGAGCCTTGGATAGGAAGAGGAAGCTCACCCTCTGTGTCTGGGTTGAAGGAGGTGAGATACTGGCATGTTCAGAGGGAAAGCTAGGAAATGGAAGGCTTTTCACATCTGATGGCCTGGCTTTGTGACTGAGGATGTGATCTGCTGTGAGTAAAGGAGCAGAATAGTAGATGAAGCACTTGAGGAGGTTGGGGAATTATCACTGAGGGAAACCAGAAGTAGGTGATGACTGGAGGCAAGTTAAAAGGTTTGCAGAATGCCATTGAATGCCCAGCAGAACATGGGGAGCCAGTTATTTTCACTTGTCTCATTCTGCACATTGGTTAGTGAAATGCTGTGTGGTTGTTTTATTGTCCTTTACGGATGAGAGAAATAAGTAGATCCTTGCTTTGACAAATTCTAGAACTTTCTAAAGAAGTATAAGCTATACTTGACTATTGTGCCATAATAGCTAAATAAAATGCTTCTGTTTTCCTATTAAATCATTGTTTTCTTCATGGTAAATAATGAAATTATTTTTCTTTCTAAGCTTTTAAGATACATGCTTCTTTCAAAATGCATTAATTAGTCCCTGGCTATTCATGATTCTTACTCCTAAAATCATTAATTAAGCATTCAAGCAAGTATCAAATGTTAAGTTTATCAAAATATATTGGTATTCATTTAACCATTTAGTTTTCATTAAACACGTTTAGTTTTGTGGAGTTTTTTTCTTCCTGATAAAACTCAGATTATTCATTTCACCCCTAGTTCAGTGTAACCTTAGCTAAGTAAGTCACTTAGAAGATCAGAGTCTGTTTCCTGCACCCAGACAGTTGGCTGGGAAAATCTCTCAGGTTTTGTTAGGTTCTGACCTAAATTGTGCCTGGATTGTGTACAATACAGTACTGTGTGTGCTGGTGCCCATTGGCCACCAGGGGGCACTTGGTAGCCTGCCTTCTAGTGCAGTGACATCAAAAGTAACAGCACTGCATATTGTTTTAGTATTAATCATTGTATTTTATCTTTTTACTTTGTTTTCTTCATTTCATTTTGAATTTTTCCATTTCTCTTCTGCCACAGAATAGTTACATAAATTCAGTACATGGATTATCATGAAAATTGTAATTAACTTTTAATTAATTAAACTTAAATTAACTTCTCTAGTCTTTTTTTATAGTAGTATTCAAGTCAGGTAGTTATCATTTTTTATGATGGTCCTGCCCATTGATTTAACTGTTTTAATGTTATTGATGTTTAATGCAGGAGAGGCATTTATTTTGTTACTGATGGTATAGGTAAACAAGCCTGCCATTAAAACAAGTGAAAGATACACTATCAGTTAAACACATAAAAATAACACTTTTGCTCTATTAATGAAAAATTGCTATCATTCCCCACTAGAAGCTTATTAATCTTTGTGCCTCTTCTACACTCTCCATTTGCCATGTTGCAGGTATTTAGAATACAGTATAAGTGAGTATCTGAGGTAGGAGATGAACCACCATCCTTCTCACCCTATTCTCCTATCATGTCATCTCTGATAGGACAGATCAGTAATTCTTCAGCCTTTTAGGTCATTGTGTTCTATGAGAGCCTTAATAGACAGACCTAGAAGGTTGCCATTAAAAAGAACTAGATACTGAGGAAGTACCGTGTGCAAGAACACAGAAGCATGAGGAGACCAAGGTGGTTTAATGTTCAGATATTATAAAGAGAAGAAAATAAAGCAATTAGAACTTAACTCTTTAAGTTTGTTAAGCACCAAACAAAATGACTAAGATAAAACCTTTGTGTTTTACTAATAGGAACAACATGCCAGAATTCCACAAATTAAAAACAAAGTTGGTAAAGAAGAAAGGAACACGGGCATATGCCTGCCAGTGTAGCTGGAGAACTGTTGAAGAGCTCACTGACCTTCAGACCGATCATCAGCTTCGTTGGGTTTGTGGTAAACATTAAGAATGCAGACTTTTCACATTCAGACAAATGCATCTGTGAGAGCAGTCTCCGTTACTCATCATAATATTTAGGTAAAGGTACACAGCAGTATCATGCCCTTTAGAAAAAGACAGGAAACTTCATTTAATGACTACAAATTTTCAAAGATCAAATGGACTTGGGAAAATAATGTTCTTTAACATTTTGAAACTACTTCTTTTTGATGTATGGACATTTCACTTAGTAAAGTAACAAATTATACAAATACCTTATTTAGTAAGGTGTCCAAATTCTTCTTTGCTAGCCTATCTTTTGTTAAATGGAAGTTCAGTTATGGAATTTCACACAGACATACAGCCATTCGTTAGCATCTGCAGTATTACTGACTGCTAATACGCTTCACATAAACATTCCTCTTGATAGCATTTAAAGGGGATAAAGCAGACAGTGCAGAGGGGTCGTTGAGGAGTATATACAACTCCTTCATTCAGAGCTCTTGTTGCCAAAGATCATAATTTAGACATGGCAGAAACCATGTGATTAGTGGCTAACTGAAGGGCTTTCAGGAGTACAGGCAATATTGTAAATGTAACCCTGCCTATATTTGATCTTACCTCGCCAGCTCAAAGCGATATTATGCATAATAATGAGAATATGTATTACCAATTTTAGCTCATTTCTCCTCCTCTTGTTCAGTTAGATATCAAAAGTATTTGGTAAATATCCATTTACATATAAAAAATTTAGATGCACCAAAATCCCAAGGAAAAACCCTAATACAGACATGTCATTGTTGGATTTTCCAAGTACTTTCTAACCTTCAATGCCTAAAACCCATCAAGTAAAGTGCACAAGTAAAGCATTTTCTCAGGCAGCCTGTTAATTTTTTCTGGCAGGATCAGGTTGACATACTGTTAGACGAGTGCATTTTAAAGAAATAAAGCATAGCTGAACCAGCAGGTAGCCTGTTGGGCTCCTTGACATCACTGAGACTTGAGCCCTGCAACCACAGCACATTCAGGAAATCGGTTACCTCTAAACTGCCAGCTCTCAGCCACATTGAGAGTCTGGGGTTTTCCAATCCGCCAAAAGCTCTTTAGCACGTGTTTAACATATAGTTCAAACGCGTGACACAAGGCATGCTGGAAGGGAGTAACTGGAGCAAAGTTATGATCTTAAACTTACCTGAATCCATACCAGCCACCCTGCTTAGGCAAAGAAGAAAGAACTAGTCATTACAGTCCCTTCCCCAACCATGACACCTCTGCATATGTGTAATACTTAACTCTAGTAAGTCTCCCACTGCAACAGAACAAATCTCACAGTGGCAGATGCTACTTTTTGCATTAAGAATATGTTTATGATCTTTCAATACAAATTTTTTTACTCCCTAAAGTTTTATCGCAGTATAATTGTATCAGAAACATAGGGGGATTTGAAGTACCCTGTCCCAAAAAATAGAGCAATAAGCACATTCAGAACCCCATGGAATTTGGCACATTAGTCATAATGGTAATGTTTTCTCTTTATTCATATTAGCAACTTTACTAAATCATTCATTTGAAATTATTTTTTCTCTTTTATTAATCTGTCATAACTATCTTAGCTTGGATACATTGCCCAGGTTTGGCATTCCATAATAATTATAATAATTCCCCAAAGTCAGAAATGTGTACATGAGTTCACATTTTTTGGCAATTCACTTTATAAGCTTTTTAATGCTGTACAACTTTTAATCTAAAATATAGAAAGAACATTATGTTCAAATATAAATGGATAAATTGTTACCAGTTGTAATTTAAGCCAAAATGCAAATATTTTAGTAATGGAAGAAAAATATAGTTTCTAATGAACTGTACTTTTTAAATACAAAGTCAATAAAACTTTCAAGATGTTCTGCCTATTTTCAACATTGATAATTTTCTGCTTTAGCAAGTAGCTTTCTTTGAACTTGATTATCCTCTTAGACCTTTATCCTACCTAGAAATGAACAAATACCAAACAGTTTTACTCTGTATTTAATTTTTTTACTTTATAGTAAAATACTCACATAGGGATTAATTTGAAATAGTTTTGATAATTTGTTTTTAAATGTCAATAAAAATGTTTCTAACCATCCTGCTGAACAAAGTATTTATTTACATTGGGGAGAAACATACCACAGGCTTGTGTGTATGCTCACGTGTGTGTCCATCCATGTGTGTACACATGTGTGTAAAAGAGGGCATATATTTAAAGGAACAGGTCCAGGTGAAGGAAAAACAAACTGTTGGTATGGTGATATGGGTGATAGATGTCCAGACCCTGTACGTTGATGTTAATAAACTTAGACCCTTCTTTTCTTGGGCCAAAGAAATGGCATCAGACTATGATTTTCAATTGCTTTCTCTAAATCTTTTTCTTGCAGATCTGATGTTTTTTTTTAATGTGGAATGAAAATTTGTTGATATCCAGTAAGTACTATGATGAAATTCATCAGTAACTTTTAAATGCTGATTTTTCTCAGTTGTTATGTTTTAAAAATTCCTATCAGACAATATACTATACTAGTCATCAACTTTAGATATTGTTTAAAATAGTTCTTGAAGGGAAGAAAAAATTTTAAATACACAATCAAAGAACTTTGTGTTCTTTTAGAAGATTGCATGGGATACGTAGATGTGCATGTGGTTAATAATTGTCTTCAGGGTTTCCCAAAATGCTTTGAGATAATGGGTGACATATGAAATGTTACAAAATTCAAGTTGAGAGTCATGTACCTTGAAAAGTTACTTAACTTTCTAGGCTTAATTTGCCTCATGTAATTGCATGGTGGGATCTCCTTTGGAAGCTTGTTAGAAAGATTAAATTATATAACACAGGAAAAGTGAGTAACATAGTGTTTAGTTTAGAATAAGTACTTTGTAAGTCTTCTCACTCTTTTTCTCTTCTGAAAGCATTACTAAGTTAAAGTAATAATGCAGCATGTTTCATAAAGCAAAGCATTTGACCTATCTAATAGGATCATCTAATCCTATCAAAGTCTGGCTCATTTTTCAAAGCCTGTTTATTTTTTCCTTCCCTAGACATTCCTTATGAGAAAAGAAGCTATCAATTTTACTTTATAACTAGTAAATGTAAACATGGCCTGCTTTATTTTTATGTAACTTAAAACTACAACTTTCAAAAACAGAACCAAAGCTCTCACCCTACCCTTCTCTTCCTGTCTGGTCTAAACCCAACTGATCGTCACTGAGGCATTCCAGGCCTTTCACAGTATCCTTTCAGCTTCATCTGCCTCTGCCTCCCTCCTCTTCCAACTATACATACATCCTACCCACTGTTCCTTAGATATACCTAGTATTTTACTGCCTTCCTGATGTTCTTACTCTCCCTCATCTAATCCTATCAAAGTCTGACTCATTTTTCAAAGCCTGTATCTTGTATACCAGTGTTGTCCACTCTCGGGGGAGTCCCCCAGAGTCTTTCAGGCAGTCCACCTGGTCAAACCTATTTTCCTAACACTAAGACATTAATTTCCATTTTCACTGTGTTGACCTTTGTACTGATGGTGCGAATGTAGGTAAACCTGCTAGCACCTTACCTAACATGATTCAAAGCAAGTGGTACCATGCACTTACAGCAGGAAAAGCCAGTTTAAGAATGGCCTCGATAAAGACAGTAAAATTATAAATTTTATTAATCTAAGCCTTCAAGAATATCTTTTTAATATTCTGTGTGACTAACTGGGAAGTACACAAGGAGCCCTTGTGCAGTTGAGTCGTGAGCTGTACAAACCACTTTTTCATAGAATCCATTTTTGCTTGGAAGACCAACTTACAATGGCTATTCAGACGGATATTTGGCCCTCCTTTTTCTCAAAAATTCAGTAAGTGAGTAACCTCCAAGAAAATAACTAACAGTGTTTGTTGCCAATGACAAAATTCAAGTCTTCAAGCAGAAATCAGAATTTCAGAAAATTTGTGTCCACTGCTATGAGCATGACATCTTCCTCAGTACATAAAGCCTTCCTCATCAGACCAGTCGTGATAGGAACAAGTGATTTTTTTCCAATACTGTATAATGAAATGTGACAATATTTAGAGATCTGTATAATTCAGCAAACCAATATTGCCCAATGACCAATGCATATTACAAAACTATGCATTTAAAGTCCAAGATAGACCAATGGATTTTAATTCAACATAGTACTCCAAGTTCATTGATACGATTTCAGTTTCCACATTGAAACTAAAGAAATGCACTTGTCGACTTTTGATGTACTGAAGAATAGCCACAGTTATCTGAAAAGACTGTTAAAATACTCTTCTGTTTTCCAAATACATTGCCTGCCTGCACAAGGCCAAACTTTCTTCTAAGGCTTCAGCCAAAACAACGTCTCAAGAGAGTGAATGCAGCAGTAGATATGAGAATCCAGCTGCCTTCTGTTAAGTCAGAGATTAAAGAGATTGGCAGAAACATAAAACAAATGCCACCTTTCTCACTGTATTTGTTGTGGAAAATCAAGTTATTTTGATCAAGATTTGACAAACATGTAATGGGTTATTGTTAAGTTCAGTAGTTTTTAGTCTCAGGTTTAATTTCTACTATGAATAGCCGAATATGAACCACAAAAACCAAGCTGTTGGGGGTTCACAATCATTTTTAAGACTATAAAAGGGTCTTGAGGCCAAAAAGGTGGAAATTGTTATGTACTATCCTGGTTACCTTACCCTCCCTACCGCACCCCACCCCAGTTAAAGATGTGATTTCTCTCCCTTTACTCGGCTTTCAAGCTTTCCATTTCTCGTACAATACCTTGTATTATAATTACTTGTGTGCTTATTGTATTCGTCTTGGAGATTAGATGCCAAGTTCTTTAAAGTCTTGAATGATCTCCCAGTGGTAGAGGGACAGTTGTGTCACTAACTTCTTAGGGCATTGTGGGTAAGCCACTGCGTCTTTGGGATCATCTATAAAGTGAGAGTTGGATTTAGTAGCATGTCAGTTTCCTTCTAGCTTGAAAATGGTATGAATACTGTTCCTCTTAAAATACCATGTTCACCCAATGTTGTGCTATCCATACACTGGGAGATAAGGTACATGCAGTAGGGAAGAGCCCAGATTCTGAAGTCAGAGAGATGTGGGTTTCAAGAAGACATGATCCGAGTTCACTTGGAGCTTTCAGTCAGTGGAGGAAAGTGAACCACTACTGAGACCACGGGTGCCCTCAGGGAGAAGAAACAGAGTCCCTAAGAGAACAGGCATTTGGATCAGAATGGGAGGGAAGGAGGTTCTTCCTCCTTGTGAGAGATGATTCTCAGCTTGTCTTGATGTGTTTGAAGAACTACAAGTTGATCTGGCTTGATTTTTACAGTGAATGTGGGGGAATAGAGTGGTAAGATCAGGAAGCTGCCCAGGTAAGTAGGATCAGAGAGATCTGTCCCATATAATCCTGTGGAACAGAAATTGGGCTAAGTTAGAAGCAGCAGTTGAGAAAGATGAAAAACCCATTTTCCGAGTGACAGGTGCTGTGTGTGTGGTTCTGTTGTTCGTAGTTACTCTTTCCACTCTCTCCAGGAGGACTGCACATCCTCACCTGGTGAAATCAGGCAGCTAATAACATCCCCATTGTGGGAATTCCCAAGAAAGCCCTGTTCAGTTAAGGCAGAGTGAGGGCATGCAGAGTTTACCATACAGTGGGTGGTCCAGAAGGCATAGTGAATGGAGTTCGCCAAGAGGTAACAGTGGGGGAAGAATGGGGAGAAGGGAATGGCAGGGGATGGGGAAAACGGAGTTCTAGGAGAGCCTGAGATGAGAGCCTGGAAGGAACTTACATGTCAACCCAAAAACAATAGAAAGCAGAGCTCTGGGGGAGACTGACTGGCCTCAAGGATCTAACTGCAACTCTGGTTCCTACTAGAAACAGAGTGGTTTCTGTGCACGACGTGGCTCCTGGTGGTGACCCAGGCTGCGGGGAGTCCATCTTTTGCATCCAGGTCAGCAGTCACATCCTTTGCCCTCAGTTCTGAATAGAATTGATCTAACCTAAATTGTTAGGAAACTACAAAGCTCATCTCTGGCTGGAGGAGCACAAAGGACCCAAGAAAAAGTGTTGAAATGTAGTGATTGTCTTCAGAAGGCCATTTACAGGCACTCTGAATACTAGCAAGTGAGGCCTAATGATGGACACTTATCAAGAATTTGTTCATCAGAACAAGTTATTATTAGGGTGCTGAGAGGAGTGGAATTCAGGCAGCTCAGGAAGGCTGGGAAAGACTGAGGGCCCAGGCTTCAGTTTTACGAGAAGTCAGTACCAGGAGAGAGGCAAGAAGGATGAACCCGTGAGATCATTTCATTGTTCTTATTTACAGGTGAGGAAAACTGAGGCACAAAGAACTTGCCTGACATCTGTGAGCTGTAAATAGCAGAGCAGGATTCCAATCTAGATCAACTGAACTCTGCATCTGTCTGTAAAGAGAAAGGAGAAGTTGCTTTCTGCAAGATGAGCTACAGCAGAAACTGAATTGAGTAACCCAGGACTTTTTCTCTGGTTTTTCCCACAGAGCCCTAAGGGACTAATAGGTGAATACCCTGGACTATAAGGACATATATACAACCCAGTTTTACCCAAATAATACTTTCAGATATTCTCTATGATATTCTCCAGAGGAAGCACAGTGCAGCGTCCAGTTGTGGCTATGTTTCAGGTTGTCCCTCAAGGCTGACGGACAGGTGGCAGCTTCCAGGAACAGGATGAGGTGGCGGCCAGGCTAGCACAGCAGGGAAGCATTCTGCCATGGGCTCAGGGTGAGGAATGAGAGACTACCATGGATTCGATCACCCCGGATGGGTAGGGCCTGGGTTCTTGTCTAGTTCAGCGGTTCTCAACTCTGACTTAAGGGTTTTTTACCTCGGGAGCTTAAAAAGTGCCAGTGCCTAGGTGCTAGGCCCAGAAATTCTGGTTAATTTGTGAGGCCCAAGCATCATTATTTTTTAAAAACTCTCCCAATTATTTCAGTGCACAACCAGGGTTGTTATCCACAAGTAGCAACATGACCTTGGACATGTACTGCCAGTATAAAAATATGAGGTTGTACTAAGTGATTTTTAATGCTTCATCCAGGATTAAGCTTCCATGAATCTTTTCATGATGTAATCATCCTAAAATAATTACTTCACTTAGGGTTCAGAATATATTGTCATCAGTATTTCTCTTAGTCCCTAGAAACAGCATGGTGTCAACACCAAGTTTGAAGTTGGATTCCCATGAGGACCCATTCGTCTTTCACAGAAAAGAATAGCAACCTCCAAATGTACATAATTCGAGTCCTTGCCCAACAGAAGCATCTCAGAGCGTGGGGCCCTCCCGAAAGTGAGTCACTGGCACCAACTTCTGTGGCAAAAAGCAGCACTTACTAGTAATATTAGATAGAAAGCAGGACTCTAGAAAGTAGATGGAAAACAAATTTTAAGTCAATAGAGAAACTTTGTATAACTTAGAAGCCAGTGTAAGTTCTTATGTTAATGATTTTTTAATTGACATAAGAGGTGTAGGGAATTTAAGATTTACTCTCAAAGAATATAATGCTTTACTTCTACATTTTTCTTGAGGGATGGGTGATTAAACAAGATTTTCCCCAGTGTTTCAAGGTATATCCTGTCATAACCATCTTCAGCCTCAGCATCAGGCACCTGGAAGGACCCAGCAAATACCTTTGAGGACCCTTCCCACTGGCCTTGGTTGCCCTCCACAGCTGACTGTGCTCTGAAGCACAGTCTTGGGCTTCCTTGCCCAGCTTCTATGGAAGGCATTTAATTTAATTACTAGCACAAATTTATTCTGAAATAACCCAGGTCCAGTGATAAACCCAGGGATGAGAAGGAAAGGCTTGGTCTGAGCCCGCCTGTAAAGGCATGGCCGATGTGCGCTCATCATGCCCAGCACTGTGTCCTCAGACAAGGAGCCCCATGCCCCTTCTTGCCTGGGCCCTGTTAATCAGCAGAGTCGCACCCTAAATAAGCTGCTGTCATAGGTGGAGGTTCAGAGCCTAGGCCCAGAATCAGGCTGCCTAGATTTGAATCCTGACTCCACAATTTAGAGGGGATGTGATGTCCTGCAGGCCACTTACCTTCCTGAGCCTCTCCTCCCCACAAGTGGAGCAGAGATCATCAGTATGTTTACCTCAAAGAATTAGCAGAAGGAAGGGATGAAATAATCCATGTCAAGCATTTAGAGTGGCTCTTGGCACATAGTAAATGCTCAGTAAGTGTGGATTCTGTGCTAAGATCTCTGTCCATATAGAAATGCATACCTTGAAGACAGCTCTCTGCCGCAATTCTAGATAGGTTTTCTCCATAAGTGTTCTTCCTGGTTTGCCTTAAAATGTTTTACTACCACCAAGCTTCATCTTATAGCAGGAGACCCAAAGTGACCCAATTAAAGGGAGCTTCAGAGCACAGGTACATTTTACATAAAGAGCCCCCCCTGCACTGTGCTGGGTTTGTGGCAACAGGGCATAGAGCTGCTGGTCATCAGAGAGGAGGAGAGTTGGTAAAACATAGGCCATTTCCTAAGGAATTGTAATAACTGGTCTTTTATGTTGTGTCTTTGACATTGGTCAATACCAAACATTAAAATGCACCAAACATCTACAAGCAGAGCTATTTCACAGGCTAGTAAAATACAACACTGGACATCCCCCATTTGCTCATCACTGATTTTAACATGACCAGAATGGAAACTGCTAGTCTGTATGTCAGTACTCGTGCTAAAAACATACACTGCTCCCAGACAGGGAAGAAGGAAAGCACTTTGCTTAAACTTCCTCTTTTACTGTCTAAATTTCTTAGTATAATTTCAGGTCAGCTGTTGAGTCATCGCATCACATTCAGAGCTCAACTGCGGCCATCCCTGAGACCTGAGGGACCCAGCCAAAGGAGGAGGTCCTGAGGAAGCCTTTAAAGGGTTACAGCTAGTTATAGAAAAGGAGGAGGAGACAACTTTTGTTCCAGGAACTTGGGAATTTAAAAAAGACACCATCATTTTGAGCCCTACAGGCTTGGTGAAACTAGTAAGTTGCAAATCTAGCCCTTAGGGGGCAGACCTGCACTGGCGATGGGGACCTCATTTCCTCGTTGGGCTTTGGTCTCAGAAAAAGCACCGGCAACACTTCGCTAAAACATCTGTTGTGTTTTTTTCAGCAAGACCTGCCTGCTGCTGTTATTGGTGTCCTGCAGTGGTGGAACTCAGTGTTTTTCTCTGGCTGAAAATAGAAATCCTCCCTGGTCTAAACCACCTGTCTTGGTTTTTAGGACAAAAAAGAATAAGCAGCAAACACTAGATCAATCTTCACAAGGAATTTTAACAATCCCTTCTACATGGACACACTTGTCATCTTGAGCTTGTAGCCGTTGGAGCATTTTAATGTGATTCACTTCAAAAATCAACTTCTTAGGCACTGAAAAAATCTAAGTGGATCCAAAGATAAAGAGCAATTAAATGATTCCTCACCTACCATAAAAAAAAGGGAAATCAAGGTAACATGCTTGGCAGAGGCTACTGAGGAAATCGCAAAGGGTGAATTTGTGCTGACCGGCTTTCTGAGACCGGGAAACCTTATCTTCAGGACCTTAGAGCATGATTATTCAGCACAAATATTCCCAGAATAGAGATTTGGTTTTGTTTTTAAGGTTTTCTTTATTTAAATGTACAGAAAAACAAAAAAGAAAATGAAAGCTGCTTTATGTTCTCAGTTTTTTGTACATTGAAATGCAATATATAAAAATGCAGAAATCCCTCCTCTACCCCAGGAGGCAAACACTGTTCATTTGGCACCCATCCTCTGGACTTCAGGATGGATATGGATGGATGGATGGACAGATGAGATATTCACTGAAATTTTTTTTCTTAACAAAATGAAGTTTTATATATATACAATTACATGTATATATAAATCCTGCCATTTGCTTTTTCTTTTTTTTTAACTAAATAGTATATCATAGACATCTTTCCAGACCAGTATAGATTTATCTCATTATTTATACTAGCTCCATGGTAATCCCTAGTATGAATGGTCCATGATTAATTACAGAGATTTCTATTTCAATATTTATCTACTATAAACAGTGCTTCAAGGAATATCTTTGTACATATACCCAGACTTGATAGCATTTTCTACAGACACATTCTTAAAAATGGGATTGCTGGCTAGAGATTCAGCATTTCTAAGAGGCTTCCAGGTGCCTATACTGCTGGTCTATGGGCCATATATTTAGCAAGCAGGCCATGTAAATAGTCTGTCATGTAACCTGTCTAACTAATCTGAAACTGATCTATATGCCAAAGAGGCCATGTGTAAGCACTCGAGTTGATGGTGCCAGCTTTTCTAACTTAGTGAGGCCATCTTGGACCCTGAAGATCAGCCTGTCTACTATCTAAATGCCAGCAAATGACCTCAGTTGATAGGAAGTAAAAGAACTACCCAGGCAAGCCTTGTCTGAATTTATAATCCACAAAACTGAGATGCAATAAAGTGGTAGTGATTTAAGCACCCCCCAAAATTAGATTGTTAATATAGAACATGCATGTTTTAAGTTTACATAATATTGCTTAATTACCCTTTGACCAAGGTTGTATACATTTAGATTAGTACCAACTATGGATGAGTTACTAGTTTTTTCCCTAAAGGGATGGAAAGAGGAGTCTATAATTGTCAAGCTCTTTTGACTTTCTAAAATATATTTTATTGTTAAATATTTCAAACATACAGGCAACTGCAGAGAACAGAATAAAGTACTGGTTCATGCACAATTTTATTGGTTGAATCAAATTTAATAATTATTTTTTGCCAGAAAATTGTCCACTTCAGCTAAATTATTAAACTGAGATTTCAACCCAAATTTAACTTGAAAGCCCAAATTCAGTTCGTTTACCATCTTCCCTTTTCATTAATGTAATTCAGTTTGTTAGACAAATAGTAGAAATCTAAGACTTTGGGTCATATTGCCCAAGTAGTTTCTGAAGACGACAGAACAAAAAAGGAAAAGGAAAAGAAACATCTGGCTGGTCCTCTGCCCTCTCCTCCATTCTCCCTGTCATACCCTAAGTGCTTCAGCACCGGTCCCTTTGCTCTGGCACCATGAGAGGCTGCAGACAAGATGGAAGCCATAACCCACACTCAGGAAAGACTTCTGCCCAGGGCTTCATGACAGAAGGTAGATGGGACATGGGGCAGGGGTGGAGTGAGAGCATGAGTTACGAGGTTCCCATTGGAAAGGATTGAGAATGGGAGTAGGTCAGGGAGAAATAGGGAATTAAGGATCTGAGAAATGCAAAGTAAGGGGAGCCAATCAGAGTCATATTCCAAAAAGAGATAGTTGTGTAAGTGACAACCTCCTAGGCAGAGTTCAGGCAGTCCAGTCCCAGCCGGCTGGCCATAGGGACATGGAGTTACCAGTACAGAAGCCTCCAGCATGGAAAGGTAATCCAGTGGTACTTTACTCACCTATGACAGGTGATAGAGGTAAAGGGATGGATAACAAAGCCCTGCACTCAGAATATCAGAGACAGCTGAGTCGGCTGCTCAAGCGCCTTTTCCAACTCCCTCTAGGCCGCCTAGGCAAGCACAAGCTCACCACCCAGAGGAGAGCTCACTGGGGCCGGCTGTAGCCGCACAGAGCTCACTGGGGAAGAGCCTGGTCTGCCTTCATGCACTGTGACTTGCAGTCAGAAAATGAAAACTCAAAACAAGGTCACAAAAGTTCTGAAATGATTACATTGACTGCATATAGTAACACAAAAGCACAAGCCATATAAATAAGATAATCACAGAATCTAAATTACATACAACATGGATCATATGTAACAAATTTTATGTATTTTTTCTTTTACCTTTTCTATTACATGTGTTACAGGCGGTAGGTTCTACAGGACTTGAATGGTATCTTTACCCCCGTGTGTTCTCCCAGCTGTGAGCAGCCCTGCCCTCCATAGGAGCTAGATGCCAGGAGATGACAGTTTTAAGTGATGTGATGAACCCCTTTCAATCCTGCCACTGTATCTCTGTGCCTGTATTTATCGTCTCATTTGCTATACCAAAATCTAAATCTGAGCCCTTGGTGAATGTCCCCAGTGGGCCTTCCATCTTCCTGCTACTCAACAGACACTGTGCCCAAGGGCCCACCCATGTCTTCCAGCCCCAGACCAGCCGGGTGCTCCACCATCACCTAACACCAGGGCTATGTTCCGCTAGTCATCCCCAAATGCTGCCGGGCCCCCTTCGCTGCTCCCTAACCACCAATGGCAACCACAGCAAGTGCGGCCACGGAGCTCCTAGAGCGAGGGCCTGCCTGCTCTCAGGTGTCTCAGGTGAGGGCGGCCACCTTTCTAAGATCACAGCCACTGGCACAGGATTTCAGCTCTGCCGAAGTCCACTGGACGGTGAGGGAGCCCTGCATCAAGGAGGGCTCCAGAGGCCTGCAGGGGAGCCCCAGAGGGCGCAGGGTGAGGGCGGCAGGAAGTCATGGTCCACGTGTTCGCCACCTGCTCATCTACTCGACCTCACTGAGCAGCATTTAAACACAAGGAAGAACTGTGAATGCCCCTGCTAGATGCCTTGACTCTGAAGCTCTCCAGTGTTTAAGCTTGTCATATCCTAAAGGCACATGTGTTGTTCCCTGATTGTAACTTGTATCTTTTCTGAACAGGACTGGGGTTTTAGGACAGGAGTTGCAAGAAGACAGCTTCTTAAAATGACAGCATCAGAACTGGAAAGGACATTGGACTAGATCATTCATCCAGCCACTTCATTTTATAGATGAGTCAGTAGGCTCGGAAAGTTGAAGGAGCATGCCTACAGACAGATAGTTGGTGTCAGGAACTTTTTTTAGATAAGAAGAGTCTTGGAAATTATCAAGACCACCTAGGGGTAGGTGGGCCCCTGGGAAAGGGTCTGTTATGCCCTACTCCTCCCTTTGGCCTGCCTAATTCTCCCTCTCACCTTGTCAGGTGTGTGACCTGCCCAGGTGATCCCCCAGGATCTTCATCCCTCTTTCTACCTCCCCTCCCTCAGCCAAGAAAAACCATTATTGGCCAGTCTATCAGGGCCACCCCCACTGAAACCAGCTCCCCCAGTTGAAAAACAAGCTGATAAATAAATGTCCCCCGCCCCAGCTGCTAAGAGCTGATTATGGTTCCTCGTGGTTCTGCACTCTCATGGATAGTCTTTTTTCACTTAATTTTTGAAAAGGCAATACATTCGTATGGCTTAGAATTCCAACAATATGAAAATTCTCATTCCTACACCTGCCTGCCTTCCATTCAGCCAATTCCCATCCCAACTCTCTGCAAGTTTTATTAGTTTCTTGTGCATCTTTTCAGAGTTTTTTTATACTCATGAGCAGATACAGACGTATATTTACAGATAATTCTGGAGAATTCTCAGAACTGTAAGCCAAAGGAATCCTGCTAACAGCAGGACTTCAGTTGCTCTCAGAATCTCATTGAGCAACAGGTCTTGTTCTCAGGCCCCTCTGTCATGCCTTCTTCAAGTTCCCTGCTCTGAAGAAAGCTGGTTCCAATGGGACTCTGTAACAAGATCACCACCCAGAAAAAACCATGACCCACTGCCTCATTTCCAGGTCTGAAAAGAGGGAGTGGGATTGGAGAAGCTCTGAGACCCTTCTCTTCATTCGTTAATTTATTCATTATTTTGCTGAACATTCCCATGGGCCAGGCACTGGGCCCGACCAGGTCATGGGACACATATAGTCCTTGCGCTCGTGACAAAAGGGAGACCAAAGCTACCATATCATTTAGATTATTTCAATTGCAACTGACAGCAAATCCAACCCAAATAAGTCCATGTTAAAAAGGGAATTGATTGGCTCGCATAACTGAAACGTGCAAGGATAGCACTGGTTTTAAGTACAGCTTGATTCAAAGCCTGAATAATGTCACCAGGTGCCATCTCTTGGAACTGCTCCCTCTGGGATGGTTCAATTCTGCAGCTACTTGTGGTTGCCCAGGCAACCTAAGGTTGATAGCATCACCTTAGGACGGTGGAAGTCAGTCAGTGATCTCAGAAACTCAAATATCCAGGGACTGAATGTCCTGTGCCCTGATTGGCTTATTTGAATCACCTGCCCATTCCTAAACCAATCACTGAAGCAAGGGGATGGACTGTACTGACTGGTCCAGCCTAGGTCACATGCTCTGCTCTCAGCACCCAGGAGTGCAAGTCAACCTTGCCCAGAGCACATAGGTTGAGAGTGAAGGAGGGGTGGTACCCCTAAAATAAAGTAAGGATACTGTAGCCAATCTACACAGAACAGCTGCTGGCCACAAAAATAGGGAATATTCACACCATTCATGTCATTACAAATGAGGTGTCTATTTCAAAGGGGAACTGCACGGTGCCCTGTGGGGCCTGCCAGGAAGGTATACCAGGGACATGTTCCCCAAGAAAGGAGCAGTCATCAGCCAAGTGAGGGTTGTAGATTCTTACTCATGGGAAGGGAAACGGTCACAGGTAGTCCCAGAAGCAGGAAAGATGAAGCTCTTGCAAGGAACTTTAAAGGTCCATGTTATGCCTGGAGCTCAGAAAGCAGGTGTAGGGAGCAACAGAGGCCAGGGGAAGTGCCATAGGTGAGCAGCTCAGGTGGAAAGGAGCCCAAAAGATGGGCCTGCCACATTTAACCTAAGCCATACTCCACTGCTGAGCTCCACGTGTAATGGATTCCTTGCTGGGCAGAGCGTTCAGGCATGTCACCTGGCACTGTAGCTGGGGACCCAGTGCTGCAGTGAGAATGAGGGTCAAATCTGACCGGGTGACTTCCCTGCTTAAAACACAGAGTCCCATGTTCAACATGACCTTCAAGGCCCTATCCCTTCTCCAGCCTCCTGTTAACTTCTCCCACCCTTAACTTCTCCCTGCACTGCTGTCCCCCAGTTCAGAGGGGCATTCAGAGGGGAACTGGGCCAGGAGCGGGCACCAGCTGAGGGTCTGTCCTCAGAAACTGCTCTCAGGCACAGCACCTGGCCTCATTGCCCTCACCGAGGCTCACCCTCCACCAGACACCCACTGTGTGAACTAAGGTCAGGATGGGGGGTTTCACGGGGTGTAGGGTCAAGAACAAAACAGCGGGTGAGCACTGACCTTCCAAGGCAAGGACAGGGCAGCAGAGCAGGGGGCCACAGGACCAAAAAGAATGGTTATGAGCACTATCTCTGGTTCCAAAAGCTGCTGAAAAATGACCCAGATGCCAGCTTTAAATTCCTGGGGATATTTTTTAATAACCTCTTTCGGGGGGTGGGGGTGAGAGGGCAGGATGCATGAAAAATGTAACCTCTTCAGGGTCATAAATGCCGCAAGGTGAAAAAATCAAGATGACAGAGGGTCAAAACTACATTTACCGCTTTGTACGTCTTATTTTAGGTTCTGGGCAGTATTTTCTCCCTCCTTTCCAGTTTCTGATCTTTCTGGCTTATAGTTAAGGTGTCCAGTTTACATATGTGTTTTTAATTATAAGTTGCTCCCATTACATTCTGGAAATAGGCTAATAATTCATGAAAGAACAATATTATGAAGGTGTTTTTTTTTTTATTCCACAGAGCCACCATAGGTGTAAGATAATTTGCTGTAGATCAACTCCAGACCCTCCCATGTTTAAAGCCCTTTCTTATGTCTATGCTGTCACAGCGGAATCAGAGCCACCAGTGGTGGACAGCCAGCTTCCTCTGTTTAATCAGTTGCTCATTAATGCACAGCACAGTTTCCTCCTGACAGCCTGACAAGCGTGACTGCAGCTGCAAGCACACATCTGTGTCTAACAGACCAGCCAGTCTCACACCAATCATCTCTTTTAAGCAAGAAGACCAAAAAATGGATAAAGTCTCACGGGGGCTCCATTGTCCTCTCAAAAGTGGGTTATGTGCAGTAATTACCATCTGCATTTTCTCATTCCTCAGCTTGAAAATTATGCTCCTCTGGATCTACTTTTAAAACCTGACCATAGCGATCAACCATTTTAATCCCTGGCGGCAGAATCTCCAGCTACAACTCCAGGCGTGTACAGCGACTCCTTCAGTTCTGCACAATTTAGTAACCCTAACTTTATGTTTCTTGACATTAGAACTATGTGAAGCCAGCGCAGAGCTTCTTGTTTGCCGACAGCAGGGCTATCAGAAAACTGGGGAAGTCCCCTCAGGTGAGGGGCAGGCCTGGGCAGGACCCAGGTGCCGGCAGTGCTGGGAGCCACTCAGCTGGGACACCAGCCCCAGGCCTCAGCACCTATCTGCTTGTTTTCCTCTTCTCCAGAGTATCTCCCGGCACACTGTGGAGATAGCCTCCCACTTCCCAAAGCAGGACTTGATCTGTCTGAATGTCTGTATGGCCATCGTTTCTAAAAGGCTGGGTGGTTGAACCAACCCTCTCTCCTGCTCCCCAGACACAGCTGAGCAGAGGTGGGGCAGAAAGGATGGCTCTCCTCCATCTAGCCTCCTTCCTGGAGCAGGTGCTCCTTACTGCCGACTGGCCAGGGATTCCAGGCACCTCCCATGCCCTTTCCCAACAGAGAAACTGAATGCCAGCAAAGAGCCTTACGACATCCATCCCCCACAACAGTCACCTTTCTTGCTGAGCCTCATGCCACTTAAGGTCTCTTAAAAAACAAGCCCTGGGTGCCTCACCTTCCACACCCCAAGCCACGTCTGAGGTGGCTTGCTAAATAAAAGGCCATCCACTCCTGAGACAACCATGCCCTTCCTCCCCGTCTCACGAGAGCAGCAGCTCCTGCCATCGTTCATGGCTCTACCTGAGAATTTTCTCCTCCACTTCAGTTTGTCTGACCATAGCGAGTGCCGGCACAGACTTGAGAAGGCTGGATGCCCTCAGACTAGTTAGGAGAACAGGGCCAGGGGCCCTGGTGGAGGTGAGGAGATGAGCGCCTGCAGCCGTGCGGCTCGGGTGGTCGTGGCAAGGCAGCCACATCACCTGGGAGCCTGTTAAAATGCTTGCTCGCAGCTCCTATCCCGCCTGCTGCATCCAAATCTGCTTTTTTGTGGATCACTGGGTGATGTGAAAGTTTGAGAAACACAGGCTCCCCTAGGACTCCCTGATTGATTAGGTCAGAGGTGAGCCTCCTGCCCCGTGAATAATAAATGCCAGGCACAGGTTTTCATTGTGCACACCTTTCCTTAATTCTGGTAATGACCCTGGGAGATTGGAATTGTTATCTGCATTTAACAGGTGAAGGAACTAGGCTTAAAGAGGTTGGATGACCTGCCCAGGTTACAAGCACAAGAGAAGGGTTTCGCCCTGGGCTGCTTGACCCCTAAACCTGCTTGGTGAAGCAGGAATTCCTTGCTTGGGGGCTGAACCTAAAACAAAGCCCCAAGCAAAAAAAAAACATCCCTACTCTGGATCCAAGCTGGAATTCATGCTAGGAATCTCAGCTGAGGCTCCCTGGGGCCTCCCTACAGGAATGGGAAGACTGGGAGGGGTGGGCAGGTCTCTGAACTGCTCCTGTGAAACAGCTGGGCACAAAGCCCCAGCACCCAGGCCCTGACCAGGCTTGTCTTTTAGCTGCAAACTTCCTCTGCACAGAAGAGAGCCCTTTGAGCCTCGGCCTGCCTCAGCAGTTCCTGGGGCAGACAGGACACAGATCTCATCACTGTTTCCATGCATTCACCACTGTTCTCTGGGAGCTGCCTTGGCTGAAGATCCACACAATTACAGTCCCCGCTGGGTGACCTCTCTCCAGAAATGCGATCACCTGCGATTCTCTCCAAATCTAATGCCAATGTAACTGCTCTAAATTCTGCCCAAGGGCCCCAGGCAAAATCAAGGCTTCAGGTTCCAACATGATCCAGCACAGACAGACAATTCTGCAAGCATTAACCGGGCCTGTATCATATTAACTGCATATATTATGTGTCCAGTAACCATGCTGGATGTCTTTCCATACTTTATCTCATTTTTAACCTTGACTTACTGAGAGTGACTCTTCTTCCCATTTCACGGCTATGAAAACAGAGGCTAGTGGGCTCTGGAGCTAGGATTAAAACCCGGATCCTAACTCCAGATCCAGTACTTCTTCACCACACAAGAGCTGTTTCCTAAATAGATTAAGTATAGGACTTAGCATATTATTTGATAATTATTTAATTGCCCTAGACTGTACACCTACAGGGGTCCGCCATCTTATTCACTTTTACTCCATGCTTACTAGCACAGTGCCTAGAACATACGCTAGATACATTATGTTGATTGAAATTATTCAAGAAACTTTTACCAAGCAAAATACTGTGAGCCAGGACGACAAAGATGACATGGGAAGAAACAACCTGCATTGGCCACATAGACCTTGCAGTAGAACCAGGTGGTACAGGAACAATGGGGAGGGGCGGTCCCCCAGGCTGATGCAGAGCCTGGGTGAGACTAGACGTGAGAGAAATTTGCCAGAAGAAGAACAGGACATTTCAGGAAGCACAAGGGCTGGAGAGAGCCAGGTTTGGCTAGGGCTTTAGAGGAATAATAGCTCTCCAGAGGAGGTGGGCTTTCTAAGGGGTCCTCCATAAATTGAATTCCTCTTACCCAAAATTTCAGGCCTTCCCCTTCCCAAAACCCATCCCAGTCAGTGGACCCTGGAAAATAGACCTGAGTGCATCTTTCTGCAAGATCAGAGGGGAAGATGAAAACGTCCAGTTTCTTCTCCCAGGTCACCAAATAGCCCACCCCCAGGAGGATGGGTGCGAGCGCTGTTTCTTCCATAGCATTCCCTCTGGGGAGTTCCAGTCTATAGAAACGGAAAACCATGGGACTAACTGCCCCCCACCCCGCAGTGTTCAGAGTGCTGGCACCGAAGTGCTGGGGCGCAGGAGGGTGCTGGGCAGGTCACCTGGGCCACCCGGACAGGGCCTTGTATGCAGTGTGGTGGGGGAGCGCTCTCCTGAAGGTGATGGGGACCCTGGAGAACGGTGAGCGGGATGGTGGTGGCGCCGGGAAGATCACTGTGGGAACTGTGGGGTGAGGAGCGTGCAGAGGGGGACATGGTTGGGAGGCAATCTGTGAGGGGTCACCCCAGAATTCTGGCTGGGGCAGCAAGGATGGGAAGAAAGGAGAGGGAATCAAGTGTTTAGGAGGTGGCACATAGGCCAGATGATTAATTGGGTGTAACAGGCAAAAGGAAAGAGGAAGTCAAGTTTCCCTGCAGGGCTCTGGCTGGGCAGCTGGCTGGGTGGTGGTGGTGCTCTGGAGACAGAACAGGAGAGAGGTTGGCCGGGGAAGAGGAGCTACTCTGAGACATGTGGGGTTTGAGGCCTTGGATATCGGAAGGCAAGATGCCAGGAAGTGTGGATATCAGGAGAGAAAGCTAGCCAGAGACTGGGAGTCCGCCGGTGAGAAGAGAGCACATTACCCAGGCAACAGGAGCCTGGAGTGGAAAATAACATAACAGTGAGTCACCCAGGACAGTCTTTCTCTAACTTGGTCGCCTCCCACTCCCAGGGAACTCCAGCCCCTCTCAAACACATCCCAGGGAAAGCTGGCTGTCTCATGTGAACTTACGTCGTGAACCAGACCACTGCACCCCATGCTGCCCATGGTTTCCTCCGCCCTGCTCTGCTCACTGTGGACCACCCGGACCGCTGTGCGCTCAGACCACGCCTGGGTCCCGACGCTCGCTCCAAGAGCCATGACACTGGCTCCGTCGGACCCACTGGGGCCAGTCCCACCATCAAGGGCATTGATGTCTGCATTGAAAAGAAATGAATGGGCAAACAAGCAAGTATAACCACTATTAGAAATGGCTTTTCTGAAAACCAGCAAAACCCAATGATACCCTAGTTCCTCAGTAGGCCAGACCCCACCAGGTCAGGGTAACTCCCTGTCCCCACCCCACCAACATGAAGACCACCACCAGCAGCACAGCAATGTCCCCATCATCGGGACACCTGGCCCAGTCTGAGCCTGCCTGCCTCCCTTCCAGGATTAGCACCTTTCCACAATGACTGATGATGTGAACATCAGTTGGCTTCAGGGAAAAAAATCCCTAACCCCATCCACATGGTGCAGTCTGAAGGCGCAGCCGACGTAAACGATCAGGACCCAGTCTGGTCATTCAGTCTTAAATGGCATCACCTGGGGCTCCACCACGAGCAAACTCTGTTGGCCCCGCTCTCACAGCCTGTGGGCTCCAGCCGCTTCTCACCACCTCCCTGGCCCCAGCCCAGAACCAGCCACCGTTCTCTCTTGCCTGGAGTATCGCAACAGCCCCCTGACTGGTCTTCCTCTCTCTGCCCTTCAGCCTGTCCTTACCACGGCAGCCTGAGAGAACGCCTTAATCAGACATGTCCCTCCTCTGCCTCAAACCCATCCCTGCCCACCACCTCAGAGTAAAACTCAAGTCCTCACAAAGCCCTGTGCTGTCAGCTTAGTCCCTTCACACACACACACACACCCCCCATGATGCTCTGTCCTCTCTCTATGGCCATCCTCCTGATTTCACTCTGCTCCCTTCAGTCCGCAAACAAAGGACTTTTGCTGTCCTCTCAGGACTTGGCACTTGCTGCTCCCCCATCCTGGACTCTCCCCGCACACGGCCACACATCGCCCCTGAGTCTTTGTTCACCATCTCGGTGACGACCCCAGTCAAAAGTGAACACCCTTACACACATACACACACCCTTCCTGTCCCTTTCCCCTGCTTAATTTTTCTCCTCAGCACTTCTCACAATGTATCTTACTTATTTACCTTGTTTATGGTCTGCCTCCAAGAAAGTCAGGACTTTATTTCATTCCCTGCTGACCCTCCCCCGGCCCCAGCACCTAGAAGGTGCTCATTATATGTGTGTTGAAGTAAATCTGCTGATCAGTTTTAGTTGAGGGAATGAAACAATGGCCCAGTTCTTCCCCAGGAGGAGCCATCTAGTCCCTTACAAATAGACTTGGCCAGTCCCGGCCTCTGGGCACCCAGCCATACCCAGACATGCCTGAGAACTGGGCAAACTTAGCTTCGGTTCACACCAGAGGGCCCTGCTGGGAGGTAGGGGCAGTGGACACCCTGATAGGCGAGAGGTCACTGGGGACACAGGCCCCGAGACAAGCAGGGGGCCCAGGAGGACCGCTGGGAGACCCCAACATTCCCAACACTGTCAGATGATGAAAATAAAACAATTCAGTAGGGAGTTTGATGTCCTTATTCAAGGGAAACTACCCATGGGTGGGGGGGTACGGTGCCGCCCAGGCTGCCGCGCAATCTCCCCAAGGAGGTTTGGGCAAAACTGGGTTTTACAGAGAGTTAGAAGCAGCAACTCTAGAAGGGCAAGATCAGCTAGAAAGTCGGGGATTTCCTCCTCAGGCCAGCAGGCCCTGGTTTCCAGGGTACAGTACGCGAAAGCGGGGTGGGAGGATGGGAGGGCTGTAGGTCAGGTTAGCTTGATAGGCGGCGGTCCCCGAGGGCAGGCTGGCTGAGATCTGTGGTGTGCGCCGGGCCACCAGGGCAGCCTCCACACTGCAGGGTATACGAATTTCCTCTCTGAACACCCAGAGGAAAAGGAGCTGGCACAGGGGACAGAGAAGGGGTGACTAGGGAAAGAGCGGTGCCAGGGAAGCTGAGGGGGGCAGAGTTCCCAGGGGGAGGGTCACCTGAGAGAGGGCTGGAAAGACCATGTCAGCGGGCTCTTCGGCCTAGTATCCAGGAAAAGGTAACAGCAGGAAAGGGTGGAAGCTCAAAGGGAGGCGGAAGGGGAGAAGGGGAAGGTAGGCAACTTTTCCATAAACTGGGCTGCCCAAGGATCTCCAGGGCAGTCGTTGGAGCAGGATGCATGAGGGCTTTTCCAATTTGGAAGACATCCTCATATCTACATCCAGGGAGGAAGAAGCCAGTGAGGACGATGAGATTGAAGGGGTCGAGGGGAAGGTTAGAAGATTAGAAATGTCACAGTGTGTAGCCGGCTCAGCCTTGGCTCTGTGAGCAGACCCTCCTCCTCGGAGGTGGGGTGGAAGGGAAGGCTGGGTTGAGGAAGCTCTCCAGTGGTGGGGCAGGACGTGGAGGAAGCCACATCCGAGGGCCCCTCTCGTAAAAAATAGGAAGCAGGACTTTACTTGGGTGTAGGGAGAGCCTGAGGAAAGCATCAGGGTGCGAAATCGCTGCAAAAGGAATTGAGAGAAGGAGCTGAAGTCCACGTTGAGAGGCTTTGATAGCAGCGTGTGGAGGCAGCGGCCATCGGATACCGTGGACCTGAGGTGGTGTGTGGTCTCTGCAGAGGGGCAGGCAGTGCAACACGAGAAGGAGAGAGACCTATTCAGGGATGGTGGCGGGATAGGAACTTAGGACTGTGATTATAAAGGAGCAGCTACACGGATCAAAGGCTGAATGAAGACAGACTCATCCTTGCTAAGTGAACTGTGGGGAAACACATGAGAAAAGGAACAGCATTCCTGGTGAAGACTTTAGCAAGGAACTGGGCAGACATGCACTACCTAAACCAGGTTCACAGTGCAGATGCAGGACATAGTCCAAATGCTGGTTAGAGGAGTTTAACCCTGGGTGGAGTGGATTATAGTCAGGAATTCTTGCTGGTGATACACACATGAGCTGAAGCTGCCTGGGGAACCCTCACCCAGGGTGAGACTTGGGCAGAGGGGTGGGGCTGGGGTGGGGCTGGGCTTGGAGGTGAGATCATGGTTCCCAGCTGAGGGGAGGGGAGGCTAGCAGAGGTCAAAAAGCACACGGGGCCTGACACACTGTGCAGAAGCCTGCAGGCATGGCTGCTGTCCTGACACTCGTAGTCCTCTTCCCTCTGTTAACTCCAAATGGAGGCACCTAGGCAGGCTGCCGGAGACAGCTGCCAAAGTCAGGGAGCAGTACCTGCAGGGAGTGGACAGCCTCTTTCATGTGGACCTTGGACTCTGGAGAGTGGTTTTATTAGAATCACCTAGCGAGCTATAAAACAAAAACAAAAACATAAAGCCCGATGCTCAAGCTACACCCCAAACCAATAAAATCAGCATTTCCAGGGGTGTGCTGAGGCCCCAGTGGATTGTAAAGCTCTCCAGATGTTTTCAGTGTGCAGCTGAGGTTAGAACCTGAGCTTAAACACACTCAGCCGTGTACCAGCTCTGTGACCTCGGGCAATTCCCTCTAACTGCTTCAGTTTTCTCCTGTGTGAACTGCAAATACCACTAGCACCGCCTTGTAAGGTTTCTGTCAGGGTGAATGTGTTTCAGCAGTGCCTGGCACGCAAGAACTCTTTCTTAAGGGCTAGTTACCAGCATTAATGGCGGGCAGGATTCAGCGGGCAAACCCAAACCTGAAAAGTGATGGTTGCCTCTTTGGCTCTGGGGATTTGTCCAATCTCGCCCTCTTAAATAGTGGCCTGGTTTGTGGGCCGGGAATGGGTGGGTGCCACTGTCTGGTTGGTCTTTATGTCTTAAAATGGGACAGTATGTTTCCAGGAAATCATCTACTTCTCCCCTTTTAATTCTTTTGGGGGAGGGGGGGAGAGGGAGGGAAAAATTTTATTGAGGTAAAATTCACATGCCATACAGAGCACCCAGCAGAAGTGTGCAACTTAATGGGTTTTAGTGCATTCACAGAGCTGCTTGTTCTCACTGTCGTTCAGTTTCCAGAAATCATTTTCCAAGGGCTCATTCAGTATCTGGTGTTCCTCCTGGTCCAGTCTTGGAAGAATGCTGTCAATCCAGCACTGGTTCATTCCAGACTTCAACATGCCTCGTGTGGGTGGTGCCTCAGTATGCGACCATTTGAACATGGTACCGTTCAAAATATTTGCAGGTTCCTGTTACAGATGTCATGCAGGAAAGCTAAGGCAGTGGCAGCATGGGGTTCAGCAGCAAAGCCATCCCCTTGGCAGCAGCCCCAGGGAGGAGCAGAGAACAGTGCAGAGCGAGGAGAACGGTCCTGGGGAAGAGATGGGTGGGAGGAGGGAGAGCCTCAGCCTCCCCCTGGCTCATGTCTCACAAAGGCTGGCTAAGCAGGCCTCTCTTTATCCCACGAGCAGTGCGACAGGTTCTAGCACTTTCTAGGCTTGAAAGCACTTGGGGAAAGGTTAGCGCTCCCGGAATTCCCAGGTGGAAGCAGCCTGGAAGCTGACAGAAGTGGGGACCGTCAAGTAGGATCGAGTCCCAGATTCTCCCCACCAGTCCATGGGTACACCCCCTCATTCTTTTGTTTTGGTTTAATTTTAGAGATGATATTCCTCTGAGCGTGTCTTGGCCCCATTTCTATGATTTTAGCCAATTCTTTCTTTCTACCATCATTTTAGGTAGTTTTCAGAAATGCGTGTATGGGTGTGTGCATGTGTGTTTGTATAAACACATCCAGACACTGACGGAAGCACTGTAATCTTCAAACACAACTCTCAGGGCTCCATCTGTGAACAACATTTCCAGAGTCTTGGCTTGAAGTGGAGCCATTACACAAAGAATTGTGGGCAGTGAAGGAGGCAGCTTCTGACTAGTCACATGGCACCAAAAACTCTACCACAGGTCAAACTTGATTTAAACCAGTGCATTCCTGACTTCTCAAAAAAGCACCTGTTTAAAAACGCAAATTCCAGAACGCCTCCCTAAGCCCCCTAAAGTAGAATCTCCAGAAGTCAGGAAAGAGATAGTGTCTACAAGTGTCCCCAGGTAATTCTTATCATAGAAAGCTTTCTTTTTTCTACTTTTTTAAACACAAATGTCTCCTCACTAGAGATTCCAGTTTAATGGGGCGGGGGGGGGGGAGTCCAGTTAGACATGTTTCTGAGCACGGTGGGTCTGATGTGCAGTCTTTGAGAACCGTTGCTGACCTTCAGGCATACTCGACCCTATTTTCACCAACTCGTCCATTGGCTTCTAGACAGCCAAGCTTCAACTGGGCCTTGTAATGGTGATTTCGTTGAATGATGTTTTCTCTCTTCTGAATAAGATAGAATTTAGTGTTCTTCATCATCTTTATTTAGAAACAAAAAACCCAAACTACAAAAACAAAACTCTGCCCTAGTGAGCTGTGCTATGCAGGTGAGGCATTTTTCATACACGACCGCATTCAGTCGTCTCAGCAACCCTTTGAGGTTGGCTCGGTTGGCAGCCCCACTTCACACAGGAGAAAACTGAGACACGTGAAATTGCTTGCCTAAGACCCTCCAGCTAATAAATAGCAAAGCCATTCCCACCGAATCCCAGGCCAGCCACCGAGGGCTACACCCCTGAGCTCACGCTGCCCAAACTGGCCCAGAGCTCAGGGGTGCTCTGATCTGCGGAGCCTCCATATCCCATTACCAGTGTCCCAAGGAGAGAGTGGGGCTCTGCCCAAAAGCACACACGCCTACTGTGTACCAGTCTGGCAACGGTGGGCTGTGTCAGAAGTACCTTTAGGTCAGTAATTGCCAGTTAATGGTGCATCAGAATCCTCTGGGGAGGGTATTAACAATGCATGTATCTAGGTCCTAATTCATTATGTCTGTGATGCAGCCCAGGAATCTGAATTTTTATAAATATAGCCCATGATTCTGATGGAATTGGAGGGCTATGCTGAAAAAAAGAAATAAGGGAGGAAGGAGAGGACAGGAGGGGAGCTGAGGGGAGGGGAGGAGAGGAGATTAGAAAGTACCCTGAGTGAGCAATCAGCTCTTGGCTGAAGGACAGGAAATCCCCCCATGGAGGGGAGTGGGGCTGTATCCTTAATGACGCCTGTCCCTTCCTCCATAGCTAGAAATGTCTACGCCTCCTCTAAGGCCCAGCTCTCATGTCACACCTCCTCTGTGCTGTCTTTCTCCACGGCTCCAGAAAGAGTTAAGGCAGCCCTCCCGGGAATTGCATAGCCCTTTAATCCAGGCTCTTGTGCCTTTTCTTTACCACATTGTCTCAAGTGATGGTTTTCAACTGCTTAATACTTTGTGGGGACTTAATCACTTGTGGGTATGAAGCCACAACCCCCAGGCTGCTGTCTTCAGCTGCAGCTGGACATCAGAGAGTTGGCGGAGGCCCAGCTGTAGGGCAGAGCCCAGGAGGGCCTGAGCAGACATCAAAGACAACAAGAGCTGGTAATGCTACAGGTGATACACCCACACCCACACCCACTGTGGGTAAAAGTGCAGTATTTCCAGAATCTCTCACTTGGCCTTAGTGCATCTCCATATAGGTAAGTGGAGAGAAGTAGGTGATTACAAATCCTCCCTCCCAGACTTCCCCAGCCAGCTGGCTGAGGGTGGGGAGGATCAAGGGTATGTCTGGACCAGAGGTTTGGTGGGGTCCCTTTTTATAGCCAGGTTGTGAGAGACACGGCAAACAGAAGTGACTGACTGCTTGTAGCAATAAACAGGTTTCTCCCATTTTATTTCTCCCTTTGACTGATTTTGGCTTCAGAGGTAATTTGCCACAGGCTGGGAACTTATACCCACACACTGGCCAAGACCCTGAGCCTTTTGAGAACGGTGGTCCTGCCAGACCCTTTCCTGACTCACGGTGCCATGCCAGCAGAAGGCTCTAAACCAAGGATGCCTGTAGCTTGTCAAGTCCAGTCACAGGATAGCAGCCTCCTGGCCGGCCCTGCAGGCCGGCTGGAAGCCGGGTGGGTTCCGCTGTAAGGAAAGCTAGCCGTGGTTACTGATACCCGCCTTGCACACTGGAGCCACTCACCCACTGCTTGTTTGCCAGCTGCAATCATTTCCTGGGGCTGCCACCACGGATGAGCACAAACTTGGTGGCCTAAAGTAACAAAAGTTTATTTTCTCACTGTTCTGGAGGCCAGAAGTCTGAAATTAGTCTCACTGGGTCGAAATCAAGTGTTGGTAGGACTGGGCTCCCTCCAAATGCTCTCAGAGGATCCCACCTTGCCTCTTCCAGCTTCTGGGGGCCCCAGGCATTCCTTGCTTTGGGGGCAGCACTGCGCCAGTCTCTGCATCCAGCTACACCTGGCCTTTTCCCTGTGGGTCAGATCTCCCTCTCCCCTCTGTGCACACCAGTCCTTGGATTTAGTACAACTCTAAATCTAGGGTGATCTCATCTCAAGCTTATTAATTACATCTGCAAAGACCCCTTTTCCAAATCAGGTCACATTCACAGGCACCAGGGGTTAGGACTTAGACATATTTTGGGGAGGACACAATTCAACCCACTATAGCAGCCTTGTACAAAGCAAAGGTCTGTGATTAAGTGCCCCTTTACCCCTTCCCCCTTGTTCCCTAACTCCCAGCCCTTGTGCAAGCCTTTCAAAACCTAATGCTGGTAGACCTCTCCTCCTTCCAGAGATGGAACTGCCCTGGAGTCTGGGCTCATTGCAGGCCCCCATCCAGCAGAGGCAGGACAGCAGGGGACATGGCCTAAGAGAGGCAGAAAACCTCTCGCTCCAACCAGTATAATAACATGAGTGGCCAGCCCTGTCTGAATATTGCCGGGAGATTAATGGGCTGAGTCTCCCCCAGGGTGTACCAAATGCAAAACCCAGGGAGTGAACGTGGATGAGACCCTGGTCAGGCTGCCCTCCCCCTGCTGACTCATGCAGCCCCTGTGGGCACCCTGTTCCACCCCAGCCTCAGTGTCTCCTGCTCAAAGGTCCCCACATCATGAAAAGCTGCTGTGGTAAAAACCAGGCCACACATCAGACAGTCTGAGGCTGAAGCCCAGTTCTGCACCTTAACATGTGAAGTGAGGCAGGTGGGATGACCTCGTGGGATCTCAGATTCCTAATCTATAAAATGGGGATAATATTAGTTTTTACTCACTGGGTTGTCACAAAGATTCTATGAAACCGTGTGCCTGACTCACCTTACTGCCTGGAGGGTAGTAAATAGCTAATAAGCATGATCATTATAATTATTAAGTGCCTAACAAATATCATAATTTTTACAGTGCACATAGGCTAAAGAGTTTTGACTTTATTCCATAAGCAATAAAAGTTCGTTTTTATAGAAAAAAAAAACAGGCCACAAAAGACCTGCTCCAAGTTCCCCTTGGGCACCTTCTGTGTGGTCTGACCTCGAGCTGCTCGTTTTCCTCCTCTGAACCGCACTATAAACTCAGACTGATAATACTTACAGACGGGTGGGGGTATCAGTATACAAATCCTTCCTTACAGGCTTCCCCAGCCGGCTGGATGAGCGGACAGGTTCCAGGCCCACAGGAGGCGTGCCATAAGCCTCCTTTTTATTGAATAAAGTCGCCTGACCATGCAGGAGGTGCACCGTTCAATGTTCCCCAGGGCTGAACACGCTCCTGTCCGGTCTTTAATCAGCCATGCTCATTGGAGACTGCTCCATCTCCATCCTCCTCCTACATGTCTGACTGCCTCGCCCATCTCCCTGTGTCCGTGGTCACACTCAGCATAGCCTGCCCCTCACCCACAGGTCCTCCTGTGATCTTCATCTGTGCGAGTCACCACCCGCCCCAAACATCTACCAGGTGCCTCTCTACTCCACATTGGTCTCCAGGTGCTACTGGTTCTTATTCCTTAATAGTCCTCGAATCTCCCTCCACCTCTTGACGTCCACTTTGTCTTCACACACCTAAACCCACACCATTTCTCATCTGAAATACAACAGCTCCCTTCTTAGTTTATTCCTTGCCCAGTTTATGTAGCCAAAGCTGACATTTCTAAGACACAGATCTAGCCATGTGCCAGGTCTGCACAGAGCCTGTGGGCCGCAGACCTACCTCCTCAGTGGCCTGCAAGGCCCATGCTTCCTCTGCCACCATCCCCCCTCATCTCCAAAGCCAGAGCCCTGGGGCTCCATGTGCCATTCCCTAACCACCTCTGCCCCACCTCTCTCCTTTCTCCATGCCTTTGCATAAGTTGTTCCCTTCACTGGGAACATTCTTTCATCCATTCCTCACATTATTAACACTCATTCAAACTTCAAGACTCAGTTCCTTCAGAAGACTTCTTCAGCCTTCCCTCTCCAGGCTCCCACAGCGTCTCGTCCTGTCTCTTGCAACATTTACAAACTATACCACAAGTGCCTATTACTTATCTGTCCACTCCACGTGCCACACAGCCTCCACACTCCACCAGACTGTGAGCTTCTTGAAGTTCGGGACTGTCTTTTCTCTCTGTATTCCCAGCACCCAGCACAATGCTTGGCGATCATCAGTGCCTTAATAAACATTTGTTGAAGTGTTGAATGCCAAGGACAGGCAGCATATTAAGAGAGGACATGGCCCCTTTGGAAAAGCAAGACAAAAAGACAAGGTATGGGCTAAACAATAACATTATTGTCAACATACATGTATTCCAAAGTCAAAAACCAAGGTAAAAGATTAATAAAGAATCAAAATACGGTCTGTGATATGCACATAGGATCTCTATAAATACATTTAAATTTATTTTTAGTTCTTTTCCAGCTTTATTGAGATTTAACTTACATATAACTGGTTGATTCTTATACAAAGAAAAATACCCTATTATATAATGAACAAAATTGTGGGCAACATCTTTAATGTTTTATTGAAACATACCAAAGTGTTGTTCATGTGACCATTTCTCCAAAGGGCTTAACATAAAATCCAACACAGTGAAGGTCTTTTGCTAGGTGACTAGGCTAATGCAGTCCTTTATGGTGATCAACATCTAATACAAGAATCATCACTGAAAGTGGCACACCCTTGGGGAGCCAAGATTTTGATAGGATCTAGATCGCTATTGGTTCAAGATTAGACTTCCTGAGCAGAGCTGACAGTGCACACTTCCTGTGTGGTTGACTAAAGATTATTTTTTGGATAGCAGGTGGCAAGAGATGAAGCCTGCCCCATCTCCACCCAAAGGTGGATCCCAGCCTCTCCATAAACCCCACACTCCAGTTATGCTGGATATTCACCTCCTCTCTCCATCATGCACCTTCCCACGCCTCTGCCATATTCTCCAGGTGAAGTGCCCTCCTCCTCAAATTTCTGCCTAACAATACCCTATTCAGATAGCAAGGCCCAAGTCACTGTGATAAAGATAATAATCCCCCTGCTGTTCTTCCACATTAAACTTTTCACTGGACACTTGGCCACCGGCTTCAGACTGCATTTCTCAGCATCCTTTGTAATTAAATGTGGCTAAATGACCAAGTTCTAGCCAACAGGATATGTGCACCACTTTCTGAGTCTGGACCTTAAAGCATGTGTTGCCTGTTCCTCCATCCTCCCTTCTCCCTTCCCATAAGCTAGAACATCGATGCAGCAATGACCAAGCTTTCACCATACAGATGAAGGCAACACCCCCACAGGACAGTGGAATAAAACAAGGGATAGAGCAGAACTGGGTCCCTGCATGACCCTGTGGAGCTGATGACCCAGGCTAGGCTGGTCCCACCAGCTAAGACAGCCACCGACATGTGCAGTTATAGGTGAGCAAAGTAAAATTATATCTTAAGGTTGACCTTACGTAGACTACTGTGTTTTGGCATCTCTGCTCCTTAACTTATCTACAGTCTCCTCTAGGAAAGCTTTCCTGAGAGCTCTGTCTGAAGTCCCATCATGACACTGGTAGCAGTGCTCATACAAGCATCTACATGCCATCACAGCAACCTCTATGCATGTTATTATTGTTGCTTGTGGACTGTGAGATTCTTGAGGGCAAAGGCCACTCCGATTTCATCTTTGATGTCCCCCAGAGCAATCGGCACAGCCTCCTGTGCACACAGGTCACGTTTGTTGAAGCAGTGAGAGAATATGCAGTGCTTCCCACTTGAACACTGTTTTTAGAAGGGAGGCAAAGATTATGGCAATAAAATTGACACACAACATATTTAAACAAAAACCAGAAAGAATGCGGCTGCCAAATAAGAGGCCTGGTGTGCTGAACTGGGAATAGTAATTCTCCCAGAATAAACCTACTGGGGTAACAAAGCCTGAGGAGACTTCACTGAAAACCAGAGATGGTCACTAAAGCCCTCAAACAGCCCTTGCCTTCCTCCCAGTGACCCCATAGCCCTCAGAAGGCCAACACGGAGATGGCCACATGCTCTCAGGACCTGCAAAATCGCTTCTGCAGCCTGGATCACCTCCCCTGGCCACTTGTCCACAGAGCCAGGCCTGTAAATGTGGTAGCAGGGCACCAATTTTGTTCTCCCAGGCCACCAAAGTATAGAAAGGGGAGAGTATTTCCCGGGCTATTGGGAAAACAATCATAAGGGTGTGAGGTCTTGGGCCAGACTGCTGGGTTTGAATCCCAGCTATGCTGTTTACCAGCTGTGCAACCTTGGACATGTAGCTTAACCTCTCTGCACCTCCCATTTCCTCACCTGTAAAACGAGCCAATAATAGTACCTACTCATGAGACTGTTGTAGGATTAGGGTTATATATTAAGGTAGTCTGCGACAGTCGCTGTTATCAGCATCATCATTCTCCTTTCTGCTGTCACCTTGCAGATAGCTCAGACCACAAAATCCTTTGTGACTCAGAATAAGCCAGACTGTGTGTGTGGGAGAGAGAGGGACAGGTACAGACACAAGTGGGCAGACAGGGGGATGGAGAGAGCCAGGAAGGCATACAGGGTGAAAAGAAAAGATTGAGGGAGAAAAGAGAAGGGAGAGGAGATGGGAAAAGGAAAAAAAGACAGAGGGGCAAGGAAGGAGAAGGGAGAGAGTGAGCCACATGGCACCACAGAAGTGAGTATTTCACCACGTCAGATTCTCAAAGCACCTTCCTAAAGAACATGAACAGAACAGCAACTTTTCCCTGAGTAGGGTCTCTTTCAGGAACGCACTAGAATGTTAGTTTGCTGGGTGCTGGCCAGCGTCCCCAGCCCCACTCTTGGCTAACCTCCCCCTTTCTTTCTGTCCTCGATTCCGTAGGCCCTGCCCTCTTCCCTGAGCTCCATTCTTTCCATAAAGTTGAGGAAAAGATGCTGTCATGGTCCGTCCCAGGTAACTCTGTGAGTTAGGCAGGTGTTTTCTGGTCCATTGTGTTCATGGACAGCCTCTGAAAAGATGTACATTTCCATCCCCAAGTTGGGTCCAGAAACGCTCAGGCCCAAGGTCAGGGTCGCCCAGCATATGCACCAATGGTGAAGAAGCTGGGGTCCCCCATGTCCTCCTGGGCCATCCGCTCTGTTCCCTCTGCCAAGCTGGCACAAAAGCCAACTGCAAACCATGGCTCCAGTTGAGCCCCCCGGCCCCTGGAGAGGGCTGCTGTGAGCCCCCATGCCTGGCAGCCCGCTGGGGCCTGACAGCTCCACGCTTCACCCGTGAACTTCCTTCCAGGTCAGACAGGATTCCACCAGGTTCCAACACAGCCTTGTCTTAACTCTCGGAGAAACCTGAGCCAAGCACACCCATCCTTAGGACCAGCACCCTCCTCAAGCTGCTTTCAGGTGGAGGAGATTGCAGATGCCAGTTCCTTCCCGCCCAGGCACCTGACCCCTTAACAAGGCCAGCAAAATGGGCCTGGAAATTCCTGTGACCTAGCAGCTCCTGCCCACTGCCCAGCCTTGGAACAGACTTGTCTTGGCCTCGGCAACGTGAATACAGCCACACTCATTCCAAGGGTTCCTGGATGAATGGCTTTCAATTTTTGATTCCTGAGAATCTGTGGACATTTAAAAAAAATCTTCTTCCCAACCAACACCAGTGTAGCTGAGCCTTTCCCTCCATTTCTGCTGTGAGCACAGGGGCCCATAGGAACCCCTTCGGGATCTCCTGGAGGAGAGAGGTCAGAGAACCGTAGGCCCTGAGGTTTTCCTGGGCCATCCCCTAAACCCAGTACATTGGCTCCTCTGTCAGCCGTAACAAATTACCATAAACTGGGTGGCTTTAAACAACAGCGATTTATTCTCTCACAGTTCTGGAGGCCAGAAATCTGAAATCAGTGTCCCTGGGTTGAAATCAAGGAATTGGGAGTGCCACACTCCCTCCAGAGGCTATAAAGAAGGGAGAACCCTCCTCTGCTTCTTTGACTTCTGGTGGCTGCAGACATTTCTTGACTTTGCTTGGTCACACCACTGTCTCCTCTTCTGCGTGTTAAATCTCCGTTCACCTCCCTTTTACAAGGACACATGTGATTTCATTTATGGTCCACCCAGATTATTCAGGCTAATCTTCCCATTTTGAGATCCTTAACCATCTGGATTAAATTTAACTTAATCATATCTGGATAATGGTGGAGCCCTTTTTTGCCATATAAACTGGCATTTACAGGTTCCAGGGATTAATACCTAAATATATTTGGGGGGCCATTATTTATTTGTTGATAATAAATCAGGCCTAACACACCTGGCCATGCAGAAACTCTGGAGGCAGGAAGATCTAAATCCTCTCTAGCCCTAAATCCATACCCCCAGCCACCTCAGAAAATTAGCAGCCATGGGTGAGTGAGGCAGAGACAGTGACATAGAGGAAGAAGCACTGGCTGAGTCCTGCCCTTGAGCGTCACTTTGCCCCTTGTTAGATCTGTAACTTGAACAAGCTGTTTAGTTTATCCAAACATTTATTGAATGCCTTTTGTATGCCAGGCACTGTGCTAGGCATGGCAGTTTCCTTTTCTGTGAAATGCAGGAAACAGTGTAGTCAATACTCTGTCAATGAACGGAACAGTGCCTGGAATTGATTCATATTAAGCACTCAGGAAATTCTAGCTATTACTATTATTGTTATACAGTAGATATTTAGTAGATGGGATTTATTTTTAACAACCAGGCCATGTAGGAATGGAAAAACCAGAACAAAACAGGATCACAGAAGCCACTGAAAAAGAGAGTTCCTCCATAGCTTGTTCGATTTTCACAACCACTCTGAGTTCGGTGATATTTTACCAAGGAAAAAGTTAAGATTCAGAGAGTTAAGATCCAGCAGACATAGTTAACACTCACCACATATCTATCTGTGCCCCTCAAATTTCCCAGCTCCCTTGCAACTAGGCAGGCACATGTGACCAGTCTGCCCAATGGGCTACAAGCCAAAGTGACAAGCGTCATTAGAAGGATAAAGCAGGGAAAGACCCCTGTGAGTTCCCTCAGCTCTCCCTTCGCCTGCCATGTGACTGTGGAATCCTCTGGCTGAAATGGCATAATCACAGCATGGAACCAACCCAGATCCCTGAGTCATCACTGGAAGGGAGCTATGTGACCCACAGGGGACTTCATACAAGTGAGAAAACAAAAACAGAGTAGAAAATGTGTCTGTGTTGGCAGCCACTGACATTTGGCATTTGTTTGTTATCATAGCATAATAATATCCTTAACTGGCTAAAACTCCAGGGCTTCTGACCAGGTGCTTTTCCATCATCCTTCCTGACCAAGCTTCTCAAAGGAGCTGTCTACACTTACTGTCTTTACTTCTGCACCTCCCCTTCACCTGTCAGTCTCTTCTGTCAGCCTTCGAGCCCATCTCTCTACTGAGTTTCAGCCTTCGAGCCCACCCTCTACTGAGTTTGCCCCGTGACCACCATATTGGCAAATCCAATAGACAATATTACATTTTTTTCATAACTGAATTTCTGAGGAGGTTGTATTTTTTCCTCCCTTGGTTACTCTATAGGAAATATTTTCTATATTTTCTCTCTTGGTTACCCTAATAAAAAATAATAGAAAACCTGATCCAAACTGGCTAAAAAATTCATTATATTACATAGGAAAACCCAGGGCAGAAGAGTAGATTCCAGGGATGTTGCTACAGTGGATCACCAATGTCATCAAAGACTCCTGTTCTTCCCATTTCTCCTCTCTGCCAGCTTTGGTGTGTTGACTTCATCCCTAGGCTGGTTTCCTTTAGGGTCACAAGATACCTGCAACTGTCCCAGGAATCACATGCAAACTCAATGATGTCCAGAGGTAAAACAGAACCATCTCATCCCTGCCCTTGTTTTAAGAATGGGAAACCTTTCCCAGAAGCCCTTTAGAATTCTTCCTCTCATAATTCATTGGTCAAATGGGTCACATGTCCATTCCTAAGCCAATCACTGACCAGGCGACTGGCATTACCATCGTTGACTTCCAATATCATGACCCACTCTCTGGAGCAGAAAGGTCCACATGCTTATGTCAAGGAAGATAGAGGGACAGGAGTTGGTGAGGCAACACAGAGCCCCTTTAGCAGTTTCCGTGACCACTCTTCTTCCTGCTGCTCTGACACTCTTTTTTGGTGTCTTTTCCTGATTCTTCTTCCTCTGAAGGTCCCTTGAATTTTTACTTTCCTGAATGTTTTATGCTCAGTCTTCTTCTGGCCCTATTCTATATCCTCTCCCCAGCAGTCTCATTCATTCCCGTGATTTTATTCTACATAAATGTCCAGAAATCCAAATCTATACCTCCTGCTCTAAACTGTCTCTTGAGCTCCAGACCCAGTATAAAACTGTCTGCTACATGGAGTCCCAAGGGATCCTCAAGCTCAACGTGTCTAAAAGAGAACTGATGTAGACCTTTCCTCCCCAACTTCCTCAAAGTTGTTGTTCTTGGGTCTGTGGTTCAGGTTAGCAGAATCATCTGCCATTCTCCACTGTTCCTTCCACCACATCAAGCCCTCGGGTTCCAGCCCAAAATCTCAAATGTATCCATCATCCCCATCCTCCCAGCTACTGCCTGGGTTCAGGCCTCACGGTCTCTCTCTAGTGCATCATGATTGCCTCTAAACTGGCCTCCTAGCTCCAGTCTGGGAGCTCTCAGCCACCAGAGCAGCCACATAATGCCCCTTCTTATCCACATCCCTCAGCTTCTGAACATGCCTGCTGGGTCTTCCATGAGTAGGTCTCTGCTGCACCTTCATCTCACCCCATTCCCCTCCTCACTCTGCATCCCAGCAATATTGAGCTTCCATATGATGCCATACCTCTGGGCATTTTCACATGCTGTTCCCACTGCCTGGAACATCCTGCAAACTTCTATGATCCCTCTAAACCCGTGTTGAGTCACCTCCTCCTAAATGCCTTCCCTGGTTTCTTCCTGATTCAGTTAACCAGTATTGTCTCTGTACAACAGCTTCCTTCAGTGATCCAGTAAATATTTACTGAGCACTTACTATATGCCTGGTACTGGGAGATAACAAGGAATGTGACAGGCACAGTCCCTGCCCTTTAGGTCAGAAAGGAAGAGGAAACAAAGCTATTGGATATCAAGAAGAATTGAGATAATGAGGAAATGGGCCCTGGGAAAGACTTTCACGGACACCTGAAGGATCTGTAGGAACTCACCAGGTGAAGAAGAGAGAAGGGCTTAGGCAGAGGGAATAGCATGGGTCATGGCCTTGAGATAAGAAGGGACATGGCACATCAAAAAATATCAAGATGTCAAGTTTCAACCTTCTCTTGCTGGATGCCCCATACTGGACTCACGTGCTTGTCTGCCCTACCAGGAAGAGCCTTATAACTTCCTACTTAACATTTCCTACTCCACCTCTTATCACTGCCGGATGCAGCACTGAGAGGAGCTCAGGCAAACAGTGAGAAAACAGATCTGACAAAGGTGTCACGGGTAAACTGGGAGCCTCCGGGGCCAGGCAAGCCTATCCCCAGAGAAGGGGTTAGGGGTGGAAGCCCCCTTTGCACCCCACCCTCATGCCCACACCCATGCCAGCACGGGTCATGCTACCATTACTGGCCCTCAAGAACAGTACTGTTTGTGTCCCCCCAAAATTCATATGTAGATGCCTAATCCCTGCTGTGGTGGCATTTGGAAATGGGGCTTTTGACAGCTGATGAGGTTTAAATGAGGTCATGAGGGTGGATCCCCACAAATAGGATTAGTGCCCTTATGGAAAGAGACATGAGAAATGACCTATCTTTCTATCACGTGAGGACGCAGAAGAAGACTATCTACAAGACTGGGAGAGAGCCCTCACCAGAACCTGACCCTGCTGCAGCCTGATCTTGGACTTCCAGCCTCCAGAACAGAGAGAAATAAACTTCTGTCTTTAAGCCTCCCACTCTAGAATTTTGTTATAGCAGCCACGTCCTGGCATAGCCCTCCGGGCTCTCCTCCCTGCAAAAGGAGGTACAGATCCACCTAGCAAGGGCAGCACAGAAGGGGAGAAGGCAGATAGCTTCTAACCACACTCCCTCCTCAGTGCCCTGGCCAGGCCTCTCCCCATCTGAGTGTGTCCAGAGGGCCTGGTCCTCCCTGTCTGAAAATGCAAGGTCAAGACTGGTCCTTCACTGGTCCTGGAACAAATAAATCTCAGTGGCTAAAATTTCAGACAGGATGGAGAGCCATATGCCACTGAACCTGTCCACCCCTGCTCTTTAAAGCCTAGAGATGCAGAAGGAATAAAACCTGAGCTTCGAGATTCAAGCTGCATCCTTGAGCCATTATAACACCGCTGAGGCCCAGAGGGACACCACCAAAAAGGTCCTTGCTGATCAGACCATTTCACTCTCCCATTTTAGAACAGCAGACAGAGGCCCAGAGATGCTCCCCTGTCTGGGAAAACTCAGAGACCAGGCAGAAGTACCCCTGAGGCCACAGAGGCCACCTGACTCTCCATTCAGAGCTCTGGCAGCATCCCAAATAGCTTTCAGTGCCCATGGGGGCTGGATCAGAAAAAAGGAAGCTAAGCAACAATGGACTGACCAAGATTTACCCAGGGTTCCTCAGAGGCAGTGCTCTCAGGCGCCCAGAGAGCGCAGCCCATCGGGTGGGGGACAGCTAAGCCCTGCAAGAAGGAAAACGTGACTTTGTGCCCACACTACCCCTCGCTCCAGCTCCACCTGGGTGTTAAGGGGGACCTGAATTAAGAGGTCCTGAAATTAGACTCTGCTTTATACTTGAGGATTTACTCTAGGAGGCCCTGCCAAAGAATGGCAAAAGAAGGGAAATTTCAGAGAAAATCCAGAGAATGGAGAATAAAAGATCTCAATCACACAGGTCTCTAGAACAATAGGGTGAAAAATTATTCAGAATCACTTGGGGCAGGGATGTCCGATAGGAGGGTGATGTGGAGTGGGGGTGAGCATAGATAAACCTGCCAAATCAGGCACCCAGCCCTTCCTCCTTTATCACAGTCTTTCTTTCCCACTGCCTGTCTGGGGACCAGGGACCTGCCAGCCTGAAGCAGATTCCTCCTGGCCTGACCTTTCTTTATCTGGCATCTGACCTTTTCCAAATTATCACCTGCTGCCTTAGCTGCTCCTAGAGACTCCATGCTCCACCCCTTATCTACCCACAGGCAGGGCAGAGGAGCACGGGCGCTGCCACCGAGAGGGGGTGACTGATCCACACTGACCAGAAGACATGGGCCCCAGATAGAGACACCCCAGGGCGTGCTAGGAGCAGAGAGGGTCGCCATTACTCCTTCACCTGACTTGTGCCAGGGCCACAGGAGGGTCAGGTCAGGGAACCTCCCGGGGGGAGGGGGAGTGCAGAGCTGCTGAGCGCTAAGGGAGGTGCTTATTCCTGGTCTAGAGTTTTCCATAGGAACACAGGCTCCAAATATGGGCATGATGGCTCCCCGCTTGAAACAGAGCCCTCTGTTGACACTTCCCTGAATTAACAGTGTTTAGGAGCATGTGACCATCCTTCCCTCTCCCACCAGACTCTTCGGTGACAGACTGACCCAGCCCTCTCTGTGTTTACATCCCCTTTGTGAGTGCGGTGGGCTGAACAATGGCCCCCAAAAGATTTTCACTTCCTAATCCAAGAGCCTGTGAACGCTACCTTAAAGAGGAAAAAGGGGGGGCAGGGGAACTTTGCAGGCATCATTAAGGATCTTGAAATGGGAGATTGCCCTGGGTTTCCAACTGGGCTCCAAATGCAATCGTGTGTATGCTTATAGAAGGGAGGCCGAGGGAGATCTGACACACACGGAAGGCACTGTGACCACACAGGAAGAGAGTAGAGTAATGGAGCCACACGCCAAGGAAAGCCACAGTCACCAGAAACTGGAAGAAACAAGAAACAGATTCTCCCCATAGAGCTCCAGAGGGAGTGTGGCCACGCAGACACCTTGATTTGGCCCAGTGACGCTGACTCTGAGCTTATAACCTCCAGAACTGTGAGAAACTGCATTTCTGTTATTTTAAGCCATCCAGTTTCTGTTAATTTGTTACAGGAGCCACAGGAAATTCATACAATGAATGGCCTCATAGGATTCATGTCTATGGTTCATTCAATAAACATCTGCCAAGAGCCTAGTACACCAGGCACTGCTGTCAGTGCAGCCAGGCAGCTGTGAACAGGACAGAGCAGGCCTTGCCCTCAGTGCAACGGAGCGTAGAGGGCCCAAGGGCACGTAGAAGATGATCTGAAAGAGCTTGCTCAGAACAATTATGGACAACCTTACCAATGAGGAAGAACAGAGTGGTCATTTTAAATGATCCTTTTCAAAAGTAGCTTAAACAAACAAAAAAAAAGCACACAGACTTCCATAAAATTGTGGCAATTACTGCAGAAATTATACACAAGTATACTTTTGAGCAGAGACCCGCTCTTCAGGAAAAACACAAAGCTTTCTAGATCTCGGCCACACCCCAGAAAGCCTTATGCCCCTGTGGGGATAGTGTGGGTCAGAGCGAGCTGGTAGGAGGTCCTCGCTCACTGCATTTTCCCCTTTAGGGATCGCAGGCTCCTGCCTGAAGGGTGGGGCTTCAGCCGCTGACAGGCCCACAGAAACAGCCTAACCCCCAGAAGTCACCATGGAAGGGGCCCAGGAAGAGTGGCTTTTCAATGCCAACACAGAGGTTAACTGCATGTAATTTACACCAAACTCCAGGGTGAGGTCATGACTCTGGCCTGGCTTTACATGAGTCAGAACATGTGGGGCCTGGAGACTCCATGCTCCAGCAAACATGCTTTCCCACATGTAAGCTGGTTACATCGGGCAGTGACCTCAGGTGACCATCCTGTGTGGTGCACTCCGGAATACACCACTTCCAACACTAGTCACACTCCTAGCACCACCCTGGCCTTACCAGATTCTGCAAAATATCTGATGACCTTAGCCACAAGACTTGCTCTGTCTAAACAGCCTGAGTCAGAGCAGGTGTGAGGGCCGTGTGGCCTGAGGGAGGAGGCCAGGACCATCCACATTCTGCCCAAACTCTGGGACCTCCCTCACCTCAGAGGCTTAAAAAGGTCCTTTCTTTCCACCCCTTTTGAGGATTAAATGAGACAACAGATGTGAAAACTGTTAGGTGTGGAGCCAAGGCTGAATGATGTTTTTCATCAGTAGCATTATTCAGTTTCCTCTGGGAACAATGAACTCTGCATTGTCTTTGCAGGGCGCAAAAACAACCCCTTCCTCTGAAGTATGTGTCAGTAGCTCTGCCTTAGCTGCTTTGCCGCTCTCCCCCACCCCTCTGCTTCCTCCAAGCTTGCAGCTCCATGGCAGTTTCCAGAGAGAGGGACTGTGTAGTAAAGAATTAACCTTCCCAAAGAGAAAGCTGGGGTCTCCTCTGAGGTACCTCTAAGGCCTTGGAATGTCCTGCCTGATAGGAGTTTACTTGGGGACTTTGGACCACACTGGGTAGTCTAATGATGTGATTTACGGTGGGGGCTTTGGCTTCATGGGCCTCATGGAGCAGCTTGACCTCTAGAAGGACTGGAGAGAAAGGTCAGCCCAGCAGGCAGTCCACCATGGCTACCTGACTGAGCTGCAGTAAAAACTCTGCACTTCAAAGCTCAGAGGAGCTCCCTGGTTGGCAGTACTCCACAGGTATTATCACACATTGCTGCCAGGAAAGGTCGGCACTGTCCAGGACTCCAGTGGGAGAGGACAGCCAGAAGCTCCACCCTTGGAGCTTTCTGCTCCTGTGTCTCTTCCCTTGGCTGATTCCTTTCACTGTAATAAACTATGACCATAAGTGTAACAGCTTTCAGTAAATCCTGTAAGTCATTCTAGTAATTTATCAAAACTGAGGGGGGTACTGGGGACCCTCAGACCTGTAACTAGCATCGGAAGGGAGGGTGGTCGTGGGGACTGTCTCTGCACTAAGTTCTTAACCTTCTTTATGCCGGGGACTCCTCTGGCTGTGTGGTGAAGCCTGTGGCCTTTTCCAGGATAATATTCTTAAATGAATAAAATAAAGTATAAAGTATTCAAAGAAAACCAGCCATGCGAAATATAAGTGTCAAAATAGGTGCTTCTTTATTAACAAGGTCTAGCAACAGATTTAATACCTAGTTTTTAAGTAGTGGCAAGTGTAGCCAATATTTCAAGTTCTCTGAACAATTCTAAAGACATGTGGACTTGTGCTGGTAAAAAAGTCACAGGTATTGTTACTACTAGTGTATTTTGTTGCCTATGTTCATAACTGAAGGAGATGCTAATTTCAATCAGAGGTTAATTAAAATAAAGGATCAAAAAATTTTCCCCATCCGAGGTCAGAGACCCCATGAATTCTATCCCCGGGCCATCACGGGGTCTGTGGGCCTCAGACTGAACAGTCCGGTCAAGGGCTTAGATGATAATTTTACCTTTCATGGCTGCCGTTGATATTGATAATAATAGTAGCAGCTAGTACTTAACTGAGTACTTTCTCTGTGCTAGACATAGTAAATGTGAAAGTGTCACACAAATTTGAACTGTTATTTTTATATCATTTAATGATGAAATTAAGAAATCATTTCTGGTTAAGAAAATAGCCCCCACTTTGGGCACACTTAATCTGGACCAGGCCCATGCCAGATGCATTCCATGTACTCTTCACTTAGGCCTCACTACAACTTGATGAGATGGATCTGTCATTCTTCCCATTTTACAAACAAGGTGAGTGAGGCTTTGGGAGTTAAAGCAACTTATTCAAATTATGATGCTAATCAACCAAAGACTTCAAACCCGCATCTCTTTGACTCATGACAGGGCACAGCTCACGAAACTTGCCAGAAAGATGCTCTGCAAGCAAAGGTGGCCACCCAGATGCCACCAGATGACCTGACCATGGTGGTCCTTCTGTATTTGGGCAGAAAGACTGACCACTGAATGGAAAATAGAGATAACTCAGCACAAGGTCCTGCATGGATTAACAGGTGAATGATTGCCAAGGCCAGGAGGGAGTTCCTGGGCTAATCATTAGTGTTTAGATTCCAGAACCACAGGAGTCCCAGAAGACTAGCCTGCTCGGTGAAGAGCTCTCTGGTTTCTCTTAGAAGGCCCTTGCTCTGCACACAGAGGGCCTCTCTGAATCAGCAGCGGCCTCAATACCAGCCTATGTGGGCTTTGTTTTCTCCAAGAAAAAAAAAGCCTAGAGTGTTCCTAGTTGGAATGGACTCTATATCCTACAGAGCAGCTATTGGCAGGAGGGCCATCTGGGGACAGGATACCTTGCAGAAGCAAAGGCAAGTGGGAAGGGAGGGCTGGGACAGAGCGAAGGGAAAAAACATTAAAGCAAGACAAATCGCAGAATGGTAATCTACATGGTACGATGCCCTGCGCCCTGTGGCAGATCACTAGCTGGACAATTCCCCTTGCTGAGACTGGGTGCAGCCTCAGAATCCTTCAAAATAGCTATCCAGGTGGCCACAACCGATTAAACTTGCCACTCAGTTTGAGACTTGTTTTCCATCAGAGCCAAGCACACCAAAAGGAAAGGGCAGAGGTTGACATGATGACATGAAACAAGAAGAGCTCACACTTGAGGGTTTATCTTCTGCCAGTCCCTGTTCTAAGCACATGTATTAACTCACATTTTCTTCCCTCACAACAATCCTATGAAGTTGATACTATTATTAGTCCCATTTTCCATGTGGGAAAACCAAAGCACAGAGAGATTAAGTTACTTGCCCAAAGTCACCCAATGAACAAAGAGTAAAGTCGGGATTTGAATCCAGGCAGTCTGGGTCCAAAACTTGCGTATTTAAACAACCACTACACTATGCTGATCCTGTCCATGTGCTGGGGTGTTTTCAGCTAATGATCAGGGCAAAAGACAAAGATGAGAACAGCTTTACACCTGACATGTCAGACATCAGCAAAGGAAATAATATGATTTATAATATATGACTTATAACCTCCTCAAAGACTATCCTCTGAAGTGCTGAGAGGGAAGCTTTTGTCAGTAAACATACTTGTTCTGCTCCTGCCTCTCAGTGCAGCTGACTTCCCTACTTCCACCTCCCCAGAGCAGCGCAGCTGCAGGCCCAGGCCGGCCACACCAGGACAGGTAGCAGATCTCAGCGGGAAGCATGTCTGACTTCTCGCTGAGACTGAGCCTCCCCCATCCCGCCTCATCTGGTGCCCTCCATGGCCAGTGTACTCCTGCCCCGACTGCTGGCCTAAGCAGATCCCTGGCACTGTCGGAACTGACCCAGCCAGACTTGGGAAGTCCTGGAAATCAGGCATTCTGTTAACACCAGAAGTGGGGGGAAACAGATGCAGGGGAGGCTGGCTCCATCCCTCCCTGTGGTCCCAGTGGTGGCAAGTCAAACCTCCAAGGAAACAGACAAGAGTCCAAGCACATGACTCAGTCATCATATCTCACCTTCTCCTTCAAAGATGGGGCTGAAGGGAGCTTTAGGAGCGCGACACACCCCAGCTTCTGCCACGGCAAACGCTCCTATCGGCCTCACGGGAGGTGCTCTCAGCAGCGGGAACAAGTGTGTCATCTGAGCTGAACCCAGCATCACCACCAATGACCCCTCATGTTCCCTTGGTCAGTGACCCCCGACCTAGGGAACCAGAGGTGCTCTCGTTTTACCACCCTTTCCGCCCAGGCCCAGGGTGCTCCCTCCTCTAGGAGCACAGGGGCAAAACGGAGCCCTTCTCAGGGGCGCTGGACTGGCAGGTCTCAGCATTAGAAGTGGCGGTTCTAGTTATTGCCCAGAGTGGTGTGGGACCCCCTTGACTTCCACGCCCAAGCCCGGATAGGACATAAGATGGGACAGTCTGGACCGACTGGAGGGTCTGAGGCTGGCTCGGCCCAGCCAAATCCTGTTCCCATCAGCCGTCATTTGGAATTAACTCAGCCTCCCCTCCTCCTCCCACCCATGAAAAAGGCGAATTTCCAGAAGGCCCATTTAAAGCTCTCCAAGTGCTTCCAGTAAATTCTGTAGAGCACTTTGCAGTATGCAATATCACTTCATAGGTAATATTTAATTTGCTCTCAGCTGAAGTCTGAGAGGCATGAAGGGTAGATCACTATGCCCATTTCTTAGGGGAGGAAACAGGGTCCAGAAGACAGGGCGAGAAGCTACCATCACATGCAAGTGAAATGGCAGAAAAGATCCAAGCCCAGATCTGCCTGAAGTCTCACCTCTCCCCACTGCATCAAGCCCGGGCTCTGTTGTGCTGATTCCTCACGAGCAGCCCACTCATCTTTAAGAGGCTCCTGCTGTCCCACAAAGCAGAAGCAGAATCAGAAAGGATCTCTGGGGTCCTCGCAGCCTCCCCCAGCCTGCACTCGGGCACATGGCATGCCCTTCCCCTTCCCCCACTCCCCGTCCCTTGCCCCCCAGCCCCACCCACCCACCTGGCCCTTAGCTGGGGCAACAGGTTAGGCCATTAGACACACACCAGCAATTGGTCAACATTCACTTACCACTGGCAGGGCAGGCAGCTCAATGAGTGGGCTAGACCATCCTGGAATTATGTTTAATTCTCTGCACTTATCTACAGTTTTTTTATAAGGAAAGCCTTCCACAAATAGGTCAGGCTAAGGGTGAGTCAGACAGAAGCCACTCACGTCTGCTTAGGTCAAGAAAATTCAGGTAGTTAGAAATGTTCTAAACAGTTCCTAGTTCCCTGCAGTCAAGGTTTCTGTGGCCACATGGAATTCTGGCAGAATCCCTACTTTCAGAAATGTTCACAGGACCTGTCCGGAAAAACTCAAGGCACTTAACTGCAACCTCACCATGCTTTCCTTTTTGATGGTAGGGTCTGTGCCTGGTTCACCAAAGCGGCTGAGGCCCCGACTCAAGAGATGGCCAGGCCCCAAAAGGTCAGCAAGTTCACACACGGTCCTCCTTATTCCTAAGGTCTCCCCTGAAACTTGTGCCCGACCCCACCCTTCTCCATCACTGTGGTGCCCAGTCCTCCTTCCTGCTCCAGGGGGAGAAAAGTAGTCTAGTAAAATGACGGCATGGTAAGATGCGGGTGTCACTCTTCCCAGAAATGATGAGCGCAATTCTGCAGAAGAGAGCGCCGATTGTGCAGAGAGGGCAGTCATGGGTGGGACTCCTGTGTAACTAGGTGCTGCCGGTACTTCCCCTGCCACCCCTGCCTTTCAGACTTTGCTCTTGGTTCTCTTTTCCCCACCTGGGACAATATCCTGGGAAGATCCCAAAACAGTTTGGTCAATTTCAGACAATAACCACCGATCCTTATTTTCAGATATTAAAAATGCCAGGCCAGCTAAGTGAAAACTTAAGTCAGCCAATACTCCATTTTCCACCCCCACCTTCTTCCCTGATGCCGGACCCAGACATCGAAACACCCGTGGGGAGGGTCCCAGGCTCTTCCTCTGAGTGTTTCCGCTCCTCCTTCCACAGTCACCACCTGCTCCAGGCAGCTGGGTTTGGGGCCAAGAGGAGAAATGAGAAGCAAAGGGGCACACATGTCCTTTTAATTAATTAATGGGATTTCCACTCCTCTCTGGCCAGAATCAGCAAATAAAAAACAGGATGCCCAGTTAAATTTGAGTGTCGATAACCAATGAAGAATTTTTTGATATAAGAATGTTATATGCCATATTTGGTTGTCCTGTGTTTTATTTGGCTACTCTGGGTGCTGAATGCCTCTGAGTCTTAGTAGATATAATAGTTCCCAGTTGCTACTGTAACAGATCGCCACAAACTTACAGGCTCAAAGCAACATTAATTTTCTTACAGCTCTCGGGGCTGGAAGTCTAAAAGGGGTTGGCAGAGCGGCCTTCCTTCTGATGGCTCCAGGGAAGAATCTGTTTGCTCGACTTCCTGTATTCCTTGGCAGGCGGCCCCTCCTCCATCTTCAGCCAGCAGCATGGCATCTTCTCTCTGATTTCTGCTCCTATCCTCACATGAGCCTTGTGATTGTATTGCGCCCACCTGGATAATTCTGGATAATTGCCCCATTTCAAGAGCCTTAACTCAGTCACATCTGCAAATGGCCATCAAGGTCACATAGTCCCAGGTTCCGGAGATTAGGACATGAACATCTTTCGGGGGCTGATATTTAGCAACTGCCTGCAGGCAGACTCTTTCCCTGTCCCTCAAGGGGGCCCTTAGCGGGTTCTTTGAAGACCCTCTGCCAGGGATCCCCCGCACTGCTCTACTCTGTAGCCCAGACAACATGTGGGATGCCCTCTCCAGCTGACATTCTACAAAAATTCCTCCACTCCTGCTTGAAGATACAGCCCACAAAGGTTCTTTCTGCTGGGTTCTCCTCTCCTGAGCAGGCAGAAATCTTCAGTGGGGTTCTTTCAAGATCCTTGTCTTGCCAATGGGTTTCAGCCCCAGACAAGTTTACTATGGATTCAATGAGACGAAAGAAATGACAATGGAACATTCTTGGGGTGAAAGTGTTTATACCCAGTTTTATTCTCACAATGGCAGGTTAATCAGTAGAATCCTGTCCACTCAGAGCGAGTCTGCATGCAGCAAGCCCGTCCCTGCCCCTGGGCCTCTCTGCCCCCCCAGCCATCTCAGTCTCTGTCCTCGGTGCTGCCACCACTTCAGTCTTGTCTCTGCCCTCCTGGAGGAGTGTCTCTGGAGGAGTATGCCACTCTCAGGAACAGTGTAAGGGAGCCCCGTGGGGGGCCTACACATTCCTTCCCATTAAAGAAATCCTCAGCTCTCTGAGCCATCTTTAGCCCTTCCTGAGGTCTGGTGGGGAGGTGGCTGATATGCCAGGACCCAGAGTTGCATGGCCAGTTTGACTACTGCTTAGCAAACTCTTCATGGATGGTCTGGCACCTCTCTTGAAAATGTATGTGTGCTGGAGGAGGTCAGAGTGGGAGGGAGCAGATCACCTACTGTTCTAAGTTTGGGGGTTTAGCCAATATCCCCAGACAACTAGGAAAGTCTAGCCTATCCATCTGAAAAAAGAAAAAGTGATCCAGAAAATAAGTTCAAAGTTCAGGTGTCATCTATCCCAGAGGTACTCATGTTTTAATAGAGGAGAGGGCAATGAGCATTCTGCAGGGGGAGCTGGGCCCTGTGATACCACCTGCACTGCCATGAAGAGCCTGAAATGGCCAATTGGAAGGCAGCTTGAATGACCCACAAGCCTGGTTTGCAAGCTAACTGTATTTGGAAGGGAGCAGCCAGCTGTATTCGGGAGACGCTGAAGCACCTTTGATTGGGTGGGAGTGCCCCAGGCGACTTCATGAGTGTGAAACCTGGCTCCCTCACTTACCAGTCATGTGACACTGGGTTTTTACTTAACCCCTGGGCACCTATTTCTATAAACTGGTATGACTTACCTAGGATATCAAGTTCTTATGAAGATTAAATGAAGGGATGTTTGCAGAGTATCTGGGCCAAGTTGCACCAGTGAATGTTAGTTCCCTTCTTTCCACCTCCAAGATCTTCATGTCAGCATCTTTGGCATGCCTTCTCTTCGTGCCTCTGTATTGGCGAGCACAGAAGCAGGGAGCAGTATTTACCATTTAGTCCTGCATCACACCGATGCAAACTCCTCTGGGACTAAGGACGGAGACTCACTCTTCAGTGTGGCCCATCCGGGGTGTGACATTGCCTTTCTGGCATCACCTCTCAGGTGTGCCTGCTAGTTGGTCTTCTGAGGGAACAGGTTTTCTGTTTATAAAGATCAGGTGGTTTTGCTCCTCTACATGCACACACACACAAACACACACACACACACACACACACACACACACACACCTCACCCCCACCCCCTTCTGGGAAGCCAGGAGAGGAGCAGAGGCCTGCCATCCACCTAGAACGTCCTATCTGCACAAAGTCACATATCACGGAAATCCTTTCAACCTACTCAAGAAAACTGCTTCAGCCCTACTCCAGAGCGGCCTTTTCCTTCTCTTATACAAAGTACCAGGCTAAGCACTTTAGCTGCATCTTTTCGTTTTATCTAACAGCAACCCCACGAGCTTGGCAGTTTATTATACCTGATTCACAGAGAGGGAGTTGGGGCACAAAGAAGCACTAATCCGAGGTTCCAGTGTTGGCACCGGAGCTCCATCCGGGTCAGGGGGGCTTCTATTCCCCAATCCAGTGAGAGCTGCCCAACCAGCCACCTGCAAGTGGCTGGTACAACCCAACTTTACAGCTTCAAACTTGGTATGCTTCTCCCCTCCCTGAAATGACTGACAGCTGTGCCTTCCCCCGACCTTTGGGAGGACCCCAAAAGGCAGGAGCAAAGTCCACGGCACCCAGCTGCTCACACTGCACTCATGTAGTAAGCCCCCCTACCCCCCACCCCGGCAGGGATCCAGAGCTAGGCCTTTTGGCTTCAGCAGGCCCACGGGACCTGAGAGGTGCTGGGTGGGTGCCCAGGCCCTGCAGTCCCTCTCCCTGCCTAGGGAACATAGCAGACACAGCACCAGGCACATCTGAGAGTGTGGGCCAGGGCAGACATCTATCTGCCCTCTCCCTTTATAGTCTGAAGAGTCCAGAAAGGAATGGCACTGAGGGCAGGGCACTCATGCCTTCAGGGAGCACATACACCTACATACATAAACATACATAAACATAGAATAAAGTGCTAATGCACTGACAGGTGTGAGCAGAGCTTGGGAGGAGGCACAGGGTGTGGCTTTGCAAGCCAGGATGTACTAATCCCAGCTTTTCCTTGAATATGACCTAGCTCTTCCTCCACACTGCCAGGCTCCTAGAGAACCAGGGGGAGGTGACAGATACCACAGTAAGCTCCTGGAAGAGATCAAATGCCATCCTTCTGGCATTTCCATCACCAAAGGAGGCCCGCTGAAAATGAATGGGCTCAGTAACACCAATAGCTTCTATTTGAAAGGCACTGGGCCTTCTCCACTGAACTTCAGAACACATTTCATAATGTTGTGCTCAGGCCAGAAACTGTGGTTAGTCTGTGTTTCTGTGCCTTTGTGTGCCTTCGTGCACCTTCTATACTGGCCCAACAAGCCCTTATTGGTGAACCAGTTCTTGAGAATTAATGAGATCTTCACAGTGACCTGCAGAGCCCAGGCAGATACACCAAGTCCACCAGGTTCCTGTGTGCAACACCATGCAGGTAGCAGGGATGCCCAGAAGCACCTGCCCACAGTTTATAAATAATGCCTTTGTACCCAAGTACCTTACAATCATGTGTAGAATGCCTAGATGGTATACAAATAATAACAATGCAGCGACAACAATAACAATGGCTGGTATATGCCAGGCATCATGATAACTCTTTATATCCATTACCCATTAATCCCTATCCACAATTTCTGGCCACTTATTTCCATAAGCCAGACCACGTGCCTACAATGATCCAGTGGCTGTCTTTCTGTTGAGGTCACTTTACAGTGCCTCACCCTTTGGCCTGATTTGATTGATAAGCAAAACTATATAACTGAGAGACCTGATGGAAAATGATACATTTTGGAAGACAGTTTGGCAGTTCCTTACAAAACTAAACATACTCTTAAACCTTAAGATCCACCAATTGTGCTAGTTGGTATGTATACCTAAAGGAGATGAAAACTGTTTCCATACAACAACCTGCTCATGGATATTGATGGCAGATTTATTCATAATTACCAAAATTTGGAAGCAACCAAGATGTTCTTCAGTAGGTAAATGGATAAACTGTACATCCATCTATTGAAATATTATTCAGTGTTAAAAATAAATAAGCTATCAAGGCACAAAAAGATAGGGAGGAAACTTAAATGAATATTATGGAGTGAAAGAAGCTCTGAAAAGGCCACATACCATGTGATTCCCAGGGTATGATGACATCTTGGAAAAGGCAGAACTATAGAGATACTGGTTGCCAGGGGCTGAGGCTGGCAAAGGATGAATAGGCGAAGCACAGCGGGCTTTCAGAGCAGTGAGACTATTTTGTACCATACTGTAATGGTGGATACATGTCATTTTATGTTTGCCAAAACCCACAGAATATACAAAGCCAAGAATGAGCCCTAATGTAAACTATGGGCTCCGGTGATGACGATGTTCTTGGGTTCTAACAAGCGTACCACTCTGACCGCTCTGGTGAGGGATTTTGATAGGGGAGGAGGCTATCTGTGTGGGGGGACAGGAGATAACACGGGATCTCTCAACTTCCTGCTTGATTTTGCTCTGAACCTAAAACTGCTCTAAAAAATTAAGGCTGTTTAAATTTTTAAAAATTTTTAAGGTTATAAGGAAATGGACTCTTGGAAAAATATAAATTTGGAACACTATGTCACTTCACACTCAAAAATCTTTCCAGTTAAAATATAGAAACAAGACAAAATATAAGAAATTATAGGCGCCTTATCTTATTTCTGGATAGAGAAAGACTACAAAAGCATAACAGCAACAAAAGAAATCACAAAGAAAATGATCGATTTACTCAACCACTAAGTAACTTAAAACTCATGGCAAAAATCTTAACATTAACTCAAATGTTTAAAAGATTACCATTGATAGGATAAAACATTACTACATCTATAATAGTTAAAAGATAAATATCAAGACCTCAGTAGAAAAATGCTTCTGATATGACTAAAGAATTTAGACAAGAAGGGACACTTAAGTTTTTCCTACTTTTTGGCTGTTATAATCATCTCGTGGAACATAGGCCTACAATCATCTTTGCCTACTTGCCCAATTATCTCCTTAGGATACAATTAGAGACTAGATTCCTTGGGTCAAAAAATACGTCTATTCTAATGGTAACACATACTACCACACTACCCTCCACAAAATCTAAACCAATTATACCCTTGGCAAGAGTTTCTGCAAGCCCATTGCCCCACCACCAGTTACTGTCAATCTCTGTAATTGCCACCAATCAGTTAGCAAAATATGGATTGTCTTTATTGTTTTAATTGGCATGCCTTTAGGGATGAGTGAGAATGAACATATTTTCATATATTTCTGTCTCATTTGCTTTTTTTCTTTTGTGAACTGCTGTTTATCTTTTGCTCACTTTTTAAAGACCTTGTCTTTTGAAAATTAGTTGTCAGTGGCCTTTGTATATTAGATATATTAACTCAGTGCTATATATATTGCAAACATATTTCCTAGTTTCTCACCTATATTTCAACTTTATTACTCTTAGCATGCAAAGTGGTTTTTTTCATTGTTTTTTTTTTAATCTATAAAATGTTCCTTTGTAGTTTCCCTTTGGTATCATACCTACTGCACTTCAGGACTATAAAAATATTTACCCATATTTTAGTACTTTATGGCTCATTCTTAATATTTGAATTTTCTGTTATTTACAATTTATTTTGGTATAAAAAATTAGATCAGGATCAAGTTTTATGGTTTTCCTGTTAGATAGTTGTCACAGAAATGTGAAATGCCATCTCCATCATGTACATATGCTAAATTCTGATATATGTATGTATATCTATGTGCACACACTGTGTCAGTTTGCTAGGACTGCCATAACAAAGTAACACAGTCTGGATGGCTTCAACAACAGAAATTAATCTTCCCACAATTCTGAAGCTAGAAGTCCAACATCAAGTCATCAATAGGGCTGATTTCTTCGCAGGCCTTTCTCCTTGGCTTGTGGATGGTCAGCTTCTCTTCCCTATGTCTTTACCTGGCCTTTCCTCTGTGTTTTCTGTGTCCTAATCTCCTCCTCTTATCAAGGCATCAATCATATTGGATTAAAGTCCAACCTAATGGCCTCATTTACATTAAATACCTCTTTAAAGGCCCTTTCTCCAAATACAGTCACATTCTGAGGTACTGGCCATTAGTGCTTCAACACATGAACTTTGGAGGGGACACAATTCAGTCCGTAACACACAAACACACACTCCATTCATTTGGGTCTGCACTACCTTGTTTCACTGATCTGTTTGTTCCTGCATTAGTACCAAACACACTTAGTTATAAAGCTTTGTAATACATTTTAATACCTAGTTGGGCAAAAGTACCTCCTTATGACTTGCCTTTTTCAGAATTGTCCTGGCTATTTTCTTATTGCCCCCTCCTGCTGTGAGTTTCAGAATTTATTTTGTATCCTGTTGAGAATTTTGTTGAGATTCAATGGGATGTATAGATTGGTTTGAGTGTATGCATCTTTTTAACATTGAGTCTTCCTATCTGTTATGGGTTAAATTGTTTCCCCCAAAAGGATCCTAAGCCCCAGGACCTGTAATTACCACCTTACTTGGAAAATAGGGTCCTGGCAGATATAGCCAAGTTAAGATGAGGTCATTAGGATTGGCTGTAATGCGACACGAGTGGTGTTTTTATAAGAAGGGGAGCAGAGAGAGAGACAGAAACACAAGAGGAAAGCTATGTGATGACAGTGACTGGAGTGATATGTCTGCAAGCCAAGGAATGCCAAAGATTCCAGCAACGCCAGAAGCTTAAGAGAAAGGCATTGAATAGATTCTCTCCTAGAGCCTTCCAAGAGAGTCACTGACTCTTGGATTTTGGATTGCTAGCCTCCAGAACTGTGAGAGTAAATTTCTTGATCACTCAGTGTGTGGTAATTT
>JAVSCE010002714.1:0-225208 GCA_032199065.1 Smutsia gigantea | reverse complement strand
CAAAAAGAGCCTCGGTAAATTCAAAAAGATTGAAATTGCACCAACCAGTTTCTCAGACCACAAAGGTATGAAACTAGAAATGAATTACGCAAAGCAAATGAAAAATCCCACAAACACATGGAGGCTTTACAACATATTCCTAAATAACCAATGGATCAATGACCAAAAAAAACAGAGATCAAGCCATATATGGAGACAAATGACAACAATAATTCAACACCGCAAAATCTGCGGGACGCAGCCAAAGCCGTGCTAAGAGGAAAGTATATTATATTGCAATACAGGCCGACCTCAGGAAAGAAGAACAATCCCATACAAGCAGTCTACACTCACAATTAAAGACACTAGAAAAGGAAGAACAAATGAGGCCCAAAGTCAGTACAAGAAGGGACATAATAAAGATTAGAGCACAAATAAACAAAATTGAGAAGAATAAAACAATAGAATCAATGAAAGCAAGAGCTAGTTCTTTGAGAAAATAAACCAACTAGACAATCCCCTAGCCAAACTTATCAAGAAAAAAAAAGAGTCTCCTCACATAAACAGAATAAAAAATGAGAAAGGAAAAATCACTATGGATACCACAGAAATACAAAGAATTATTAGAGAATACTACAAAAAATTATAGGTTAACAAACTGGATAACCTAAAAGAAATGGACAACTTTCTAGAAAAAAACAAAATTCCAAGGCTGACCCAGGAAGAAACAGAAAATCTGAACAGACCAATTACCAGCAACGAAATTGAACTGGTAATCGAAACCTACCTAAAAACAAAATGCCTGGGCCAGATAGCTTCACCACTGAATTTTATCAAACATTTAGTGAAGACCTAATACCCATCCTCCTTAAAGTTTTGCAAAGAGTAGAAGAGGAGGGAATACTTCCAAACTCATTCTATGAGGCCACCATCACTCTGGCAAAGACACCACAAGAAAAGAAAATTACAGACCAATATCCCTGATGAACATAGATGTAAAAATACTCAACAAAATATTAGCAAACCGGATTAAAAAATGTATCAAAAGGATCATCCATGATGATCAAATAGGATTTATTTCAGGGATGCAAGGATGGTACAACATTCAAAAATCCATCAACATCAACCACTACATCAACAAAAAGGACAAAAAGCACACGATCATCTCCATAGATGCTGAAAAACCATTTCACAAAATTTAACATCCATTCATGATAAAAACTCTCAACAAAATGGGTATAGAGGGCAAATACCTCAACATAATAAAGGCCATATATGACAAACCCACAGCCAACATCATACTTAACAGCGAGAAGCTGAAAGCTTTTCCTTTAAGATCAGGAACAAGACCACTCTCCCCACTTCTATTCAACACAGCACTGGAGGTCCTAGCCATGGCAATCAGACAACACAAAGACATAAAAGGCATCCAGATTGGCAAGGAAGAAGTTAAAATGTCCCTTCTTGTAGATGACATGATATTGATCATAAAAAATCCTAAAGAATCCACTCCAAAACTACTAGATCTAATATGGAATCCAGGAAAGTTGCGGGATACAAAATTAATATGCAGAAATCTGTTGCATTCCTATACACTAACAATGACCTAGCAGAGAGAAAAATCAGGAAAACAATTCCATTCACAGTTGCATCAAAAAGAATTAAAATACCTAGGAATAAACCTAACCAAGGAAGTGAAAGAACTATACTCTGAAAACTACAAGACACTCATGAGAGAAATTAAGGAAGATACCAATTAATGGAAACACATCCTGTGCTCATGGATAGGAAGAATTAATATTGTCAAAATGGCCATCGTGCCTAAAGCAATCTACAGATTCAATGCAATTCCTATCAAAATACCAACAGCATTCTTCAACGAACTAGAGAAAATCATTCTAAAATTCATGTGGAACGACAAAAGACCCCAAATAGCCAAAGCAATCCTGAGAAGGAAGAATAAAGCAGGGGGGATTATGCTCCCCACCTTCAAGCTCTGCTACAAAGCCACAGTAATCAAGACAGTTTGGTACTGGCACAAGAAAAGACCCATAGACCAATGGAACAGACTAGAGAGCCCTGATATAAATCAAACCATATATGGTCAATTAATATATGATAAAGGAGCCATGGACATACAATGGGGAAATGACAGCCTCTTCAACAGCTGGCGTTGGCAAAACTGGACAGGTACATGCAAGAGAATGAAACTGGATTATTGTTTAATGCCAAACACAAAAGTAAACTTGAAATGGATCAAGGACCTGAATGTAAGTCATGAAACCATAAAACTCTTAGAAGACAACATAAGCAAAAATCCCCTGAATATAAGCATGAGCACCTTCTTCCTGAACGCATCTCCTCGAGCATGGGAAACAAAAGCAAAAATGAACTCATGGGCCTACATCAAACTAAAAAGTTTCTGTACAGCAAAGGGCACCATCAACAGAACAAAAAGGCATCCTACAGTATGGGAGAATATATTTGTAAATGACATATCTGACAAGGGGTTAACATCCAAAATATATAAAGAACTTACACGCCTCAACTCCCGAAAAGCAAATAACCCAATTAAAAAATGGGCAGAGGATATGAAGAGACAGTTCTCCAAAGAAGAAATTCAGATGGCCAACAGACACATGAAAAGATGCTCCACATCACTAATCATCAGGAAAATGGAAATTAAAATCACAATGAGATATCACTTCACACCAGTAAGGATGGCCAGCATCCAAAAGACTAAGAACAACAAATGCTGGTGAGGATGCAGAGAAAGGGGAACCCTCCTACACTACTGGTGGGAATGTAAGCTAGTTCAACCATTGTGGAAAGCAATATGGAGGTTCCTCAAAAAACTCAAAATAGAAATACCATTTGACCCGGGAATCCCACTCCTGGGAATTTACCCAAAGTATACAAGTTCTCAGATTCAAAAAGACATATGCACCCCTATGTTTATTGCAGCACTTTTCACAATAGCCAAGATATGGAAGCAACCTAAGTGTCCATCAGTAGATGAATAGATAAAGAAAAGGTGGTACATGCACACAATGGAATACTCTTCAGCCATAAGAAAGAAACATATCCTACCAATTGCAACAACATGGATAGAGCTGGAGGATATATGCTAAGTGAAATAAGCCAGGTGGAGAAAGACAAGTGCCAAATGATTTCCATCATTTGTGGAGTATAACAATGCAGCAAAATTGAAGGAACAAAATAGCAGCAGACTCACAAGACTCCAAGAAGGGACTAGTGGTTATCAAAGGGGAGAGGTGTGGGAAGGTGGGTGGGAAGGAGGTAGAAGGGGATTGAGGGGTATTATGTTTATTACACATCGTGAGGGGGTGTCACCTGGTAAACAGTGTAGCACAGAGAAGGCAAACAGTGAATCTGTGGCATCTTAATACAGTGATGGACAGTGACTGCAGTGTTGTATGGGTGTGGACTTAATAATATGGGTAAAAGTAGTCACCACATTGTTTTTTCATGTGAAACCTTCATAAGAGTGTATATCAATTATACCTTAATAAAAGAAATAAAAATAAAAATAAAGAATGTACTTGCAAAGAAGGTCCTTGAGTTGTTACCATGACCTTGAATGTGTTCATCCAGATCAAGTTCTCAGTTGCAACTACAGCACTTACTTGAGCTTGTGTTGTCAGAAGTGCCATTACAAAGCACATCTGGTGTCACAGAAACTGCAGGAAAGCCAGAACTTCAGGCTGGGGGCCTTGGAGTTGAGCACAGCTCCTAACCATCCCTCAGGCTCTTTGTGGGTTTAATTGTAGTATTTCCAGAATATCTCGCCTGGCTTTGGTGTATTTGCATATCCTCAGGGGTGAAGAGAAGTATATCTCCGTGTCAATGGGTAATTACCTGGGTAACCAAGGGCGTGTCTGAACCTGAGAGGTTAAGGGGAGGGGGCTGGCTTGCTTGCTTGCTGGCTTCTTCCAGAGTGGAGGAGAAAGACAGCCCAGGACTGCAGTTTGTGGGCAATAAACAGGTTGTAAACTTTATTTCTCCCTTTGACTGATTTCGGTTCTAGAGGTATTTTGCCCTGAGATTTCCTGTCCCTGGACTTAAACCTGGTGCAGTCGGCAGGGTGCCTCTGAACCAGAAATCTGTCATAATGGGTGCGACATTTGGAGGGCTGCTCCTGCGGATGGTGGGGAGGCCCCAGCGGATGCAGCGGCAGAGGGTGCTGCTTCACCTGTTATTATCCCCCCAGCTGTCGGGCTTCCAACTTGTCAACCCCTAGTGGGGAATTAGTCCAGGGTAAGGTACCTCATAGAGGGACGGGGCCTTCCCCAGAACTGGGAAAGGATGGAAACACCAGAAGCTGCAGAATTAGCCCTCTGTGAGTTGGGAGACTGCTTGGAGACCTTAGGGGGCCGTGTAGCGGCTGGCGTTGTAGGGCCTTTTACATTGAGATAGTGGAAAATGTTATACAGGAGACAGGATTATCAAGGGACTCAGGCAGGAGAGAGACACACTTCAGCATCGCTTGGAGGAGCTGGTGGCTGTTAAAGAAGACAGACAGTTACTGAAAAGGCAGGTCACACTCCTAGAAGATTCCTTAGCAGCAACGAGCGGGGAGATGGCAGGAAAAGCCGCATTGCAGGAGGCCATGGGGCAGGGGGAGGAAAGAGTAGTGCCTTCAGCCCAGGAAATGGAGGAGGAGCCGTAGGTGGAGAAGCCCCAGGGAGAAGAGGAGGAGGTGGGGCCATTGGTGGATCTGCTCCCCAGGCCACTGCTGGAAGTACCATCTTTTCATGTTTTAAAGGCCCGTGCAGCTGTAATTAAGAAAATAAAAACGAAACAACTGCCAGCTCTGATGCCGGGGTTCTTGTTTACGAAGCCGAAGAATGAGCTTAGCAAACAGTCAAGGTAGGAGAGCAAGGTGCAGGTTTTTATTTAGAAATAAAGTGATAGGACAGAGCTCCCGGCTCATGCCAGGAGGGGACAAGAGAGTCCGGTGTGCTGCATTGTCTAGAGGTTTTATAGGCAGATGAGGATTTTTCGAGAACATGAAAAAAAGGTTTAGGTGTGCAGACCTGCTAAGTGGTGTTTGACAACCCAGAATTAACACAAGGAATTTCTCACCCCATCTCTCTCTGGGATACTGGCATCTTGGTTTAGGGGCATATCAAAAGGAGGCCTGCCCAGCTCCCAAGGTGGGCTGAGGTATTGTCTGTTTGGTAAAGAGTAAGTTAAGTATCCTGCTTCCAAAATGTCCTGGGTGCTAAAATGCTATCTTATCTTTAAGGTGGCATCTTTGCTGCCTTTTACTATGTTGTTTACAGCTGGGTCTGCATGCTAAGTTAGTTGCCTGGTTTGCAAAACCACCCCAGCAGATCTGAAAGAGGAAAGACCGCACATAGGTCTGGGCCTTTTAGCATGCTAAAGTGAATCTTACAAATGATTAGCATAATAAAAACATGGGGTACTCTTCTTTATCTGGGGAACACCAACTGATCTTACTGAAGAATGACTCTAGAGCTTAATGTTTAACACAGAGTTTTGGCAGGGGGTTTCCTTGCATGTAGTTACATTGCTCTGACTGCAAATATTCTGCCTTGCTTTTTCCGGAGGTCCTCCCCCTACTCTAACTACACCCACAGTCCCTGTCTCAGCTCCACAGGGGAAGAACTCCATGCTCCGCCCCTGTACCCATGATGAGCTGGTGGACATGAGCATCCAGTATAGGCAGAGGCCATCGGAATCTCTGCCTACATGGCTTTTAGGTCTCTGGGATATGGGGGTGCAAAATGTTGTTCTGTCCAGTACTGAAATGAGTAGAATGGCTTCCCTGACAACTCACCCTTCCCTCCAGCAGTGGTTGCAAAATGGCTGTCATGCCTTGGAATCAGACACTCCTGGAATGGCTGACAGCTGCCATCAGGATAGTTTGGCCTAATCAGGGTGATTTACCATATTTTCCCAGTAGTTGGAAAACATATGCAGAGCTCCAACAGGTACTGCAGGAATTGGGTATGCAAAAATCATCTATAATATGGACCCCCAGGGCCCTGATGAGGAGGTGTTCACTGTAGGAATGAGAAATGTGGTTCTGCATAGAGCTCCCACACTCTCTTTGGGTCCCTAGTGAATACTTTTGCCCCCACCTGGGGCAACCCATAGAGAGGCTACTTGTACTTTAGCAGATCTGGGGGAGGTTGAAACAATAAGGGCACGGAGGGAAGTACAGGCCATGACTGAAAGGAGAAGTGCAAAAGGGCCCGTGAAGGTCTTGAGGACCCAGATGTGGGTTGATTTGATAAAGGCCGGTTAGTGAAAGAAAAACTCAGTGGGAAGCCCAATAGAATTTTTTTAAATAATTTATTTTGGTATCATTAATTTACAATTACACGTGCAATATTATGGTTATTAAACTACCCCCTTCATCAGGTCCCCCCCACCAACCCCATTACAGTCACTGTCCATCAGCGTAGTGAGATGCTATAGAACCACTACTTGTCTTCTCTGAGTTGTACAGCCCTCCCCACGCCCCCCGCAACATTCCATCTGCTAATCATAATGCCACTTTTCCCCCTTATCCTTCCCTTCCCACCCATTTTCCCCAGTCTCTTTCCTTTGGTAACTATGAGTCCGTTCATGGGTTCTGTGAGTCTGCTGCTGTTTTGTTCCTTCAGTCTTTTTCTTTGTTCTTATGCTCCACATATGAGTGAAATAATTTAATACTTGTCTTTTTTGGCTTGGCTTATTTCACTGAGCATAATACCCTCTAGCTTCATCCATGTTGTTGCAAATAGTAGGATTTGTTTTCTTCTTATGGCTGAATAATATTCCATTGTGTATATATATATACCACATTTTCTTTATCCATTCATCTACTGATGGACACACAGGTTGCTTCCATTTCTTGGCTATTGTAAATAGTGCTGCGATAAACATAGGGGTGCATATGTATTTTTCAAACTGGGCTGCTGCATTCATAGGGTAAATTCCTAGGAGTGGAATTCCTGGGTCAAATGGTATTTCTGTTTTGAATTTTTTGAGGAACCTCCATACTGCTTTCCACAATGGTTGAACTAATCTGCATTCCCACCAGCAGGGTAGAAGGGTTCCCTTTTCTCCACATCCTTGCCAACATTTGCTGTTGTTTGTGTTTTGGATGTTGGCCATCCTCACTGGTGTGAGGTGACATCTCATTGTGGTTTTAATCTGCATTTGTCTGATGATTAGCAATGTGGAACATCTTTTCATGTGCCTGTTGGCCATCTGAATTTCTTCTTTGGAGAAGTGTCTATTCATGTCCTCTGCCCATTTCTTAATTGGATTATTTGCTTTTTGTTTGTTGAGGTGTGTGAGTTCTTTATGTATTTTGGATGTCAACCCTTTATCAGATACATCATTTATGAATATATTCTCCCATACTGTAGGATCTCTTTTTGTTCTACTGATGGTGTCCTTTGCTGTACAGAAGCTTTGCAGCTTGATATAGTCTCATTTGTTCATTTTTGCTTTTGTTTCCCTTGCCTCAGGGAGATATGTTCATGAAGAAGTCGCTCATGTTTATGTCCAAGAGATTTCTGCCTATGTTTTTTTCTAAGAGTTTTATGGTTTCATGACTTACATTCAGGTCTTTGATCCACCTTGAGGTTACCTTTGTGTATGGGGTTAGACAGTAGTCCAGTTTCATTCTCTTACATGTAGCTGTCCAGTTTTTCCAACACCAGCTGCTGAAGAGGCTGTCATCTCCCCATTGTATATCCAAGGCTCCTTTATCAAATATTAATTGACTGTATATGTTTGAGTTAATGTTTGGATTTTCTATTCTGTTCCACTGGTCTGTGGGTCTGTTCTTGTGGCAGTACCAAATTGTCTTGAGTACTGTGGCTTTGTAGAAAAGCTGGAAGTTGGGGAGCATAATCGCCCCAGCTTTATTCTTCCTTCTCAGGATTGCTTTGGCTATTTGGGGTCTTTTGTGGTTCCATATGAATTTTAGAATGATTTTCTCTAGTTCATTGAAAAATGCTGTTAGTATTTTGATAGGAAGTGCTTTGAATCTGTAGATTGCTTTAGGCAGGGTGACCATTTTGAAAATATTAATGCTTCCTATCCATGAGCACGGGATGTGTTTCCATTTATTGGTATCTTCTTTAATTTCTCTCATGAGTGTCTTGTAGTTTTCAGAATATAGGTCTTTCACTTCCTTCGTTAGGTTTACTCCTAGGTATTTTATTCTTTTTGATGCAACTTTGAATGGAATTGTTTTCCTGATTTCCCTCTCTGCTAGGTCATTGTTAGTGTATAGGAATGCAACAAATTTCTGTGTATTAATTTTGTATCCCACAACTTTGCTGAATTCAGATATTAGATCTAGTAGTTTTGGACTGGATTCTTTAGGGTTTTTTATGTACAGTATCATGTGATCTGCAAACAGGGAGAGTTTGACTTCTTCCCTGCCAATCTGGATGCCTTTTATTTCTTTGTGTTGTCTGATTGCCATGGCTAGGACCTCCAGTACTATGCTGAATAGAAGTGGGGAGAGTGGGCATCCTTGTCTTGTTCCCAATCTTAAAGGAAAAGCTTTCAGATTCTCACTGTTAAGTATAATGTTGGCTGTGGGTTTGTCATATATGGCCTTTATTATGTTGAGGTACTTGCCCTCTATACCCATTTTGTTGAGAGTTTTTATCATGAATGGATGTTGAATTTTGTCGAATGCTTTTTCAGCATCTATGAAGATGATCATGTGGTTTTTGTCCTTCTTTTTGTTGATGTGGGGGATGATGTTGATGGATTTTCGAATGTTGAACCATCCTTGCATCTCTGGAATAAATCCTACTTGATCGTGATGGATGATCCTTTTGATGTACTTTTGAATTCGGTTTGCTAATATTTTGTTGAGTATTTTTACATCTATGTTCATCATGGATATTGATCTGTAATTTTCTTTTTTTGGGGTGTCTTTGCCCAGTTTCCATATAAGAGTGATGCTGGCCTCATAGAATGTGTTTGGAAGTATTCCCTCTTCTTCTACTCGTTGGAAAACTTTAAGGAGGATGGGTATTAGGTCTTCACTAAACGTTTGATAAAATTCAGCGGTGAAGCCATCTGGTCCAGGAGTTTTGTTTTTAGGTAGGTTTTTGGTTACCAGTTCAATTTCATTGCTGGTAATTGGTCTGTTGAGATTTTCTGTTTATTTTTGGGTCAGCCTTGGAAGGTTGTATTTTTCTAGAAAGTTGTCCATTTCTTCTAGGTTATCCAGTTTGTTAGCATATAATTTTTCATAGTATTCTCTAATACTTCTTTGTATTTCTGTGCTGTCTGTAGTGATTTTTCCTTTCTCATTTCTGATTCTGTTTATGTGAGTAGACTCTTTTTTTCTTGATTAAGTCTGGCTAGGGGTTTATCTATTTTGTTTATTTTCTCAAAGAACCAGCTCTTGCTTTCGCTGATCCTTTCTATTGTTTTATTCTTCTCAATTTTATTTATTTCTTCTCTAATCTTTATTATGTCCCTCCTTCTACTGACTTTGGGTCTCATTTGTTTTTTTTTTAGTGCCCTACTCTTAATTAAGAATGGCAGGTGGAGGATCACCAGACATTTGAGGACATCTGTATTCTTCACGATTGTGGCAAAAACATCCTAGTGATATAAACATGCTGAGAGAATAGAAAATGTGGGGCTCAATCATGTACGGGAGCTGAGCTATAAGAAAGCCAAATTCTCTTCCCCCAATAGAAGAGGTTAATAGAGAATGAATACCCATCAAACGGCAAGAACAAGCAAGTTATTAGACACAAGGTCATAATACCAGAAGAAACATTGGAAGAGTTGTAAGTGGTAGCCTCTGGAGAATGAGATCAGGAGAGGGGAGGCATGTGGAATAAGTTTCAACATGGTTTTGGTTGTGAAGTTTGTATTGCATTGGAATTTAAATTTATATCAAGCATTCCCTCCTAAATGTAAAAATGAAATCACAAATAGTAGTGGCTTGTAGGATGTCATCAAAAGGGCAATTCTGAAAATTTTAAGTTCTCATTCCTCTACAGAAACTTTAAACAACCAGAAGCTAAGCACACCAACTTTGTAGAAGCTCCAATAAATAATAAAAAGTTTAAACAAAAAGCAAATGCACAATGAAGAAACAGCCATCTTTAAAATTGTAGGACATGTTTGTGGTGCATATAATCAACCTTCCTCCACTCTCTTCCTGTACGGTTGGCACTTTTGTCTTGATCAGTGGCCAAGTCCCAAAGTTCTCCTAAAACTGGTAGGAGAAGTATAGACCTTGCTTACAGATTGTTGCATACTCCTCTTCAACACTGCTGTGCTCAATTAGGATGATCAAAAACACGTGAACACAGTAGAATTCAGAATGCCTCACATGTGCCTGGACTGAAGGTTGCTCAGGAAGTGCTGTGAAAACCTTAAGCTTTCCCCTTGGGTTCAGAGCAAGCCTAGCTAAGTGGTGAAGGAATACCCCAGCAAAGGACTGGTCGTGAAATATTGGGAAAGGTGGCTGTTCTCTGTGCTTCTTTACTTAAAAGATTTTTGTAGTGCTTTTGATGTTTGTTTCAGCTCCTGGCTTTCAAGGAAATCTCTTGCAAAACAGTAGCTGAATATGAGCTTAAAGAACAGTAACTCCAGTGATAACACACAATGAGGAATATTGTTTGCAAAAGTAGTTTGGAAAAGTCTCAAAATAAATGTACTACACCCCTTCACAATAAAAAACAAAAGCAAAATCACCCTAGTAACCTGTGGATGTGTCAGATGTCTATACTTAACTACATTATACTAAATAAAAACTGAAAAATAAAAAAATCACAAAACATGCCAAGAAATAAAGAGAACCTTGCTCATGCAACAAACTAAATAAATTTATTGAAAAACACCCTGAGGAAGCTGTGGCTTCAGACTTACTGGAGAAAGACTTAAAGCATCTATCTTAAATATGGTCAGAGGCAAATATTTAACAATCCAATTAAGAAATGGGTAAAGGACCCAAAAAGACAATTTTCCAAAGAAGATATAAAAGCCATGAGTTACATGAAAATGTGCTCAATATCACCAATCAGGAGGGAAATTCAAATAAGAATCATAGTGAGATACCACCTCTCACCTGTTAGAATGTCTATCATCAGAAAAACCAGAGATCAAAAATGCTGGTGGGGACTTGGACAAAATTGCCACTATGATATAAAGAAGCAAATAGAAGATAATGTAGTTAGAGGGTAAGTCAACCCCTTGATATCGTTCAAAATGTAACTCAATTCTTTGAAGAATTAACAGCTGTACTCATTTTACAAATTGAATCTTTGTATTATGAGAACATAAATGTACTCTAGAAATGATTCAAACCACTTGTAACATTTTTACCAATCCTTGCGAATAGAGTACCAGCCCTGGCAATCCAAGAGGATTTGGGATATTATTCTTTTTTTTTTTTTGGTAGTGGGGCAGAAAAGCATTTATTTTATTTATTTTTTTAATATAATTTATTTTATCATTAATTTACAATTACATGTGCAATATTACGATTATTAAACTACCCCTTCATCAGGTCCTCCCCACCAACCCCATTACACTCACTGTCCATCAGCGTAGTGAGATGCTATAGAATCACTACTTGTCTTCTCTGAGTTGTACTGCCCTCCCCGTGCCACCCGAACATTACATCTGCTAATCGTAATGCCCTTTTTCCCTCTTATCCCTCACTTCCCGCCCATTTTCCCCAGTCCCTTTCCCTTTGGTAACTATTAGTCCGTTCTTGGGTTCTGTGAGTCTGCTGCTGTTTTGTTCCTTCAGTTTTTTTCTTTGTTCTTATACTCCACATATGAGTGAAATCATTTCATACTTGTCTTTTTCGGCTTGGCTTATTTCACTGAGCATAATACCCTCTAGCTCCATCCATGTTGTTGCAAATGGTAGGATTTGTTTTCTTCTTATGGCTGAATAATATTCCATTGTGTATATGTACCACATCTTCTTTATCCATTCATCTACTGATGGACACTTAGGTTGCTTCCATTTCTTGGCTATTGTAAATAGTGCTGCAATAAACATAGGGGTGCATCTGTCCTTTTCAAATTGGGCTGCTGCATTCTTAGGGTAAATTCCTAGGAGTGGAATTCCTGGGTCAAATGGTATTTCTATTTTGAGTTTTTTGAGGAACCTCCATACTGCTTTCCACAATGGTTGAACTAATTTGCAGTCCCACCAGCAGTGTAGGAGGGTTCCCTTTTCTCCACATCCTCGCCAACATTTGTTGTTGTTTGTGTTTTGGATGTTGGCCATCCTCACTGGTGTGAGGTGATATCTCATTGTGGTTTTAATCTGCATTTGTCTGATGATTAGCGATGTGGAGCATCTTTTCATGTGCCTGTTGGCCATCTGAATTTCTTCTTTGGAGAAGTGTCTATTCATGTCCTCTGCCCATTTCTTAATTGGATTATTTGCTTTCTGTTTGTTAAGGTGCATGAGTTCTTTATATATTTTGGATGTCAACCCTTTATCAGATACGTTTTTTATGAATATATTCTCCCATACTGTAGGATGTCTTTTTGTTCTACTGATGGTGTCCTTTGCTGTACAGAAGCTTTTCAGCTTGATATAGTCCCACTTGTTCATTTTTGCTTCTGTTTCCCTTACCCGGGGAGATGTGTTCATGAAGAAGTTGCTCATGTTTATGTCCAGGAGATTTTTGCCTATGTTTTTTTCTAAGAGTTTTATGGTTTCATGACTTACATTCAAGTCTTTGATCCACCTTGAGTTTACCTTTGTGTATGGGGCTAGACAGTAGTCCAGTTTCATTCTCTTACATGTAGCTGTCCAGTTTTTCCAACACCAGCTGCTGAAGAGGCTGTCATCTCCCCATTGTATATCCAAGGCACTTTTATCAAATATTAATTGACTGTATATGTTTGGGTTAATGTTTGGATTTTCTATTGTGTTCCACTGGTCTGTGGGTCTGTTTTTGTGCCAATACCAAATTGTCTTGATTACTGTGGCTTTGTAGTAGAGCTTGAAGTCAGGGAGTGTAATTCCCCCTGTTTTATTCCTCCTTCTCAGGATTGCTTTGGCTATTCGGGGTCTTTTGTGGTTCCATATGAATTTTAGAATTATTTGTTCCAGTTCATTGAAGAAAGCTGTTGGTAGTTTGATAGGGATTGCATTGAATCTGTAGATTGCTTTAGGTAGTGTAGCCATTTTGACAATATTTATTCTTCCTAGCCAAGAGCATGGGATGCATTTCCATTTGTTAGTGTCCTCTTTAATTTCTCTTAGGAGTGTCTTGTAGTTTTCAGAGTACAGGTCTTTCACTTCCTTCGTTAGGTTTATTCCTAGGTATTTTATTCTTTTTGATGCAATTGTGAATGGAATTGTTTTTCTGATTTCTCTTTCTGTTAGTTCATCATTAGTGTATAGGAAAGCAACAGATTTCTGTGTGTTAATTTTGTATCCTGCAACTTTGCTGAATTCAGATATTAGTTCTAGTAGTTTTGGAATGGAATCTTTAGGGTTTTTTATGTACAGTATCATGTCATCTGCAAATAGTGACAATTTGACTTCTTCTTTACCAATCTGGATGCCTTGTATGTCTTTGTTTTGTCTGATTGCTGTGGCTAGGACCTCCAGTACTATGTTGAATAACAGTGGAGAGAGTGGGCATCCCTGTCTTGTTCCCGATCTTAGATGAAAAGCTTTCAGCGTCTCGCCGTTAAGTATGATGTTAGCTGTGGGTTTGTCATACATAGCCTTTATGATGTTGAGGTACTTGCCGTCTATACCCATTTTGTTGAGAGTTTTAATCAGGAATGGATGCTGAATTTTGTCAAATGCTTTTTCAGCATCTATGGAGATGATCATGTGGTTTTTGTTCTTCTTTTTGTTGATGTGGTGGATGATGTTGATGGATTTTCGAATGTTGTACCATCCTTGCATCCCTGGGATGAATCCCACTTGATCATGGTGTATGATCCTCTTGATGTATTTTTGAATTCGGTTTGCTAATATTTTGTTGAGTATTTTTGCATCTACGTTCATCAGGAATATTGGTCTGTAATTTTCTTTTTTGGTGAGGTCTTTGCCCGGTTTTGGTATTAGAGTGATGCTCGCTTCATAGAATGAGTTTGGAAGTATTCCCTCCTCTTCTATTTTTTGGAAAACTTTAAGGAGATGGGTGTTATTTCTTCTCTATATGTCTGGTAGAATTCAGAGGTGAATCCATCAGGCCCAGGGGTTTTGTTCTTGGGTAGATTTTGATTACCAATTCGATTTTGTCACTGGTGATTGGTCTGTTTAGTTTTTCTGTTTCTTGCTTGGTCAGTCTTGGAAGGTTGTATTTTTCTAAGAAGTTGTCCATTTCTTCTATGTTTTCCAGCTTGTTAGCATGTAGATTCTCATAATATTCTCTTATGATTCTTTGTATGTCTGTGGGGTCCGTCGTGATTTTTCCTTTCTCATTTCTGATTGTGTTTATGTGTGTAAATTCTCTTTTTCTCTTAATGAGTCTGGCTAGGGGTTTATCTATTTTGTTTATTTTTTCAAAGAACCAGCTCTTGGTTTTATTGATTTTTTCTATTGTTTTATTCTTCTCAATTTTATTTATTTCTTCTCTAATCTTTATTATGTCCCTCCTTCTGGTGACTTTGGGCCTCATTTGTTCTTCTTTTTCCAATTTCAGTAATTGTGTCTTTAGACTATTCATTTGGATATGTTCTTCCTTCTTTAAATACGCCTGGATTGCAATATACTTTCCTCTTAGAACTGCCTTTGCTGCGTCCCACAGAAGTTGTGGCTTTGTGTTGTTGTTGTCATTAGTCTCCATATATTCTTTGATTTCTGTTTTCATTTGGTCGTTAACCCATTGATTAATTAGGAGAGTGTTGTTAAGTCTCCATGTATTTGTGAGCCTTTTTGATTTCTTTCTAAAATTTATTTCTAGTTTTATACCTTGGTGATCTGAGAAGTTGGTTGGTAGGATTTCAATATTTTTGAAATTACTGAGGTTCTTTTTGTGGCCTAGTATGTGGTCTATTCTGGAAAATGTTCCATGTGCACTTGAGAAGAATGTGTATCCTGTTGCTTTTGGGTGTAGAGTTCTGTAGATGTCTGTTAGGTCCATCTGTTCTAGTGTGTTGTTCAGTGCCTCTGTGTCTTTACTTATTTTCTGTCTGGTTGATCTGTCCTCTGGAGTGAGTGGTGTGTTGAAGTCTCCTAAGATGAATGCATTGCTGTCTATTTCCTCCTTTAATTCTGTTAGTGTTTGTTTCACATATGCTGGCGCTCCTGTGTTGGGTGCATATATATTTATAATAGTTATATCTTCTTGTTGGACTGACCCCTTTATCATTATGTAATGTCCTTCTTCATCTTTTGCTACTTTCTTCGTTTTGAAGTCTATTTTGTCTGATACAAGTACTGCAACACCTGCTTTTTTCTCTTTGTTGTTTGCATGAAATATCTTTTTCCATCCCTTCACTTTTAGTCTGTGTATATCTTTGGATTTGAGGTGAGTTTCTTGTAGGCAGCATATAGATGGGTCTTGCTTTTTTATCCATTCTGTTACTCTGTGTCTTTTGATTGGTGCATTCAGTCCATTTACATTTAGGGTGATTATTGATAGGTATGTACTTATTGCCATTGCTGGCTTTAGATTCGTGTTTACCAAGGGTTCAAGGGTTGCTTCTTTACTATCTAACAATCTAACTTAACTTTCTTGTTAAGTTATTGTAAACACAGTCTGATGTTTCTTTATTTCTCTCCCTTCTTATTCCTCCTCCTCCATTCTTTCTATAATAGGTGTTTTATTCTTTGCCTTTAGTTGGTATTTGGATGGTCTGCTTTCTTTGCTATGATTTTTTTTTCTCTGGTGACATCTTTTTAGCCTTAGGTGTGCTTCCCTCTAGAGCAGTCCATTTAAGATATCCTGTAGTGGTGGTTTATGAGAGGCAAACTCTCTCAACTTTCGTTTATCTGGAAATTGTTTAATCCCTCCATCATATTTAAATGATAATCGTGCTGGATACAATATTCTTGGTTCGAGGCCCTTCTGTTTCATAACGTTAAATATATCATGCCATTCTCTTCTGGCCTGTAAGGTTTCTGTTGAGAAGTCTGATGATAGTCTGATGGGTTTTCCTTTGTAGGTGATCTTTTTTCTCTGTCTAGCTGCCTTTAATACCCTGTCTTTATCTTTGATCTTTGCCATCTTAATTATTATGTGTCTTGGTGTTGTCTTCCTTGGGTCCCTTGTGTTGGGAGATCTATGAGCTTCGGTGGACTGCGAGACTACTTCCTTCCCCAGCGAGGGAAAGTTTTCAGCAATTATTTCTTCAAAGACACTTTCTATCCCTTTTTCTCTCTCTTCTTCCTCTGGTACTCCTATAACGCGAATATTGTTCCGTTTGGATTGGTCACACAGTTCTCTTAATATTCTTTCATTCCTAGAAATCCTTTTATCTCTCTGCCTCAGCTGCTCTGTACTCCTGTTCTCTGTTTTCTATTCCATTAACAGTCTCTCGCATCTCATCCATTCTGCTGTTAAGCCCATCGATCGCTTGTCTGATTTCTGTATTGTCTTTCCTCAGTTCCCTCACGTCCTCCCTCAGCTCTTGCACATTTCTCTGTAGGTCCATCAGCATGGTTATGACTTTTATTCTGAATTCTTTTTCAGGGAGACTGTGCATTTCCATCCCTTCAGACTCCCTCTCTGGGTTTGTCTGGTTGATTTTGTTCTGAACCATATTCCTCTGTCTTTTCATGGTTGTATAATTTGGTCACTGATAGTTGCCACGTATGTCAGCTGGGCTCTTTAAGAGTTTCAAAAGAGAAGAAAAAAAAAAGAGAAAAAAAAGATAAAAAAAGAAAAAAAAGAAAGAAAGAAAAAAGAAAAAAAGAAAGAAAAGAAAAAACAAAAACAAAACAAAACAAAAAGAACAAAAAAAAATGCCCACCGGACGTAGATTCTGTGCGAATGCTCTAGGTGGCACTATTGCCCCACTATTCCACAGCTGTGACTGTGCCACTCCGCAGGGCCCTTTATCGCTCTGGCAGGGGTGGGAACGAGTAGGAGGCTGTTGATCTCAGTGAGAAGTGTTAAGTATGGCTACGCTTCCTCAGTCGCCAGCTAAGGCTTCTGAAACTCCCCAGGACTCCCAGCCTGCTGGGCTGGGTGTGCTGGGGCGATCCGGCTCCTCCGCTGGGCTCCTGTCTCTTTAAGACTGCTGAGGAAAGCGCGCACTTTTTTTTTTCCTTCCCGGAGCCGGCTGCAAGCCCCCTGGCGCGTTCCCAGCTCAGATCCTGCCCCTCTGTCTCTCCAATCTCCGCTGCACTGCGCAGTGTGGGTCAGCGCTCCCCGCGCAGATCACCGGGGCTGGCTACTTCGCGGGGTGCACTTCCACTCCCTCCCGGCTCTGAATCCTCTCCTCCCGCCGGTGCGCTGGGGTGTGGGAGGGCTTGGGTCCCGCCGGGTCGCGGCTCCGGATCTTACCCGCCTCTTGGGGTGCCGAGTCCTCTCGGGTGTAGCTGCACGCTGTGCGCTTTCCTGTGTATTCTCGTCTCTCTTTTAGGAATAGATGTATTTTCTGTGTTTTCGTAGATAAATATAGTGTTGGGAGGAGATTTCTGCCGCCCTGCTCACACCGCCATCTTCCTGGAAGTCTTCCTTTTTTCTTTCAAGGAAACTTGCCTTTCAATTGCTATTATGATGCATTGATGGTTAAAGTCAGTGAATGACTATAATAATCAGTGCTCAAAATTCCATCTTACTACTTATCTTACTGTAAGTGCAGTACATCCTTGTAAAGCATGTCCCTGTTTAAAGATGGAGAAATTGGGGGAAAGAGTGACTGTTTTGTCACTGATAGGAAAACATTGAAGTCTCTTTGCCCTGAGGACCATTTAGACCTCTCTCTTCAACAGAAAAGAAGTTTCTCTTTGGTTTTTAGGTAAAGTTGTTTGTGGGTGTAAAGGAACATGGCTTACCCTGGTGTGTTCAATTGTGTTCTTTTGTCATGATATTTAGAGAGTCCATATGCAGCCTATGTGAATATTTTTAAAGTAGATGGAAGGCTGTTTTTGACCCCTGGGTATATTGGATTCCCATTTTCCTTCTTGACTCTTTATAAGTAATCTCACATTTAGCCAGAAGAAAAATGCAAGGTACAAAAAGGCTTGGAAATCTGATTGCTTGGTACCCTTGATAGACATTCAAAATCATTTTTTTAGGTTTGGAGAATTTTAACAAACAAAACTTACTTGTGGTCGTAATTCTAAGTGAGATTAGTAATATGACATATGAAGAGCTATGATGTTATTCATATCTATTATATTTTTAATCTAGTGTCCCTATCTTTCTGTTTACTAACCTGAAGTCTTATTAATCTATACCTAGAGGCCAATTTCATGAAGAGTGCCTCTGAAATATACCATTGTTTGTTTTGTTGTTTTTCAGTTAGGATCGTCCAAGGGCTGTGATTATAGTTTTTCCTATCATTTGTTTCTCATTCTTAGCCACAAAAGCATGCGAACATTTTCTTTAATGCCTGATTGTGTATCCATAGCCCGAGGATAGAGCTTCTTATCTATTTAGCATTCTTTGGTACAGATTTGTTATTTGAACTGTGAGGCACATATATACTGCCTGTGGACGTGGGCTTCTACTGGTCTGTGTTCTGGGCCTGGTCCCAGAACTGTTAAGTTTATATCACAGTGTTAGTGGTCTCAGCCTGTCTCTGTTTCTTTTCTTTTAAATGTGGATAATAATACTTAGCTCTGGTTTATATCACAGCAGTTTTTTGAAGGGTTAATGAGCTGGGCACTGTGAGATGTTTTTAGGTCCTTAGATGAAACATGTTATTTAACTGCCACAAGGCTTTGTGCTGGGAGTGCCTTCCTAAACAGCTCAAAGTGCTTGTCAGACTATCTTCCATTCATCCTCATACCAACTCTGGTAGGGAGGTAGGTGGGTAAGCCTTATTAAGTACAAAGTAATGTTATTACTGTTACTTATATCTGTAAACAGGGTAATTGTGAGAAATAGAAGTTGGTAAAACAGATTATGGAAGAAAAACACTGGGAAAACATCAAGGTAGCATGAATTTGCTATTCCTGTTTACACTACTTTGGGTTCAAAAGTCTACTTGCACCATACATGAAAACAATTGAAAGCATCCTTTCCGGAAGAAATGAAACCCAGTACATACTTCTAAATACTTGCATCAGTTAAACACTAGTACTTATTTTCAGTTGTACCAGATTATGGTCTAAGGATTTTAACCCACACATGCCAGGAATAACTATACATTTCATAGGACTTAAATATTTTGAATCTTCATTTTGGACTTGAAAACTGAATTTCCTCTTACTGAAGTCATATTGGACAACAAATAGTTCACTGAGGCTGCCTAGCACAAAAAGTAGATTTCCTTCAAGGAGAGATCTTTGAAGAGAGTGACCACTACTTTATCTAAGATTGAATAAAGAGCATGATCCTCATTTGGGAAGCCACATGGGCAGGGAGGGATCCTCAACAGGTTGTCATGCGGTTGAGGATCGGCCATTAAGTCACTCTTCTAGCTTGTGGTCACAGATATGCAAGGGTTCCTCTTCACCTCCTCCCCACCTGTCTGAGATTTTTAGTCTCATTTTTGCAGCCTAGTCACATGTAGAATTATTTCTGATCTTTGGTGGTTGTGTTGCAGGGCTTGGGAGGATTAGAAGGTCTGAAATGAAGGCAAGGAAAAATGACCACAGTTAACCCTTAAATATTGCTGTTTGTTTTCTTTCAGTGTAAACCACTACATTGCTAGAAATCAGTAATTCCTTCTGTGTTCTCCCTAGGAAACACATGTACAAACTAAAAATGATAGGCTGCACAGATGATGTGAGATGTTGGACAGTAGAAATGGTTGGATTTTATCTTGGCTGTTCTCTCTCAGGGGAAGTCTTGGTTTTGACCTGTTAAAAACAAAATGCAGCTGAGTAAAATTGAAGCTATAATTGGCCTTATTTAATGATTCATGAATTGGGCAGCATCCTTTCTTAGCAGATAGAAAAGAGCTCTGAGGAGCTGCCTGAAATGGAAGTGTTGCCGGGGTTCTTGTTTGTGTAGTCGAAGAATGAACTTAGTAAACACCCAAGATAGAAAAGCCAGGGAGAGGCTTTTATTGAGAGAGAGTGAGATGACAGAGCTCCTGGCTCATGCCAGGAGGGGACAAGAGAACCTGTAATGGTGCGTTGTCTAGGGATTTTATAGGCAATTGAGGATTTTTGGGAACCGGATAAAGGCTTAGGGGTGTGGACTTGTTAAGTGGTCCCTGAATATTTAGAATTAACTTAACACAAGGAACTTCCTGCTCTGATTTATCCCTGAGATACCAGTGTCTTGGTCTGGGAGCATATCAGACAAGGCTGCCTGCCCCACCCCCAAGGTGGGCTGAGGTATTGTTTGCTAAAGAGTAAGTTAAGAATCTTAACTTCCTGGGTATTAAAATGCAATCTTATCTTTAAGGTGGAATCCTTCCTGCCTTTTACTGTGTTGTTTACTGCTGGGCCTGGATGCTAAATTAGTTGCCCAGTTTGCAAATCACCTTATCAGGTCTGAAGGAGGAAAGACAGCACACAGGCCCGGGCCTTTCAGCATGCTGAAGTGAATCTTATTTATCTGGGAAATATTAACTGATCTCACTGAAGAATGACTCTAGAGCTTAATGTTTAGCACAGAGTTTTGGTAGGGGGGATTCCTTGCATGTAGTAACATTGCTCTGAGTGTAATTTTCCTGCCTTGCTTTTTCTGGAGGCCCTCACCCTACTCTGACTACACCCAAGGTCCCTGTCTCAGAAAGCTTTTATAGGAAGAAAGGGGATGGAAAAACGAAGTTTCCAGCAAGGAGTGGATTGTTTCAGTCAAGGTCACCTTCTTTTGGTGGAAGGCAGGGGTCTATCAAGCAGATCACACTAGTGCTGACCAGGTAATTACAGGTAGACTGGTTAAAGGTCACATTCCTGGGAAAGGCTGAAACTGAAATCGGGTTAGGCGTTAAGTAGTGTTTTGCTGATATGGGGCTTAGCACAAGTGACTCCATTTTGCTCCTCATGTTTCTTTTATTTATTTATTTATTTTGCTATTATTAATATACAATTACATGAGCAACATTATGGTTACTAGACTTTCCCTGTTATCAAGTCCCCACCATATACCCCATTGCAGTCACTGTCCATCAGTGTAGAAGGGTGTTATAGAATCACTACTTGTCTTCTCTGTGTTATACTGCCTTCCCCATATCCCCCCACCCCACCCCACACCTGTTACATTATGTGTGCTAATTGTAATAGCCCTTTTTCCCCCTTATTCCTCCCTTCCCACCCCTCTTCCCCAGTCCCTTTCCCTTTGGTAACTGTTAGTCCATTCTTGGGTTCTGTGAGTCTGCTGCTGTTGTGTTTCTTCAGTTTTTTCTTTGTTCTTATACTCCACAGATGAGTGAAATCATTTGGTACTTGTCTTTCTGCACCTGGCTTATTTCATTGAGCATAATACCCTCTAGCTCCATCCATGTTGTTGCAAATGGTAGGATTTGTTTCCTTCTTATGGCTGAATAATATTCCATTGTGTATATATACCACATCTTCTTTATCCATTCATCTACTGATGGACACTTAGGTTGTTTCCATTTCTTGGCTATTGTAAATAGTGCTCTGATAAACATAGGGGTGCATATATCTTTTTCAAACTGGGCTGCTGCATTCTTAGGGTAAATTCCTAGGAGTGGAATTCCTGGGTCAAACGGTATTTCTATTTTGAGTTTTTTGAGTAACCTCCAATACTGCTTTCCACAATAGTTGTACTAATTTACATTCCCACCAGCATTGTAGGAGGGTTCCCCTTTCTCCACATCCTCGCCAACATTTGTTGTTGTTTGATCATGTTTCTTTTTTAACAGACCAAAAATCTTTCATTATGACACATTTCTCTTGTTGCTTGATAACAGGAAAAGTTTAATTCTTTAAAGATTCTCTGAGTATTCAGTAAAGAATAGCCACTCTGTGCTTAACAGTTTTTAGATGTTATACTTACTCAGGTTAAAATTTTTCTTCTTAAACTGTCCAAATCAGTACTTACATTACCTACAAGTAATATCACAAATATTGACAGTATTAAATTCTATTTTTATTTCTTTGTCAAATATTTGTAGTTTTGTGTAGCAGTTCATTGTTATGTTATTTTACAGCAAGTTTTTAAAAATGCCCCTTTCATCACAGCAGGGCTCTGTGTTGGCATCAGAGAGAAATGTTTTCAGAAAGAAAATGATTTGGGTTTCAAAATCCGCTGAGGGAATTGTTATAAAACAACAGTGAGAAGAAAAAACTCAACATGATTTGAATACCTTGATTTGATTCTTCTCTAATTTAAATTTTACCAGTTAGGTCTTTTACTTTGTAAATAATAGACCACTTTGCTCTTCAGGAACTACTTTAGGCTAGATAGAGCAACCAAGTTTCATTTTTCTTTTTTTAAACTTGTAGTTTAAACTTTATTCTCTTTCCCCATTCAGGTACCTAATTTAATGGAGCCGTTTAGTTGACTTGTGCTCGTTTTCATCTAGAATTCAATTACAGTTCTTCCAGATGAACTAGAGCAATCAGATTCTTAAACCAGGTCCAGGATATGAGGTGGCAAGTGAAAGAATATTTTCGTTTCAGTCTTTGGGAGTTGTATGGGTTAAGTTTCCTCACTGTGGCTTACACAGGGCGGTTTTTTAAGGGGTCTCACCCATTCGAAGGGGCTATAGAGTTCAGAGGTTCAAGAGCTCAAACTCTGGAGTTAGGTTGCCTAGGTTTAAATCTCAATTTTCTTTTTTTCTTCTTTTCCAGTTTTGTGAATTACAATTTTCTACCCTTTACTTACTGTGTACCCTTGGAAAAGTTACTTAGGCCTTTTAAGCCTCAGGTTCAACTATAAAAGGGGTATTAATAATACTTACTTGCTTCTTGGGGTTGTGAGGATGCAGTCAGATAATTGCATGGGCACTGTAGCATAATGCCTGGCACATCCTTGCTCAATAAATGTTGGCTGTTATGGTCTTCATTTTATTAGTGTTGTTGTCAGTATTTATATATGTATTCACCTTAATCTTTTAATATACAATAATATTAGGATTAGGTTACTTTGTTTTAAAAACTCCTGTTATGATACATCTGAATGCATAAAAATTTAAACTGACATAGTAAAAACCACCATGAGCAAAGTCAAAAGACAAATGACAAACAGGGATACATAGACATAGACAAAGGGTTCATTTCCCCATAAATGGACAGTTATACAGCTTTTTATGATTATATATTTCCTCTTAACTGGGCTACAGATTTCATCTCTTTAATATATATTCTCAGAACATACCAGGAAAATCCTAGGTTAGAGAAGAGCTTGGGATACATACAACTAACGATACAGCTGTTGGGCAGCTGCATCTGGGGAGGTCTTTCCCTGCTCAGTAAGTGAAACCTCAACCAGGCTGGGTTGTGTTCTTGACTCTGATGGAGAACAGATCAGACAGGTGTAGGTAAGGAAGGAATCCATTAAAGCAAGAGTAGTAGTGAATGGCAGCAGCCATGCAGGCAGTAGAGAGCAAAGGAGAACAGAGGGAGAAAAGGGAAATTCATTGAACTCCTCTACATAGTTAGGGCAGGTCCTTGCCAACACTTGAAGCCAGGGTCATCTGGTGTCCAGTGTCTGCTTGATCTGCAGAGCATGGGAATTAAGCCCCCGACCACCCCAGGATTAGGGGGAGCCACAGGGCACTGGATGGAGTGAGATTATGTTCTGAGAACTTCCCCAAAGCAAAGAAAGGAGGTTTTTGGGTAGGATACTAAAGAGCATGATCCTACAGCTGCAGTCCTGTCCAGGTCACCCAGGTGACAGGAACTGGCAAGCCCAAATCAGAGATTTTAATAGCCCTTCCCTACTTGTCTGAAATAGAACAAAGAGAGTGAAGACTTTTGCTTAAGTCTAGAAAATTGAATGAAATAGTGAAGTAACAAAGACGCTTAACCATTGAGAAAAGGGGTCTCTTATTAATCTCCTGAGAGGCCTTAAAGAGTGAAGAGACAAAAATACAATAATTTGAGCAGCAAGAAGACTTTATATAAGGCAGAGTACACACCCTAAGAAAGGGTAGTGTGGGCAGCCTTGGAGAGGAGGTACACTTAGAGGCTTAGAATTAAAGGCTTACAATTCGTGTCTTTCACGAATTTCAAGAATGGGGTAAAGGGCCAAGGGAGTGTAGGCTTGACTTGTGGTCTCATGATGTCTCTCTCTAGTGAGAGACATTATGTCACCATCCACAGTCAGTCCTTTAGATGCTCTGTAAGATAAACTTAACACAAGGTATTTATTGATCCAGTTCTCCAAGATAGTGGTTATCCTCAAGCCATGAGAACATACAATTTAGGACTGCTTGCCCTGCCTTAAGATAGGGTTAGTTGTTGGCAAATTATCATAAGATATGTTAGAGATCTTACCTCCTAACTCCCTGGTTTTTAAAATGGAATCTTAACCTTAAGATGGAGTCCCTCCTGTTCTTACTAAACTATTTATAGCCTGGCATTTTTCATCATAGGCAGGAAAAATTAATCATGATGCTTGTCCCATGCCCCTGCTTTACCTCACAGCCATTAGTGTGTAAACAGATCTGAATTCTTTTCCCCCCATAAATAGCTCCTTCTCAGAAATGTTCTGTTATTATCAGTGGCATACTCTCATATAATGTTATCCATATTTTTTCTCATCTTTTCCTCACCCAAAAAGTCATTGAATCTTTTGTGTTTCATTCATAATATTTTATATCCTCTCCAATCTCTCCAGGCCTAGTATATTATTTTAATCAAGAGACACTCAATATCTCTCTCATGACTAAATTGCTGCCCTGTCTCCTTTTTTTCCTCTTTTTTGTTTCTTCTGCAAACAGTACAATATACCACTTATAGATTAATTTCCCTAAAGCAAGGTTTCATCTTGTGCCACCAACTTATTCAGAAGCCTTCAGTGGTTCTCCACCATCTAGAATGAAGTCTGACTTCTGAACATGACCCTCAGGGTCCACCTTAATCTGATTCACCCTTGTTTTGTCTCTATCCTTTGTCTTTCTTCCTCCTTCTTTTTAGGAACCCTGAAAACCTCCAACCTAGTTTAGCTGTCCTATTTCTGCCTGCCTGCTGCCTTTCCTTCCATCTCTTTGCTAAGTCTTATACTTAACATAAGGCCCAGCTCGATTCCTTTCTCTTCTAGGTGGCCTTCTTGGGTACCCCAGCCCTCAGTGTCCGTTGTTTTCTTAACCTGTGGCTGCATTTATTGATTGCCTGTACCTCTCCTCTCATACTTAACCTTTCCTGCCTATAATCTTTTTAGGTAAACTTTTTAATTGAAGTAGAACATAATACAGATAAGTGCACAGATAACAAAGTAAATCACTCAGTAACTTTCCACAAGGTGAATACACCATGTCATTGACATTCCTCTCCTGATACATACCTGTCTCCCTAACTAGATGGTAAGCACCTGGGGAACAGAACCACATGTATCCCTCTTTGCATGAAAATGCTACATAACATCAGGTGCTCAGGGACGCTCCACATCAGGAATTTGACCTAAGAAAGGGACCTAGGCTTTGACAAATAAGAAACATAGAAATTTAAAGGAGTATGTGAAATTTCCATGATGAACTACAAAATCTTTCTTGACAACTAGTTACAATTGAGATATGATTAGAGACAATATAATTTTGTAAGTCCTATTCAAGGATTCCTATGTGGTGACTTACAAATAAGACCTTAACTCCAGGCTAAACAAGACCATACCATAGTTTTCTCTTTTAAGACATAAAGTACACAGGCATTTACAATATGTCTTTGTTGTCATTTTATCCAACAAATAGTTATGGATCTTAGGCAGTCTACTAGATATAGTTACAATGTTCAGTAGTATTCAGCTGGGATTAACAGGAAAGATCCTTCCTCTATAGAGATTATATTTTAATGAGTCATCAGAAATAATTTATAGAACTTAAAAAAAGGCTTAAGACTGAAGATATAACAATGACTAAACAATAAGACAACTTTGAAAAATTGTTACTAAACCATAAATATACCGAGAGAATAATAATGTGGAGCTAGGAAAGGCTGAAAGGAAGATTGGCACTGCACTCAGGACTTCTGGATAAGAAATCCGTTTGATTGTGACATTACCAAATGGTATGAAGAAGCTGGCAACTTATGAAGGTAAAATAATTATAGGTTAAGGAGAGCAGAGAAATGTTAAAAAAACATCATAAGATACACTTAATTTTCAATATGCTTCACATTTTACAAGGGAGTAGTTTAACTTGTTCATCTTACTGGTTTTTTGCCCCTTATTATCTTGTACAGTGTTGGTATCATCTGCCCACAGTCACAGCCCCCCATGTGTCAGGCATAAGATGAGTAAGATGAGACTGACTTCAGCACTCTTTCACAGACTGCTCTTGCCTTGGGGGGAGTGGGAGAATTCGTGTTTGGTCTTTTCTCAACTTTTGTAATTACTGCATCGAAATCACATCCCAGTTAACTTCATTATCACTGTATTTACTGTTTACTTTTAACCTAAAGGATGAGAATCTCCCTGGCAAATCATGCCATCTGGAGGTACAAAGTGAAGTCAGAGGTAGGTCTCTTTCTAGCTCCTAGCTATGGCATTATCTATCAGTTGGAAACATAGGCACAAAGAGAAGGTAGAGGACCCCTGGGCTGCTAATCCTTAAGAAGCAACTTGTTGAAGTTATTGTGATTTTACTTTTAGTTTAGTTTTGTCTTGTCTTTTTTTGCCCCTTTATTGTCTTGTCTTTGTATCTAGAAGGCTTTAGTTTGCAAAGCTATGTATCTGTCAGTCTCCTTGACATGGCTTTCACTTAGAATTAGTGTTTAGCAAAGGGATTAGCAGATAACCATTTCAGGCTGTATTTCTTTACACAAAAGGGTGGATGTGGTTTGAACAGGCTGCCAAAGCCAGAAAGAGAAGTTAATTGTGTAAACCAATGCAGGCAAGAGTTGATCACCTTTCTGAAAGACAAGACAGTGCTGCACCCAACCTCTAACTAGATCTTTGGGGTCAAGTTGATGTCATGTTGAAGAATCAATATTTACTGGGCTTTATAAAGTTAGCCTTTAAAGAGCCCCAGGCATTTTCTTAGGTCATTAATTTCAGGAAGAGGGAAGGCGACAGTGGCTGAAGTCCACGGCTGTGAAGGTTGTATAAAAATAAGTGAAGAGACAGTCACGTGCTAATGTGTGGTGGTCCCACCCTTAGGTTCTACTCAAGCGTTGGGTACATGTTGAAAGGCTTTCTTGAGCTCTTATTGACATTTTAAGAAACAACAACTCTTGCATCTGAACAGAAGTAGGTAAGCCGTTTAGTTTATCAAAACAATGGGCTTAATTTTCCTGGGATGAATTCTGATGTCATTTTGGATTCTGCCTTATAAGTGTGCTAATCATAAGAGCGGGTCCCTCTTAGACTATGGCTCATCCCTCCCTCTAACACACTTGAAAGCTTTTAAAGTGAAGAATTGCAGTAAAGAACATTTACTTTAGGGCTGGCTTGAATCCAAGTCTAATGAAAGGCTTTTGATAAATATTATCATTTGCACTTGTTATGCCATCCAGTAAAAGTTTTCCCCTGAGTGTTTTGTGTATGTACACGCCTGTACTCCACACTGGGCTGTCAGAATCATTTGTTGGTTAGAATGGAACCTTATCTTCTATTTGTTTTAGTCAGTGCTTTTAATAAATGTTGTTGACTACATAAAAGAATGTATTATGTCAAATTTTATCTTGGCTGTAACAAAACTAGGATCCTGAGTAGCCAGTATGAAAGTCTTAGAAGCAGCTTTGTTAGGCTTTGACCCCAGGATGTTTGTTACAAGTTCTTGGTCATATCTATTCAACAGCTATACTTTGGAATTGAAATTTTCAGACCTCTTTCCCTAGTGCATTTTGTCAGAGGAGGCCTTAAAATTAATCAGAGAAAATTGCTGCTGCTCTTTCTCATTCAGGATCATTTTTCCTATTAAATACTGAAAAGAAAAGGCATGAGAGGTTTGTTGGGATTGTTGAAGTGTTTTTACAAGAGAATCCGATATTTAATATTTTTATCTGTAATTTGCTTTGGATATTCATTCTGAATTTTTATTCTTCCTTTTCAGCTATTTGAGAACTTCTACTTTGGTACCCTACAGCTCAATTCAATTCACATCTCTCAGAGGTTCACAGTAGACAGCTTTGGAAACTACGCGTCTTGTGGACAAATTGACTTCTCCTGATTTGGATCTTGGGAAGCACTAGAAATTGAACATCCTCACGAGGTTCTGAGGAAGTGTACTTTTAATTGCCAAAGAGGGATTTGGATATTTGGGTGGTAACTTTCCTGGGTGGTTCCCCATGGACACTGTGGTCTCTTATGGTTGTCCGCAGTCATCAAACGGTCAGCCACGATGGTTGTAGGCACAAGGAGAACTTGTGCCTATAACCATTGGCTTGTTCAGCTTTCACAGAATCTGCCTTTCTTTCTGAAGCTGTTCTCTAGAAATATGAAGCCCACTGGAGCTCAGATATGCATCATTTCTTAGACACCTACTGATTTTGCCCCAGCCATTAAACTCTTGTATTACCAATATTTTTAAAGAATTAGACATGTGGTTTTATTAATATCTCCACCTAAATCAAATATCTACAATTTCAGATGATTTGATTTTTTTCCTTTCCCTAACTTTTAATCACTACCCAGAATTTCTTTTTTACTGTGGTAAAAAACACATAACATAAAATTTGCCATCTTAACCATTTTTAAATGTACAGTTCAGTAATATTAATATGTTCACATTGTTTTGAAACTTCTCCAGAACTTTCTCATCTTGCAAATCTGAAACACTACACCCATTAAACAACTCCCCATTTCCTCCTTCCCCAAACCCCTGGAAACCACCAGTCTTCTTTCTGTTTCTATGAATTTGACTACTTTAGATACCTCACATAAGTGGAATCATATAGTATTTGTCTTTCTGTATCTAGCTTTTCCATTTATCATAATGTCCTCAAGGTTCATCCATGTTATAGCAGGTGACAGGATTTCCTTCCTTTTTAAGGCTGAATGATATTCCATTGTAGTGATACACCACATTTTGTTAATCCATTCATCAGTCAATGGGCACTTGAGTTCCTTGACCTCTGGGTTATCGTGAATAGTGCTTGATTAGCATGGGCATACAAATACTTCTGAGACTCTGCTTTCAATTCCTTTACTACTAAGAATTTTATCTTTAGAAAAATAACTGTTAATGTTTTTACCTTTGGCTTTGATCTGTCCCTTTTTTTTCATAAGTTGTTACCTATTTATATTTGTTAAATCCCTGTTCCTTCATCTTCCCCAACCCTCGCTTCCCCAGCCTCGCTTTCCCAGCCTCGCTTTTCCTGTGCCACTGATGGAGTTGCGGTAGTAGTGTAGCTCTTTTATGTTTACCTCTCAGGGCAGCAGCAATAGAAACAATGATGTTATCAGATTGTGCACAGTTCCCTGGGGAAATGTCAGCTGCAGAAAGTACTCCTTCCTTGCCACAAACTGGCAAGGAAGAGGGAGCTCCCAGCACAAATTTGCCCCCGTCCATCAGTCCTCTCACATGCTCTACTGTCACCTTTCATCTCCCCCTCTTCACATCCTTTCTCCCTCTGTAGCCGCTTTCCTTTTCTTTCTTTCAGTCCTCATTCTTACCTTGATTTCTTACTTTCCGTGACATGTATGTTCTGAACCCTGCATGTTAAGGTCACTATATAGTGAGGGCTGAGTATAACACTCAGGTTTATTTATAAATGTGAACTGCACAGATCATTTGTGAATAAATGAACTTTCAAAGTACCTGTATTTTTCTTTTAGGATTATCCTGCAGTTTTAGTTTGACCCCCTTAGTTAGTGTGTGTGTTGGGATACAATGTTGCCATCACTTACTCATTGGCACAGATGTATCATTCATCCAGGACTTACATATTGGTGACTGCAGGGTTATTTATTATTTATTTTTTACTTTGAAATTATTTGATTTTAAAATTTAAAGACTTATGCATCCTTTTAAAACATGAACATTTAAGAATTATTAGGTAAGTTTATCATACAAATCTGTTTACAGCAGTAATTAGAGAAGTGGTCAGATTTTCCAGGGTAAAATGTCATGGAATTTAAATCACAACTTGGATCTTCAATGATTCAAGTGTTTTATTCCACACAATAAGGTCTGGTTAGTTTTAAGATAAAATTCCTGCCAGGGATACTCTGTTCTCAACCAAGTCCTTCATTGTGACCATCATCTCACACAATAGGATAGCTGGCCCAGGAGGCAATTCTACTAGGTTGTTCTGGTCCCTGGCCATCTTTATGTAGCCATTCATGCCCCAGCCTGGACCCCAGATATTCTTGACAATCCAGTATTTATTATCATCTGATTCCGCTCCTTCAAAGCCGTAGCCAACCACCAGAACTTCATGATCTAGGGCTTTGCTGCTGCCCTTTGGATCATAATAAATGCCTTCTTTGTAGAACTGGAATGTATCCCAGTTTGCATCTATAGCCACAGAAATGGGCCCCACATTTGCCACTGTGACCCCAAGATCCTTCTCTTGTCCAGGGATTCTATGGTATCCAGCCACATTGGCAGCAGAATATTCAGGTTTGTATTTGCAGGTTTCATTCTTTCCATGATATGGATAGGATTGCTCTGAGTCCTGGCCTCCGTTGTCAAGAACAACTGGAAGGCGTCATTCGCTGGGCCACCTCCACAGCTACCTTGAGGTCCAGAGTAGTCCACCAGGTTCTGCTCACTCAGTGAAACAAGTTTGCCAGTTTTCCAGAACATCTGTCCTTCAAGGGCATCAGTTGCACTAAAAGCCCAACAAGAACCACACCAGCCCTGGTTCTTCCCCGGAGTTACATAGCCTTTCTCTCTCCAGTCCACAGATAGGGGGATCTCTGCAAGAGGATGTTCTTGGAACACTTTCTCCTTCCTGTACTTCCGCTTTTAAAAGCCATTCATCACCTGCTTGAATTCTTCATTGGTCATGTCACCAAAGGCATGCATTGCCATTGTGAAGCTATGTTTCTCTAGGTTGTATTCTTGATTGTGCTTGTCAATCATTTTCATATTCTCCCACACTGCCCTCCTCCCTACTTCTTCATCTTTGCCAGATAGTTTCCCGTGTGTTGCCATCCACTGGGACCACAATGCATTCAAACCAACATCAACATGAGGTGCAGCTGAGGCTATTCCCAAGTACAGAATGGTCAGCAGGAATGAAGGATGCATGTTTCAAAAACCTGATTCACGTGCTGGGCGGCTGTTCACGGAGGTGCTTACAGCGAAGCCCCAGAGGGCTTTTGCCATCACGCCGTATACTCCAGTCCCTGAGCTTTTGGTTACCTTGGGGAGGGCTGAGACCAGCTTGATTTAATCTAGTGGTTCCTGTTCATCCTCAGCAAAGGTGGGTGGGGGAGGAATACGGAGCCCTTGACAGAGGTGCTCTCACAGTTTCAGGATGGGGTGTGGCAGTTGTGGAGGAATGTGGGGTGGCGCCAAGGTTAGTTTTTCCCAAAAAACTTTCTATTAGTAATAGTCATTTTTTTATATAAGTTGAGGTTTTACCTCACTTACCTCTGAGTGCTAGATGGCACGTGGGAATGAGTCCCAGGGATAGTTCTGAATGGCAAAATTAACTGTGGCATCCAGTGACCTCATCTCATTGTGGTGCTGCTTCTTTCTCACTGGTTTCTTTCTTTGACAGCTGTCCCTGGGACATAAAGATGTCTTCTTTTGCATGTCAGAAGTTTATGACTTAAGTTTTTAGTGAATTTCTAAAAAAAGTTTTATCTTTGGAAAATGTAACTTTGTATATCAAATACCAAGTTCTTAATAGAATTGGAAATTCTGTTATTTAGAATTTAGAGGTAACTGTATGTTTAAGGACATATTATGTTGTTATTTTCCACAAGCAGTTTGCGTTTTTCACTCTCATTCTCTCAGGACGATAACGGTGAGTTTTTCCAGACGTTACATGGTATAGCAACATCATCACTCTGATGGCTAATGGAGCATGTGCTTGTGTATTTTTGTTTTCTAGAATTTTGTAAGTTGTCTAGAATTTTGTTCAGTATTGGTAGAATTGGAAAATTCTTCAATTTATCTTCTTAATTTGTAGAAATCTGTAGACAAATTTTTGAGACAGTATAGCTCTAAAGAAAATACAGTTTTAACTGTAGAAGGGGGAGTAACAGGTAGTTCTGATGTAGAATTTTTATGAAAGAACAACCGTGGCATACAGCAAATGACTTTTGATGGAGCTAAAAGGATATTTCAAGATTAAGGGTCCCCTCTTACCAAATTGTAATGGGGTAAATGTTGGAGGATTGGCTATTGTGTATGTAATCAAGTCTCCCTTAATATTACCACTTTTTAATTCATTCTGCACTGAAATAGAGTTAATTTGCACTTGACATCACTCCAGATGGTTGTTGAGGCACTGACTTCACCGACATTTTTTTGGAGAATAGGAGGGAAAAAACTCTCACCACGATTACACAAGATCTGTGTTGTTATAAAAGGAAATTTGTTATGGAGAATAATTTTGAATTTTTGTTTTTGGAGGGACACAGTGAGTTATTACCAAGTGAACTCTATACCCATGGTAGAGACATGGTAAATATTACTTATAATGATTATTTTTAAGTGAGCTCCAGAGTTTACTACATTGTACATTGATGAAAATCCAGCATAATAATAATGCAAATTTTGGTCCAGTTTTACTCTTGCACTGTGCTCCTCCAGTAGCTTAAAGGGAACCTGATGGCACCAGAGGTGTATTTAATTGAGGAACACCTCTCAGATTTACCTTGATGCCTACAGGGAGCATGGATATCAAAGCCTAAGGGTGCTGTAGGTGAGAAAAGAGGCTGCTGTTGTGGTTTTTTTTTTTATTAAGGTATTATTGATATACACTCTTATGAAAGTTTCACATGAAAAACGTTGTGCTTTTTATTTAATAGCCTTTTGTTGTTGGTAATAATGTTCTTTTAAAGAAAGATAAAATAAGTTCACTTTGGTGAAAAAATAGGAATCTACACTTTATGCTTTATGCTTTTTTTTTTCAATGTGTTTTACTTCAGTTTAAATGTTTGTTTAAAAAATAAAGTTCTTCATCTAGAGGTCAGTATTCCCTATGCATTTAAGTGCATATCATATCATATCAAGTAATTTTTCACAAATAATAATAGCTAATATTTGTGGAATGCTCACATTTGTCATATATTTGTGTATTAATTCATTTAATCATTACAACAGCACCCGTAAGTTGGGTTATCATTATCCTCACTTTACAAATTAAGGCTTAATAAGGTTAAGAAATTTGCCCAAAGTCACATACCTTGTACCATACCTCAAAATGTGATTTGTGGACCTCTGGAAGTTCCTGAGAACTTTTTAGAGGTATATGTGAGGTCCACACTATTTTCATAAAAATACTAAGATGATATTATTTGCCTTTTTCATTCTCATTCTCTCGTGAGTGTACAGTGGAGTTTTCCAGAAGCTGTGTAACATGGTGACATCATCATTTTTATGTTAATGGAATACATGCTTGTATGTTTTGTTTTCTAGGATTTTGTAAATTGGTAGGTTTAGGTTATACATACATGTTTTTAGAGATTAACTCAGTTTGCTCTCAGTACTTCTGTGCTGCTACTAGCTATTGTCAGCTGTACCTGCTGTTATGGGCTTAATTGTGTCCCCTAAGAATTCGTATGTTGAAGCCCTAACCCCCAGTTGCTCAGAATGTGACTATGTTTGGAGATGGGGCTTTAAAGAGGTGATTAAGATGAGACTGAGGCTGTTAGGGTGGGCCCTAATCCAGTCTGACTAGTGTCCTTAAAAGAAGAGGAAATTTGGACACACAGAAGCATCAGACCCCTGGCCTGCATTATAGGCCTCCTGGGTTTGTCTCCAAAACAGGTTGGTGATGACATTGCCAAGGCAACCTGCAATTGGAAGGGACTAAGAATTAAAGTGAAATTGAGCATTTAGGACAGACAGGCTCAGATTGAGGTAGTTCTCTCTCTGCCTTGATCAGTGGGCTACAAAAAATGGCTGCTACTCTCATGACATCATAGATGACATCAACAGTCGTGTGGTGGAATGCTTGGCGTGTTAAGAACTACCAAGGAAATTATTTCAATAAAGGGTCATTTGACAACCAAATCTGTCAAAAAATCAGACATTTGCATGCACAGTGAGAAACTATGTATGACATAGCAAGAAGGCAGCTACAAGCCAGGAAGAGAGGCCTCAGAAGAAACTAAATCTACCAACACCTTAATCTTGAACTTCTAATCTCCAGAACTTTGAGAAAATAAATTTCTGTTGTTAAAACCACCCAGTTGTGGTATTTTGTTATGGCAGCCCTAAAAAGTTACAGGCATACCTCAGAGACAGTGTGAATTTGGTTCCAGTCCACCACAATAAAGTGAGTCAGTTGAATTTTTGGTTTCCTGGTGCATATAATAGTTATGCTTACACTATACTGTAGCCTGTTAAGTGTGCAATAGCATTGTTTTAAAAAAATGTACATAACTTCATTAAAAAATACTTTATTGCTGAAAACTACTAACCATCATCTGAGCTTTTTGCAAATCGTAATCCTTTTGCTGTTGAAAGGTCTTGCCTTGACCTTGCTGGCTGCTGCTGATCAGGGTGGTGGTTGCTGAAGGCTGGGTGGCTCTGGCAATTTCTTAAAATAAGAATGAAGTTTGCTGCACCAACTGATTCTTCCTTTCATGAGTGATTTCTCTGTTTGATGGCATTTCACTCACAGTAGAACTTCTTTCAGAATTGGAGTTCAGTCCTCTCAAACCCTGTTGCTGCTTTATCAACCAAGTTTATATAATATTCCAAATCCTTTGTTGTCATTTCAACAGTCATGTTCACCAGGAGTAGATTCTATCTCAAGAAATCATTTTTTTTGCTCATCTATAAGAAGCAACTCCTCCTCCAAGTTTTATCATGAGATTGCAACAATTCAGTCACATCTTCAGGCTCCACTTCTAGTTCTCTTGTTATGTCTTCTCCACATCTGCAGTACTTCCACCACTGAAGTCTAGAATCCCTCAAAATCGTCCATGAGGGTTGGAATCAACTTCTTCCAAACTCCAGTTAATATTGATATTTAGAGCTCTTCCCAGGAATCACGAATGTTCTTAATGGCATCTAGAGTTACAAGAGTAACATTAAACATTACTGATCACAGATCTATATAACAAACTTAATAAAGGGTTTGAAATATTGAGAGAATTATCAAAATGTGACACAGATATAAAGTGAGCAAACGCTGTTGAAAAAATGGCACTGATAGACTTGCTCAATGCAGGGTTGCCACAGTTTCCATTTGTAAAAAAATTCAATATCTGTGAAATGCAATAAAGGGAAGCACAATAAAACAAGGTATGCCTGTAATACACTTGCTACAATGTAGAAGCTGATGTATCTATCTTTTTGAGCCAGACATTGAAGAGATTCACAAAAATGTAAAACAATGCCACTCTTCTTACTAATTTTGGGGTGGTAAAATGTAGTTGTTCAATAAAATATATCAATATTATTTTTAAATTCTTATATTAAAAAAATATTTTTCTAAGAGCAGTTTTAGGTTCACAGCAAAATTTAGAGGCAGGTTTAGTTTTATTTTCAGGTACAGTAAGTGATACCTACATATCTCACATAAACAGCAGTTCTTTGGGGTCCTCAATAATTTTTTGGTGTAAAGGACTTCTGAGACCAGAAGGCTGAGAGCAGTTACACTGTATTATACTTTCTTTCAAATGGATCATATTATACATGATCTATAACAAGCTTTTCTCACCCAGCAGTATGTAGTGGATCACATTAGTTTTTAATAGATACGAATCTACCTTATTTTTAATGTCTGCACAATAGTCCATTGTGTTTATATATTATAATTTAGCTGGTTCCTAACTAATGTACAATGAGTTGATTTCCAAGTTTGGCTCATAAACAATTCTGGATTGAACATCTTTGTGCATCTGTCTTTTTATGCTTGTGAGGTCATCTAGAAATGACATTAAATGGTTTTAAAGATGAAGTTACATTTAAGTTTCTTATTTGAAAACAATTGAAAATTGTTTCCATTTTCTATTGCTAAATATTTAATACAAACAAAAATGTTTAAATATGTACCTGTTAACAAATACACCCAGTTGCTTTTGGACCCATGGGTTTGAAAAGGCTGACCTGCTAATAATCCTCTCAGAATTTAGGAAAACTTTATAAACTATAATTGTCCATTTTCTACAACTCTTTTACCTGTCATCTGAAAATTGGGATTCTCTCCTAAACAGCTTTACTACTGACTTAACATCGTGGACTGTGGTTTGCTCTCAGCACAAGGCTAATATTAACCCAGCTTTGAGGGGCTGCAGAAGGCAAGTCCCACTGGAGTTCTGCCCAGGAGAGTGGGAAACATTTTGACCTTCAAAAGTCTGGAAACATCTATTGTCTTATTGATGGGCATCTTGTCAGTGCCTTTCCAAACTTTTTATTGGGCAACTTTGGTAATTCTAGAAGACCACGGACTTCTTAAGATAGTACTGGAATGGGCGAGCTATGATTTCTGTGATCTGCCTCTTCAGTGCCTTAGAGATACAAAATCAGCTTTGCTAAAAGCCTGGGATTGTGATGGTAGAAAAAGATGGCAAATTTTAATACCTCTTCAGAACTGTGGGACATCATACCCTTCTCTTCCCAACCTGAGAGAAGAACTAACTTAAAACTGCCCACTATGCCTAGTCACTGAGTATATAATTTTGTACAGTTCTTGAAAGCAATTTTCCGAGATAGGTGGTATTCTCATTAATTTATAGGTAGAAAATAGATTATGTAATTTGCCCAAGAATCCAGCAAGTAAGTGGGATTCCACCCCCAGTCTATATGACAACAGACTGTGCTCTTCCACTATACAGTGTTGCTATAAAACTATCAAGGCTGCTTTATTTACTGTGAGATGAAGAGACATTCATGGCCAGGGCCTCATTGCAACGTCACTTCTAAATCCAATTGCAAAGGTAAAGGAAAACATGGAAGGGGAGCTATTGTTGTCTCTTTTCCCAAGGGGACCTCAGCCAATTGATGTATTCAGAATTCCCAGGCAGACGAAGGGTGGCTATGAACTTTGGAACCTGTGTTTTTTCCTACCGATTAAGACCATGTTTTTCATTGCGTTTGATTTGTTTTTAGCTGCCAAGTCTTTTTTATAAAAACACAGTCTAGGAATTGGGTACTAAAAATTCAGTATGTTTTGCCCTGTCAGATTATCTGTTTCCTCTTCAATTTATTTGTAATGTAAACCTTACCCCAATTATACTCTGATTCTAGGACTTTGCCCAACCTCCGGCCTCTCCAGCTGGTAGGTCAACACATTTCTGCAGGCAGTGATCAGGATCACAATTTTAACCAAACCAGAACACCTCAAGTAAAACCAGCCTCACCCACTCCCTCTCCCCCATAGCTTATTTAAATCAACTTGAAAGTCAAAACCGTGACCAAATGTGCCTTTTCCAAATTTGCAGCCTCAGCCAGATGAAATGGTCATACATGCCTTTTAGGGTTGCCCTAGGAAGAGCTAACAAAAGGGGTGACAGCCCTTAAACAGATGCTTGGGGAGGAGGACATCTGCCTATGTTTTACCAGCCATTCAGTGCTCAGGCCTTCCCTTGAAAAGAGCATGTGGGGCTGGGGAGCAAGAGCTCTGATGCAGCCAGTTTTTACATGGCTTTTATCTTAACGAATCCACCCATTGCTGTAGAGCCATAACTTGCAGGAAGCCAGCTGTCAGGGCTGCTGTGCGGGCCCCTCTGGGTGGGAGGCAAGGGGAGAGGGTGGCCAAAATGCCTTTTAGATCCCTGAGGCTAGTTAGCTGTATAGCTGGAGAGTTCGGTGTCTTCTCCCCACTCCCATCCCTGGGGAGATCGGGGCCCTTCTTGCTCTCCACCCTTGGAGCTTGCGGCAGGGACGTCTCAGGGTTTGGATTCCGTGGTTTGCAACTCCCTAAGTGCTGGGCGGGGCTGGCCTTCGCTGGGGCCGGTTGGCGCTTGGCGCTCTGATGTAGCGCTTTCCTTTGAAATCTACCCCCTCCCTTTTTTTTTTTCAAACCAGGTATGATGATGTCAAACGTGATGCTGATGCTACAGTTACAGACACGGCCCCTGCTGGCTGGCGCAGCCTCTCTGATTCTCCCCCTCCGCGTCCAGCGCTGGGCTTTTTAAGACAAGTGCATCTCCTAATCAGGTCACATTTCAGCGGCGACCCACTACCCGCCTGCCGGCAGAGTCAGACCGCAGCAGGAGGGCTGAGGAAGACGACTGCGTTTGCTTCGCCACCGGCGGGTTAGGAAGAAGGACCTTAAAAAGCTGCAGAAGTCAAGACCTCCAGGTCGAACCCAGACCATGATGCGCGCCCCGGGCTGCGGGCGGCTGGCGCTGCCACTTCTGTTCCTCGCCGCGGCCGCCCTGGCCGAAGGTGACGCCAAGGGGCTCAAGGAGGGCGAGACCCCCGGCAATTTCATGGAGGACGAGCAATGGCTGTCGTCCATCTCGCAGTACAGCGGCAAGATCAAGCACTGGAACCGCTTCCGAGACGTGAGTCGGCAGGGCTGTGAAGGCGGAGGGACCAGAAGCGGGTTTGGGAAGGGAGCTGCGGGACAGAGACCCGGGCGCCGGGAGAGGCAGCTGCACGTCGCAGCCAGAGGCTCCCGCAGCCCAGCCCGCTAACTGCACCGAGAGTAAACAACACGCAACTACCCGGCTCCCGCCAGCAGTCGCCGTCACAGCTCGGCACCTCCTCCCCGTTTCCCCGGCCCGGAGCTGGAGGGCGTGGGACCCCCGGTCCCACACCCGCCCCGAGCGAGGAGTCGTTCTGGGGCGCTCGCTTGCGACAGGGTCTCTCCCGCAGGCCGAGCGCGGAGAAGGATGCGGGGTGCAAAGCGGTGCAGGGCAGGAGGGACGGGGGTTCTGGCTGCGGCTGGGCCCCCGACCTGCTCCCCTCTTTTTTTTTTGTTGGTGGAAAAAAAGAGGGCCCCCCAGGCCTGCCCCCAGTAGGGTGGATGCTGCAGGCTCCACATACGGGGCACTGCAGAAGGGGCAGGTCTGGGTGGGGCCGGCAGGGAAGGTAGCGTCGTCGTGCGCTTGTGCCTTCCGTCCCCACCGTGGGCTTGGGGTGGAGGGACAGGAAGGGACGGGCCTTTGAGTTGGGGTGGGGGATGAGGACTGGGAGGGGGGTCCTAGCAATTATAGGCGAGATGCTGAAAGGCTTGTCGGTGATGGGGGACGGGTGACGGTGGTGAAAATACTGGCGGCCGCCCGAGCCAGTCTGGGGTCCACAAGCAGAGCAGCGCAAGCACGAACGGACGCTGATTTTGCAAGACCAGTCTTGCATGGGGGAGCCGGGCCCGGAGGCTCCGATCCGGAGTAAAGGCTCCGTAGCCCGGTAGACGTGAAAAGCAGAGGGGAGAGCACAGAAGTTGGGTCTGGGGGCCCATTGCAGAAGGACGCCCGAACCCGGCTTAACCTTGGGCGGAACTTTGAGGGGTGGGTGTGGGTGTGGGGAGGAGGCTGCGGACAAGCGGGTGTCACTGCAGTACTTTGTTTACGGCACCTGTAGATCAGAGGGGAAACCCTGAGACCGGGTTCCCAGAAGGGGGAGGTAAGAGTGAGGAGGGGAGGGGGAGGGCGTGGCTGGGACCCAGAGGAGGTCGGGGCGGGGGTGTAAGGGGGAGGATGGGCCCGGATGCGGCAGGCGAAGCCATCAGTAGCCCCGGAGACCTAGTGCTCTCGCTGCCAGTTCCCAAAAAGGCCCTTCTACTACCCCCCACCCCGCCCTGCCGTTCTTGTTTCTCCTTACCCAGATTCCCTCATCGGACCCAGCTAGTACAACACAGACCACACCGTGACCTTTTCCATCTTCTCTTAAATTACATGCATCCAGAAGTTCCTTACAAATGTGTTTAAAACACACATGCTTGCTATGATATTTAGCCAAATGTTGGAAAGAGGCAAGAGATACAGATTTTTTGTGTTACTGTGAGACAAGTGACTGTTTCTCTCCAAAGTCAAACTGATAGGTTAGAATTTATCAGAAAGAATTGCAGGCTGCCAGGTCCTGGGGCTGAGTGGCTTGGGCCCCAGAGTAGATGGTTTGCCCCATCCATGACTAGTCCAGCCAAGGGAGCCCCAGCGACCCTTTACTGCGGCTCTGCAGGCCCAGCACAGATTGGCTGCCGTGTCCTGCTGCTGCCTGGGAAGCAGCCTGGCCACAGCAGCGAGGGGGCAGCCTCAGGCTGGCCCCTCCTGAATCCATGTGTCACTGATCCAGGCCTCCCTCTGATTTGCTGGCTGGTTGATCACAAGTGAAGGTCAGAGGGAAAAGAAATGCTTAATCAGAATGGTAAAGGTTTAAAAATAAAAGATGCCCCCCCACCTCCCTTCCTCTACCTGCTTCCATAGCCAACTCTGTGGGTAAGGATAAATGACCTCCTGGTACAGGGCTGCCCACCTGTCTCCCTGTATTGGTGCCAACTACCTCCCCCTTACTCCGTGCTCACCAGAAGAAGGGCACCAGATTTGAAATCTGCAGGACCTGCCCCCATAGGATTCATGGATAGCTTTAAGGCATGAATTGATTTGGGTATTATCAGGCTTTTTATAGGGCAGAATTCCTCTAACATCGCATTTTCACATAGCCCTGGCTGCAGGAGATGAGGGTCAGGCAGAGAAGGAGGACAGGGAAGGCTGGGCATGAGGATCTGGCTCGGTATCTATTGGCAGCTTCTGCAGAAAAGGCAGGAGGCTGCTAGCTTGGAGCCACTGCATTGCATAACTCTAGTGATGCCACAGTGTGAATGGCATCCCTGGAGTTGTGCAGTGCACAGACTGCACAGGGACTCTGCCAGCACTACAGACAGTTCTCTCCCTTTCTCTGTATGTAGAGGTCCACATTCCACTCTAAAGGTGGAAGGCCCTCTTGTTAGGCACAGTAGCATAGGGCTTTATATATATTTCATCAGGCTAGCTTTCTTGAAAAAATGCTCCATAGCACCACAAAGAAGCGTATGAGTTTTGTTGAACCTCTTTGCCAGGTTGAGCCAGAACTTTGTTCATAATCACAAAAATGGTGCAGGACCTCTAGTTTGCCTCAGTACAAGGGAGGCAAGCAAGAGGAGGGGGATATTCCTGGGGAATAGGATCGAGGAATACATAGTGTGGGTGAGGGACATGCGTCAGAGAGTGGTGTTGACTGAATGGAGGGGGGGAGATGAAGGGTATTGTGTCAAACAGACCAGGCAGGTAAAGAAGAGGAAGGACGCTTGGGCAGTTGCTCCAGTGGGGAATCAGTCTGAGCTGGTGAGGGGGTAGCTCAGCTTAGCCTTCTCTCTCTGAGCTCTGGGATTATAGGGGAGGCAGGATTTACCAGCAGAGTTATCCTCCCGTCGTGTGGGTGCCGGGCTTTCCCATCCTGTGCCTGGGTAGCTTTTGTCTTCTGCCCAGTGCCCTGCTGCCAGGGAAGAGGGAACTTCATGTCATAGGAGATGGGGAAGTTGTGATCTAGCTGTGCCCTCCCTGGGCAGGCCTGGGATGTTCAGAGCCCTGCTTCCCAGTGCTACATCTGCAGATTCATTCTCTGCAGAACTGGGTGGGATTTTGCTGCAGATGTTTGGAACAAAGTCTCCAGGGCCCCAGAGAGATGGGCACTTGGGAGGTGCAGCGTTCTTCCGGGCAGGTTCTGAGAGCCTGGCTGGGCAGCACTGACTGTTCTTTTTCTTCTTGGCGCTTCTCTGCTTTATACTCCATTCCATTAACCTTTAATGGTATTTATGAGTGTCTAGCACAGTCCTTGGCCCTGAGGACGTACACAGTTAATAGATGTTGAATCCCTGATTGCCGGGAGCGCTTACATCTGCCAGTTACTGCAAGTAAACATTTGGTACGTATTACCTCTTGTGCCTTTCAACAATCTGTGAGATATTTATCAATACGTTACAGTCCACCCCTTTTATGGTTGAAGAAATAGAGGCACAGAGAAGTCACTTATCCAGGGGTCACATAGCTACTAAGTGGCAGAGCTGAGATTTGAATCCAGGCTCTCTAATCCAGCTCTGCTTTTTGGGACCTCTAGGCCTAACTTTTAGTGACAATGAACAGGAAGAGCCTACTCTGAAGAACAAAGTCTGCCCTGGCTTGTGCACATTGAGCCTCAGGGATGCCTCGGGCAGGAGCAGCAGCTAGGAAGGTGGGCCAAAGGCCTCGGTGTCTTCAGCAGCCTGCCACCAGCCTGTTCCCCACACCCTGGCCTAGCGACTCCAAGGCAGCCTTCCGCCCAGGAGAGTCAGGAGTGCAGTGTGCTGGGAGAGCTCTGGTCTGGGAGATGGAAGACCTGGGTTCAGGTTCTGGCTCCACCACTGGCTGGCCATGTGATGCCAGGTGCGTCATATAACCTCTCTGAGCTTCAGTTTCAGGCTAGGAGACTGAGATGAATGCATAAACATGAAAGCATTTTGTTGGAGAGCTAGAAGGCATCCATTTCAGGCAATACACTCCAGCCCCAGAGAAAACCACCAGATGGATCATCATTGCTGGGGTCAGCCCACTGCAGGCCTCAGTCTCCAGGAGGAGGATGTTGATGCATATCAGTCACTCAACTCATTCACTACAGATCTGAGCACCTCCCATAGGCCAGGGGCTTCACCAGGATCCTGAGGTCCGGCCCAGGAAATATCACCTGCTGGCTGCTTAGGATCCTCACATTTTTATGATCACCAAGTAAGCCAGTAGCAAGTTTTAGCCAAAAGGGGCTCCCTTATTACCACCCTCCCCTCTCCTCACCCTACACACCTAAACCAGTGAAAGTGTGGGGGTGAACCACACAGATGTTTGTGGATAAGTGTGGGTGTGTGAGAAGAACCCAAAACTGGGTCAGAGGGATTCCATAATTGAGGTTTGGAGATGGAGGGTAGGTCGTTCCCTGGCCTCCTTCACCACCCTGGTTTCAAATCCTCTCCCACGCTGGAGGGGGCTGGCGTCTCCCAGGGTGGTGTCAGCACGGCGAGGGACTCTTGAGCCCCAGCAGGGCGCCGCGCCTTGGGCCGAGAGGGAGAGAGGAGCACTGTGGGTCTGAGAGGCTGTCACAGGCCCCTCTCATCTTCCAGGCAGTCTGAAGAGGGCGGAAGCCGACACCACTCCCTCCCGTTCCCAGAAGGTCAGAAGGCTGTCTGGAGGCGGGAGGAGAGCTCTGTTCTGTCCCAAGGCCAAGGGCCCAGGGGCAGCTCTCAGCTGAGAGGACAGAACTAGCTGTGTCACCTTGGGGGAACTTAATGGGCAGACCACGCAGAATCATCTACAGAGCCCTTACCATTCTGTGACTGCGCAGAGGGGACTAGAGCCTGTCAACAGCCCCTTCATCTGCAGACATGCCAGCCCACCCCACCCCATGCCACTCCACCCCTGTCACAGGGAAAGGAATTTCTTTTTGCTCCTGAGGAAGTACCTGTGACCAGATCAGGATAGGGTATGTATTAGCCAAGAACAAGAAACCTGAGAAATGGGGCCTGTTGTCAACTCGGGGCCAACACCAGGCTAGAGAAGGACATACTGCCTCTGTGTATGTTTCCTTGCAGGTGCAACAGGGGTCTGAGGGCTGTAAACAGGGAAAATGCATGCCCAGGCCTAGTCACTGTTAGACCACTGTGTCTAACCTTGGTGGGCAGTTGTGGGTCCAGCTACGGGCTGTGCGCCGACATGGTTCTTGAAGTGGGACAGTCTCTGATGCCCTGAGGGTTCGCTCGGGCAGTGCTCAGTTACAGGGGTAGCCCCTTCTCCGGGTTGCTGCAGTATTTCCTGGTTATAAGCTCATTTGGCCCAGCTTGCTGCTACCTTGTGGCATCACTTACACTGTGAACTTGTATCTGAGAAGTCCTCCTGCTGGTATTTTCAGCAGGTGTTTATCACATTCCTCCTGTGGTAAGCCCCTGAGGGCAGGGTCTGGGAATAGACTGCTTTGTGTACCTTACCACCCTGTCCTCAGAGCATCACACAGGGTGTTTGCACAGTCGGTGCTCGGTATGAACTTATGCACGGTGGAATGAGACAGCCAGAAGGCATCTCAACTGCCCTATCCTGTGAGCCCCTCCTCTCGAGGTAGCAGCTCTGTGCGTTCAGGCACAGAGGGCAGAGGGAGAGCTGGGGTTCTGGGCTAAGCCATGCTGGTTATTTGGGTAGATCTCTTCCTCTTTCCAGACCCCAAAAGACTGGGACAGGTGGGACAGTTACAACTAGAACCCTGGCACCTTGACTCCCCAGTTGTTGGAGGTCCCTCAGGCCTCCCGTCCTTCAGCCCATTTCTGTGGGCTCAGAGGCCCACCCACCCAACCTCAGGATCCCCACAAAGCCGTCTAATCACCCATCAGACCTCAGGTAGAGAACAGGCTCCCCAGAGCAGGGCATCCTGCCCCTCCTGCTCTCTTCCCTGACATCTGAGAGGAGGTCAAGGCTGCTCTCGGCAGGAAGGACAAGTCAAGTCTGGCCGGTATCTTACCTCTGCCTGGATGCCGCTCTGGCGCCTTCCCCCGTCCCTCGTTCCCTTGCACAGGTCAGAGGACATGTAAGAGTTGAGCTTGTTCAGGCTCCTTTTCACCTATTCTCGGAGCTCTCTCTTTGGAAGAACTGGGGAGCAGAACCCTGGAGCCTCCGCAGCACTAAGTACCAGGCACTAAGCTGCCCCGTTTTACAGATGGAGAAACAGAGCAGGCACCTGAGAACCTGTCTCCCCTCTCAGCCTAATCCCCTTCACTGCACCGTGCCTGTGTGTCCTCAGCTCCAGTCTCTGGGGGCTTCTTCGGAGATCTGGGTTTTAAATCCTGCCCTCTCCCTATGTTCCAGAAGGAAAGCCAAGGTCCTGAGGCAGTTCCAAACACAATTCCAGGCTCCTCCCTCACTCCTGTCCCCTATTCTCTATATTTCACGGACTCCCTGGAGCAGAAACCCAGGGACTGAGGGAGAGTCCCAAGATGCCCCTTGAGTAGCGGAGAGGTCAGGTCCAGGGGAATCTGGGCAGGGGGTGTTGAGGCAGGCATACCTGAGGCCAGGTAGAGCTCCTGGCATGTGGGAGTGATAAGCACATTTTTGCTCTCGAAGGAAATTCCTCTGAGTGGAGAGGAGGTGGGAGGCAGAGAGTCTGCCAGATGCCTGTCTCCTTCTGTTTGTCCAGGCCTAATACAGCCTCCACTGCTCCCTCTGAGAGAGGAGCAAATATTTAATGAGCTGCTCCTGTTCCCATCGTCCCCCACAGGGCGGGCACTGCCTCCTCAAGGCGCCTTTCTGCCAGGACGTTTGCTGGGGATGTCAGTCACCCACTGAGAAGGAGCCTAGGTGGCCCCCACGTGTGGCGCCTCCTCGTTCCTTTCTCGGCCCCTCACTCTGCTGCCCTGGCTGATTGGAGGGGCAGGAGGAGGCCACAGCTGCAAGTCCCCCTACTCCTGGGCCTTTCTGGTGGACTGGGCTCCAGTGGAGGCCCCCTTGCCTGAGGAATGAGGCAAAAATAATCCTGGGTACAGGGTCTTTCAGAAGTTGAGAGAGGCCTGGTCCACTTCCATTTTTAAAGGTTCTTGATCTTTTAAAAAAGGAAGAAATGCCATGACGGTCACAGAAGCCGCCTATTTAAGGTCTCATGACGAGCATCTTCCGGCCCTGTTGGTGGGCCTCTGCCTGGGGTCCTCGGTCGGAGATATGTCAAAAGTCTCTATTTGAGGCCCCTCAAAAGCACCTCTTGTCCATCCTGTCCCCCAGGCTCCTACCATGTGTACCAAAGAACTTGGGCTTCAGTGGTCTTGTTTTGTGGCTTTTGAACGTGCAGAGCGTCACAGTTTAGTGCTGTCTCAGACATTATCGCACTGCATCCCTCTGCAGCTCGGGGAGGAAGGCAAGGGAGTCATCCCCATTTTATGGACAAGGAAGTGGGGAAGTGGGGCCAGCGAGGGCAGGACTCTCTAGCCCACAGTTTTGCTGGCAGTCAGAGGCAAGGCCAAATGGAACCCTGTGCACCTACTCCACGTTGGGGGAATCGGTCTCCAAAGAGACTTGGAGTTTTGCCCAGGGGGTTTTTAGCCTGAGAAACCAGGGCCTCAGGGGCTGCTTTTCCTTTGGTCCATTCAGTGCTGCATTCCATCCTCCCCAACAGATGGAGAGGCTGGGAGAGATCGGGTTAATTCAAGCTGCGAAGTGAGCGGGTGATTTGGGTGCTAATTAAAATGACAGGAAGTAAACAGCTCTTGGAAACACCCAGCATGTGCCCCCTAAGCCCGGCTAGGCCTGCGCACTCCCTACCATCTCTCCCCCACCTTGGCACAACGGGCCCCATCTCCATGGTAACCAGGCTGAGCCACAGAGATCAAAGCTGAGATGGGTTAGCTCTAAACCAGCCTAACCAGGGGCTTTTGAAAGGGTTTCTGGAAAGTGCCTGGAAAAGGGCCCCCCCCCCCCAGGTGTCTTCCCCAACCATCACCAATCCCTCCTCTCTGGCCAAAGGACTCCTGCCTAGGGGTAGAAGCAGAGCTGGTGGTGAGAGCAACCTGTGAGCTGGGATTGGGCCACCTGGGCCCATCCCCCACCTGGGACTTTGTTCATCTGCTAAAGCTTACGGGTTTCTGGAGTAGTACGAGTCCAGGTTAGGGGCACGGATCCTAGAATCACAGTCCTGGGGGTGCCAGTACTCTTCTGCTACACATTTGTGATCCTGTGTAAGTCAACCAACCCCTCCAAACCTTGATTTTATCACTTGAGAAATGGGCATGATAATAGTGATTTTCTCTTAGGGTTGTTGTGAAGAGTAAATGAGCCAATGAATGCAAGTACTTAGCACAATGTCTCCCACATGGTAATAGCTGAAAAGATGTTAGCTGTTATTATTAGTATTTTTTAATATGTTCTAGGCTCTGGGCACAGACAGATGAATTTTACATGGTCTCTGCCCTCAGGGAACTGGCGGCCATCCGAATAGGGCAGAAGCAATGCCATTCCTCGGGTAACGAGCAATAATAAACTCCCACCAGGTGCAGCTGGCCTGGAGGAAAACTAGACATGACGCAGGGTAGGGAGGATCATGTCTGAACAGAAGTTTTGGGTCGCAAACACACGTTCAGGTGGAGAAGAAGGCTGCGCAAGGTTTGGACATGGGGCTGGGGCTGCCAGGAATGGATTGAGAGAAGTGGGCTTTCTTCCGTAGGTGACAGGGAACCAGTGAGGGCTTTTGAATATAATACTTACTGTGGCTTATTCCTTGCATTAAAAAGTAAAACATGTCACATTGTAGAAAATTTGGAAACTTGGAAGAAGGCAGAAAAATACCAAAATCCTCTGTATTCCTATCCCCCAGAGGAAATTACTGTTGGTATGAATCCTTTTAACCACTCACCTTTTAAGGTGTTTATCTCAAAATGAGAGCAAACCTTATATTCAGTGATGGGTTTGAAGAGGCAGAGACATGATCAGCATTGTGTTCTAGAAAGAGCCGTGCAGCCGCAGCAGTGCAGAGGCAGGGCGGGGCAGGGAGACAGCAGTAAGGGAGGCCAGGGCTGAGGGAGTAGGGGCAGGGGCACGGCAAGGGGAGGGCAGGCGCCTGGGAGTGCTCGGGATGTGGGGGAGATAAGGACAGCCCTTGGTCTGGTCTCATGAAGTTGGGGAGCGTGGTGTGATGAACCATCCAAAGGAAAGGCCTAGAGTGGGACGTCAGGATTCTGGGTGGCAGTGAGTTGGCCTGTTCCTGTGCGTTGAGCATCTGCTTTGTGTGAGGTGCCTGCACCAAGAATAATTGCTCTTTTTCATCCGTGAGGCCCCATGTTGGAGGTGAAGACACCAGAGAAAACAAGAGCCTTAGACATAAGACGCAGAGCTGGAAGGACCTTACCCCTGAGAGGGGGCACAGCGGGCTCGGTCGGCCGCCTGCTTCGCTCTACCAGAGCTGGCCCACCCATGGGATGCCAGTGGGTTCGGGGGGCGCTCGGGTAACGGACAGCTTAAGAAGCTCTGTGGGCTGATTCTAATGTGCAGCCATTGCTGAGATCCACTTGGCTCAGAGAAGGACTCAACCCCGAGCGGGGAGGTGACTTCCCAAGGATGCACAATGAGCCAAGTTTAGAGCAGATTCTGAGTCCAAAGTCCTCTCTGTCTCTTCTGCCACACTCTGCTCCGGTCTCAACAGCCCTCCCCCGGAAGCCTGGCTTAGCGCCTCATGTCTTCTGATCCATGGTCTGGGTGCTGCCTCTCTGAGCGTCAGTTTCCTCCTCTTTAGGAGGCTGATCCTATTGGTCCTGCCGCTTCACAGGATTGGGAGGCCCAAAAGGGAGACAGATGTATAAAAATATTTCAAGAGGACTTAATCTAAAAGCACGTAACATACAAGCTATGGTGCACTTGTACATTCCAAAAGTTTTTCCACATTCCTGCTCTGTGCCGAGCACGACTGGGTACAGGGTGGCCATGGCTGCTTGGGTTAACCTGGTAAAACAGATGTGCTCTTCCTTTGCCTGGAAATTTGGACCTCAGTCTGTGACTGTCTCCCCTCTGGCCCCTCTGGCCCCTCTGGCCTGGCTCTCGCTCCAGAGCACTGGAGATGGGCTCTTCCAAATCCCCGTTTCTCAGGAAAGGACCCCATCAATCAGCAGCAGAGCCAGGACAGAAGCAGGCCTTCTGTTTCCCAGGAAGACCCTGGTGCCTTTATTGCGCCATTTCCCACAACTGCTAATGAGCCCACGTGGGTGCCATAAATAGATCCCACTGTATTGAAAGGCATTGTTCACACTTGCCAACACCTCTTTTTCAGCTTATAGATGGGGCCAGCCCATACCTGACCTCAGGGCCTCCAAGTGTGCCCCTGGGCTCTGCCCCCATGCTGCCCCCTGGGCCTCCTCATCACCCCTCCGCCTGCCCCTCAAGGCAGCACTCCTCACACTGTTGCTGATCTCTGCTCTCCCTGCCGTGGCCTCTCCCTTTTCCACTTGCAGGACATCCTCATGTCGCCTCTCTCTGCCCATTTCCTGCTCCTCCACCATTTTCTCCACCCAAAGTCCATGGTCTCTTCTGCTAAAACAACTGTTATTTGTTGAGTGCTTTCTGGATACTGGACTCTCTGCAGATGCCATCTTTAATCTGCGTAGTCCCAGGAGACGGGTGCTGAGCTTCCAAAGGCCAAGGGGCTTGCCCACGGCGCTCTGGTAAGGGGAGCCTAGCGACTCTGCGTGACTCCAGGGCCCTCGCTCCTCTGCATCCCCCTCTGGCTGGCTGCTCCCACCCTGCTGGGGGTGAGGGCCCTGGGACCCAGAACCACGCAGGCATCCCTCTACTGCACCCAGCACAGAGGAGACAAAGGGTATAGCTAGAACCTTACCCGGCACTGTACACAGAAGGGGCTCAATCCCTGATTGCTGAGTCATGGGAGGCATCTCACCCTCACGGGGATGGGGTTTTGTGGAGATGGCTCCCCTGCAGGGCTCTCACAAAGGAGCTGGATGGCGAAAATCCTTTTCCTAGAACTCCTTCTTCCCCACCCCACTGTCCCCTAGTCCCCTACATTTTGATCAGAACTCTTGGTCTTGACTTTTGAGAATGTACTTTGTACTAGGGCCCACAGCTTGCAGCCCGGTTGCAGGGCTGGAGTGTGGGAGTGAGGTGGCACTGGGGACCCGCTGATGCCCCAGGCCCCCGCCCTCTCCCGTTCAGGTTCAGGTGGGTGTGGGGCACACAGACCTTGGTGGTTGCGGGCAGGTGACACACCAGCCATATCCCCTGTCCTCTTCATAACCTCGTGCCCAGTCCCCTCCCAGGGAAGGATGGGGCAAACGGGAATACCCCAACTTTATGGAGGCCAGTCCCTACTTTTACCCCAGCCTTGTAACCCTGGCCTCAGTCACTGGGCCACTCTCAGCCTCCATTTCTCATCTGGGGTGGAGTGCACATGAGGAGGGGACCCCTCTGCCCAGAGTTGTTCCTGGAGAAGGGCTGCGCTTGGGCTGGCCTCCTTTAGCCATAGCAAACAAGGGAAATCGCACCTCATTTGCTGTCGGCTGCCCTGCAGTCTCCTTAGACACTGGCCTAGAGGCTCCAGAGGCCTCAGGCCGCCCCCGTGGAACTGTGTGGGTGCCTGAGCCAGGAGCCTGGGCTACTCTGTGCAGTGCCCTGGGGGCTATGCGGCCGGGTTCCCCAGCACCCCTCCTGAGCCCTTCCTCCTGTCTGCTCCTGGACCCAAGGTCTGAGCGTTAGCTGCGGGACATGTGTGTGGGCATCAGGTGTGGGTAGGGTGAAGGGGTAGGGAAGAGAGAAAGAGAGGAGAGAGGAACAGTGAGATGGACAAAGAAGTGCACAGAGAGTGGAAGAGACAGAAAGGAAGGCCAAGCCCAAGGGAGGGCCTCAGTCGCCAGGTGTGAAGGCTGGGGGCTGCTCCCAGAAGGGGGCTTTGTTACCTCGTTTCTGGGTAAAAACCACCTGGTGGGTGACCTGCGTCAAAGTGTCCTTGTTTCCTACATCTGCCCACGAGGCACTGTTGCTTACACACAAGTACATATGTACACGTGCTTAGAGATGAGGACCTGCACACCCACGCACATCACACTCTAGAATAGGTGCCTGTGGCATGCATACATGTCCTCCAGTAAACATCTGACCAGAGCATGCTCTATGTGGGTACGATGCCAGCCGTCTGCTCCACCCTGACCCCTTTCCAGCCTTTGCTCAGGAGACCGTGCTGGTAAGGGCCTTGGTCCCTGCATGTTCCTCTGATGCTTGTCAGCTTCCAGGGGAGACGACAGAGGGCCCAGAGCCCTTGGGCTTTCAAAGCCCTTGTGGGTGCCCTCCTTTGTGCTTGTCGCCGCCCCCATGGGGGTGCACTCTGGTGCAGGAGCCCCATGCCCTCTTCCCCAGACCTGACAAGGGTCTCGCCCCTTCCCACTCCCACCCCATACTGTGGCCTCTCCCCCCGCCCCACATCCCCACGGCTCTGATCATTGGGTGGGCAGGACTCAGGATGAGGGCCACAGCTGCGCATGGCTCCTCATGCCCCTCTACCCTCCCAGTTCCTGGAGCGCCTCCAGAGGTGGCCAGCTGCTGGCTGCTTGGCACTGTTAGCCTCCAGTCCTGAGAGGTGCTCTCCCTGCCTGCCTGCTGGAGCTTCCACCAGGGGCACCTTGGGAGCTGTTTACTCGTTTTCAGCAACTGCCTCCACCCCATTGGGGGAAAGCAGGGAAACCAGAATGAGCTGGCGGCTTTGTGCCAGTGAGGCAGGCTGGGGGGAGCTGCTCTGCGTCTGGCTGCTGTGGGGCCCACGGGCCCAGGGGATGCCTGTGAGGCTGGAGCAGGGAGGAGCTGTCTCCTGCCTGCCTTAGGCCTTAGATTGTAATCAGAAGAGAGGTCTCTGCTGGGTATCAGGGGACCTGGGCTCTGACATGGTGGGAACCCAGTGTCAGGTCATATCCCGTCTCTGGGTTTTCCAACCTCTCCTGCACATAGAGGGTGCTGGGCCAGATGACCTAAGAGGGCCTTTTCAGGATCCTCTGAATCTGAGGATTTGCAAATTCAAATAGTACCATGGTAACTGAGGGAGCCATCGACACTGAGGGACCATGGTCTCCCTTTTCTCTCAGTGCACCGTCTTAACTGTGTAGGAAAGTCAGACCTTGAGTGAAAAACAGTCCCCATGCAGCTTGGAAGAGAGGCCATTCCTCCCACCATACTTACATGGTGGGCAGGTGTTGGGGAGGGGACTGCACCTTAGCAGAGGGAGAGAATGCATTTATGGGACATCCAGGTCACGGAGTGAGAATCACTGTTCCCTGGCAATATGGGCCCCTCAGACATCTGTCCTCAGGGTGGGGCGAGGGCTGGCCCATGGGACCAGCTTCAGGGTCTCAGGTGGAAGAATGGGGCCTCACCATCTCAAAGCCATGGGCCTGTCCTTCGTTGCTCCTCGGGCCAGCCCTGAGTGGGCCTCGGCCTCAAGCTCTCTGTGATGGGGACACAGGAATACTGTCCTCCATTTGGAGGCCACAGAGGTCAGAGTACCCTTGCCAATCAAAGACCAGCATGGTCAGATGGTGAGGCCCAGGGAGCCCTGGGACCCCATGGTCTGAGGGTGGGCCTCATGCTGAAATTCCCATTTCTCCCTCTCTGCTCCTGCTCCATTTCCTGTGGCCCGCTGCCGCTTCCTGATGCCCAGGAGGTAGAGGTGAGTACTCCCCAGGGTCCCACTGCAGCTGCCCCCTCCTCTCTTCTCCCTTGGCCCCTTGCCCCAACTCTCCTCCTCTGCAGCATCCAGTGTGGGCCGGGTGTAAAGAGCTTCCGGGGGAGGCCAGAAGGGATGCTGGACCTGGGTTTAGGGGGATGGAGATCTGGGGGAGGCACCTGGCAAGGCCTGAGTGGACAGGGGTTATCTGGGCAGCCACCAGGATGCTAGAAACTGGCATGTGGAAGCAGTAGCCCAGCCCTCTCCTCACTCGGCCCTGGAGTCGAACCTCAGCTGTAGGATGTCAATCTTAGCTCTTCCCTTCTCCCTCCCCGGCCTCTGGCCTCCCTAGGACGATTACATCAAGAGCTGGGAGGACGATCAGCAAGGAGATGAAGGTAACATGTCCTTCCCGGGTGGGGGGAAGATGACTGACCCCTATGGAGACTTGAGACCTGAGGGCAAGTCCTGACCATGGCCTTGGGGGTCTTTAGGCAGCCAGGCCCTGATGGGGGTGGGACTTCTGAGCTGAGGAGCTCTGATTATCAAGGGCTCCTGGAGAGAAGGGCTTTCCAGCTCAGAAGTGGGGCTTGGGGCTCCTGGGCTCCCTGCCAGTGATTCCTGTGTGCTGACCCTGTGTCCCTGCAGCCCTGGACACCACCAAGGACCCCTGCCAGAAGGTGAAGTGCAGCCGTCACAAGGTGTGCATCCCCCAGGGCTATCAGAGGGCCATGTGCATCAGCCGCAAGAAGCTGGAGCACAGGTGAGGGGTTTGGGGAGGTGGGAGCCTTCCTCAGGGAAGGGGTTTGCTTGAAGAGCAAGGGCTTGACTGATCTTCTCCTATTTATTATCTATTTCTGTGGAACAAACTACCCCAAAACAGTGTCTTAAAACAGCAAATGTGTAGAGGGTCGGGGATCCAGAAGTGGTTCTATTGGATGGTTCCAGTTCAGGGTCTGTCGTGAGGCCCGGTCAAGGTGCTGCCTGGGGCTGCTTCATCTGAAGGCTGGACGGGGGCTGGAGGAGCTCACTCACCTGGCTGTTGGCCCTGGTCACATGGTCCTCTCCATAGAGATGCTTGCATGTCCTCCCAACATGGCAGCTGGCTTCCCTAAGGCCAGTCATCCAAGGGAGAGAGAGGGCAGGGAAGAAGCTACAATGTCATTTATGACCTAATCTCAGAAATCATATATTATTATTATTGTCACTTCTGTTTATTAGGAGCAAGTCATAAGCACCGCCACACTCTAGAGGAGGGGAATTAGATTCCAACTTTTGAAGGGAGGAGTGTCAAAGAATCTGTGAACATATTTTAAAATCACCATACTATATGAATTCAGTCACCAAAAGTGTGGGACCCAGGGAAAGGCACCTCTCTTTTGTGGACCTCAGTGTCCACATCCAGAAGACAAATAGGTTGGTCCAGATAGTTTGCAGTTCCTGCCAACTCTGACATGCAATGACTATAAAATATTTAAGGTTGTAGCTAGTATGGTTATGTGGGAACGCAGGACCAGGATTGCCACATCTTCCATTTTACCAAGGCCAGGAATCCAGTTCTTTATATGAACTCTTCCATTTTGTAAGTGTTGGTGAGTCACTCAATTAAAAACAAAAGCCCTTGGTGGCCAAATAAAACGGGTCTACAGGCTAGATGGGGCCTGTGGGCCATCACCTTGCAATTTCTGATTTGGTCTGACCCCATTAGTGAGGTGTGACTCCCTTTTGCATCTTGCAGTTGGACCCAGAGTTGCTGCCTGAAGGCCCTGCTGGACTCAGTAACCCCTGGAAAGGGGAGGCTGGGCGTCTGTACCAGCCCAGTTGGTTCTCTGCGTTTGAGCTGGAGGAGGGACTGGCTGGGGACGATGGGGAGGGTGGGCAGGGGCCGGGAGGCAGCTGCGTCTGCTACAGATCACCAGGACCAGCTTCTAGTTGGAACTGGTCTCCTGAACCTTCCCTCAGCCTGTCCCTCTCTCATTTTTGCCTCCATTCCTGTGCCTCCTCCCTCTTCCTCCTGTAGGATCAAGCAGCCTGCCCTGAAACTCCAGGGAAACAAAGACACTATCTGCAAGCCCTGTCACATGGCCCAGCTTGCCTCTGTCTGTGGTTCCGATGGCCACACTTACAGCTCAGTGGTGAGGAGCCCGAGCCCCCCAGGGTGGGTGCGGTGGGGTATACCTGAAGCCACAGGGAGCAGAGGAACGACTCAGCCGGGGCCTCCTGTGGGGCCCCCAGGGCTGATGTGGGGCCAGGCGCCCTCTCCATCTGCCAACCACAGCAGGGATACCTGGTCCCTGGGCCAGCCCCTGCCCCACCCCAGGCAGGCGCAGGTAAGGGGTGGGGCCTGGAAGAGGCAGGTGGGCAGGCAACTCCAAGACACAGTAGGTCCAGTAAGGGCCTCATACCAGGGACTACAGAGGAAGGAGCTCTGTTGCTCAGCTGTTGGGGACTGAAGGACAGAGCTTTCCACAGGCAGACTTCCACACGGAGGGGATGGTGTTCACCGGCAAGCCCAGGACATCCTGGGGTAGGAGGAAATAATCCTCCAGAATATGACCATGTGGGAGGGAATAGTGCTTGGAGAAATGAATTCCTACCTTACGGGATTTTTGTGAGGATTAAATGAGATGTTTGTGCAAGCATTTCATAAACTTTATGTAGAAATGCAGGTGCTAATTGTGAATGCTTCTACTAGCAACAAGGAGCTGGGAGTTGCTTCGTTTCTGGAGGGCACTGACTGTTAGCTAGGGCTGGGTTCTAGGGCCTAGGAAGCCTTTTGGGGTGAAATTTAAGAGCAGCCCCGTGGGTGGTGACTGAAGTTGGGGAGGGGAATGAGGTCACCTGAGAGAAGCGAGGCAGAGAATAAGCAAGAGTCTGAGAGGTGGGCGGAGCTGATGGAGGAGGAGAGGGCTGGGTTAAGCGGGGTTTGGGCTGAAAACTGCGGTCTGAGTGCCGGGGCCCTATCCTGCAGGGAGGTAGAGGGCATCAGGAGGTCTGGCTTCCATCCCAGCCCTGTGGCCTTGGACGAGTCACTGGGCCTCTCTGAGCTTCCATGTTCTCTGCTGAACAGGAGAAATACAATTCCTCCCTCACAGAGCTGCTGGGAACCGAGTGAGATAATGTAAAATGCTACAGCCACCCGCTTCTCATGCTTCTCATTAGCAGTCATCCCATGGGGAGAAACCAGATATGCAGGAAAATGCCTTCAGGGCAAGAAATGGATAAGGCCCTCTCAAAAGCAGGCTTTAGCAAACAGCTGGGTGCAGTGTTTTTAGTAAAGGCCAGGCAGTTAGCAGATGCTCAATAGCTGGTAGCTGTTATCAAGAAAGCTGAGTGGAGCCCGGGAGGGGACTATGAGAAGACCACTGAGGAAGGGGGACCAGCAGCCAGTTACGCAGGGACCAAGGGACTGTGGTAAGGAGGGCATAGACCGTGAGGGCAAGCTGGGGTGGGCCGTAGACAGCTAAACAGGGGAGGTGGGGGGGGGGGTGACATGGGAGACAGCTGTCCTGGGAAAGGTAAAGGTTCAGAGAGGGCAGGCTGGTGCAGAGTGGGTTCATGGGAGCCTTTGATTCCCTGGGTCCCCCATTCCTGGGCCTGCTGCTCCTTGCCCCTGTGCACCTGTGGCCTCCAGAGGGACTAGGAGGGCCCCTCCAGGCCGTTCATGGGGAAGACATGGTGTGGCTGAGGGTGCCCCCAGACCCCCCAGCTGTGGGGACCTGCGGGGCAAGCCTCCCATCACCCCGGCTGCCCTTTGTTCTCACGCAGTGTAAGCTGGAGCAGCAGGCGTGCCTGAGCAACAAGCAGCTGACGGTGAGATGCGAGGGCCTCTGCCCCTGCCCCACAGAGCAGGCCACCGCCTCCACTGACGGCAAGCCAGGTAATGGGGAGCACCGGGCCACAGCCAGGCTGGGGCTCCTCGCTGCCAGGGCCCCCTGGGGGGCTTCTTTCAGGGCTCTGGGCTGATAAGAGAGGTTCACAGAGCAGGAAAGGAGAAATGGCAAAAAAGGGCAGGCCTGGGGCACCTGTGGGGCCAGGGGTCCTGTTAACATAGAGCAGGAGGGCTTGGGCCTCAGCCGCAGGGAGCCTGCTCTGTGTGTTTAGGGAGTGAGGGGGAGGAGGAACATGGCTGAGGATGGTAGAGGGAGACTGATTCCCTTCCCTTCCCTCCAGCCTCCTGGCCTTAGGGCAGCGTCAAGCTAAGATCATGCTCGCCACTTTACCCCATCTTCCCCCTCTACCCCCTTTCCCTGTTCTGCTGACTGTAGAGATCTGTACGGGTCAGGACCTGGCTGACCTGGGGGATCGGCTGCGGGACTGGTTCCAGCTCCTTCATGAGAACTCCAAGCAGAACGGCTCGGCCAGCAGCGGAGCCAGCCTCGCTGGTGGTATGGGAGCTGGCTGCTCTGCCTGGGAGCAGGGAGGGTGATGGGGAGGCAGGTGTGCACTGGGGCTGCCTACCTTGTGCTCCCTCCTGCCAGACTCTGAGCCCCTAAAAAGAGCCTAAACTCTGAACTGCAAACATGGCTTCAGCCAGAGCTAATAGGAAGCACTTCTTAAAATGGGTGGAAGGAGCTTAAACCCTGAAACGGTAGCTGAGAGAAGGTAAGGAATTATTTTCCCACAAGAGTTTCAACACAGGGTTTTGAATAGTTTAGGTGCAGTCCTATATAGAGGCAGAGGGACGAGACTTCAGCCATTCTCACCCTCTGGTTAGATTCTGAGCTTCTCTGACCCTGAATGAGTGCTAGGGCTGATGGAGGGGTGGATGGATGGATGGACAGATGGGTGGAGCGGAGTTTGCCTTGGGCATGCCCAAACCTTGGTCTTCTCCCCAGGGCTGGATAAGAGCCTAGGGGCCAGCTGCAAGGACTCTATTGGCTGGATGTTCTCCAAGCTGGACACCAGTGCCGACCTTTTCCTGGACCAGATGGAGCTGGCCGCCATCAACCTGGACAAGTATGAGGTCTGCATCCGCCCCTTCTTCAACTCCTGCGACACCTACAAGGACGGCCGTGTCTCCACCGCTGAGTGGTGCTTCTGCTTCTGGAGGGAAAGTGAGTGTGGCCTCTTGCCAGGACCCCAGCCCCTGTGCAGGCTCTGCCCCTCACTCCAGGCTCTCTTTGGGTATTGGAGTGGCTCCCTCTTGGCCCCTTCCCCAGGCCCAGAACTTTTCTAGTGCATCTGCTTCCTGCACACTCCCAGGGCCTCATCTCTTGGAACGCAGGGAAGCCAGCTCTTTAACTCCCCTCCTTGGCAGACTTGGAGGTGGATCCAGATTTTGCAGGTCCTGAAGCCTATGTACTTTTGGAGGGTTTCTTAAAGAAAGGGTATTAAAAACAATAAATGCAAAATTTCTAGGGCTCCTCAGAGGGCCTTAGAAGGAGCTAAGGGGTCCTAAAGCTGCAGCTGTATCAGCTTCTCAATGATTCTACTTCTGGGCATGCCTCATATTATTTGCTCCAAATATGTGATGATGTCGGTGATCATTAGCCTTAGAGATAGGGCATCATTTTGCCAGCTTTCAGTATCCTGAACCAGAGCTGGATATGTTCTTAGAGATCATCTAGGCCAAGTGGCAACCATCATTGATGGGGAAACTGAAGTTCCGAGGGGTGGGCTGACCTGTGTGGCCCAGAGGCGGGGTAGGCCGCTGGGGCTCTGCTGCTGGCGTTCTGCCTGGTTCCCCCTGTGGTCATACGGCGGGAGCAGTACAACATCCTGACTCTGAGGCTTCGGCTAGGATTCCACCACAGGCGAGTTTGGGACCCTGGGCAAGTCATTGACTCTCTCGAGCTCAGGTTCTCCATCTGAACTGGGAGGTAACAATGCTTACCTTGGAGATTGTCATGAGGATGAACCGAAAAAGTCTGGGCACAGAGCACCGTGTGAACCACAAATCCCTTTGCCAATGTAAGGGATTTGATCAGTTTTATTGCCTCTGAGTGCCCAGCCTTCCCATTCCCTGCAAGACTCCAGCACTTTGACTTTCCTGGCCTCTGAAGCTCATTCTGTCTATTCTGTACAGCAGTTTCTTGGACAGGAGGCTGGGAACTGATCTCATTTTGCAAGCAGCCAGGCCTCTAGCTGGGAAGGGCTGGGGACTTCTCAATGTCACAGACGAATGAGATTTGGCTTCTGGTTTTTTTCAGGCTTCCAGCTGACATTCCCTCTAGCCTCTCAGCCTGAGGAATCTGTGTGTTCCACCTTCTCTTCTGAATCCCGTTTACTCAGCCCATGGGTCCTCAACACCCTCAAAGAACCCTGGGCTTCTTGAGGGACCTCAGCCCATCCCACAGCCATGGAATGGTCTCCCTCAGTTGGAACCTGTGTATTTTTATCTGGCAGAGCCCCTGTGTCAGTTTTTGGGACCATAGAGGGATCAGTGTATCCCAGCACCACCCCTGTGGGGCAGCCCCATATCAAAGCCTAGGTATTCCCATCTTGCAGAGCTCCTTGCCTGGGTTCCTAAGCCTTCGGGGAGCTCCGTGAATTCTAGCAGCACCACGGGACAGCCCCCATCAGAAACCACTCTTCTCTCCACAGAGCCGCCCTGCCTGGCAGAGCTGGAGCGAATCCAGATCCAGGAGGCTGCCAAGAAGAAGCCAGGTGAGGGGACTGGGTTGGGCCCAGAAGAGGAGGAAGGGCCGTGGTGCCTCGGGTCCCCCTGAGGCCCAGAGGCTCCAACCCCTGGACATTAGGAAGACACTGAGCCCAGAGGAGTTCCTGGGATAGGAAATAGGAGAGGGAAACTCCCTTCCTATTTTTATTCTTGTGGTAGGGCAGGGTTTCCAACCAGCCGCTCAATAAGCATGATTTAGGCCCTAATGTTGTGCCCATCATGATGGGGCTGGAGGTTGGGATAAAGAAGGTTCAGTTCAGCAAAGGTGGGTGCAAAGCTCAAGTGAGGCCCCTGCATGGTGGATGCTCCAGTGTTCTGCAAATACAGAGTCCTGGGCTGGCTCAGACCTGATGGGTAAGACAGGCTTGGCCCTGGTCTCAGAAAGCACACAGGCTACCTGGGGAAACACAGCACACGAACTGACACACGGAAAAGGCAGGACTGTCAGTCGTGACTTGCGTGTGTGTGGTGCTGAGAGAGAGGTTAAGTGGATGCAAGAGCCTGGGGTCAGCAAGGGCATTTCTGGGGAGCTGGTGTTCAAGAGGAGATCTGAGGGATGAGAATGAGCCAGCCAAGTGCAGAGCTGGGGCAGGAAAAAGCTCAAGGTTCTTGGGGAACAGGAAGAGAGGACCCATGTGGCTGGAGCATGGTGGATGAGGAGACGGGTCCGAGGGACGGATCACATGGGGCTCATAGCTCCTTGAATGCAGCCTGACATCTAACTGGACTGATGAGACCAGCACACCCAAAACCAAATACCCAAGTTCTGCAGCCTTCTTGCAGGACCACGCTGACTGAGAGCCCCATGGCCATTCGGGGCCTGCATTAGGGCCGCTTCTGGCAGGAAACCTGATCTTCCCTCCCGGAAGCAGTCCTCTCTGTAGTCCCCAAGCATGCTTGCTGGGCTTTGAGGGCACCCATCCTGTGGTGCCCGCTGTTGTCATCTCTACCTCACCTGTCCACCAGGTGGGCACAGTATGCATCTCTGGGTCTCCAGAATGGTCATCTCAGAAGATGTCTGTTGAGTGGACAGTGGAACAGCAGTTCTAGGGCCTGAAGGGAAGCGGGTGGGCCCTGAAGGCAGGTCAGAGCCAGAGGGGAAGAGAGGAGAAGTCCAGACACTGCCACAGGGGACAGCCAGGCCAGAGGGGAGGCTATAGAATTGAGGGTGTCAAGCACGATATCAGACTGGCTGTTCTGTGAGATGTGGGCCATGGAGTCAGGGAACCATGGAGGCAGATGGGAGCCATCATGGAGGCCTAAGCAGGTCACCTAGGGAGACAGGTTTTCCCATCTACAGTCATCAACTTGGAAGGAACACTGGTGCCAGCTCTGGCTTGCTGGGTGGTTGGTACCTGGCTGCGCTCTGGTGCCCCAGGTTCCAGAGAGCCCACACCTCAGGGACCCCACTCTGACCCTGCTGGGCCCCACCCCACTCAGGGGTCTTCATCCCAAGCTGCGATGAGGACGGTTACTACCGGAAGGTGCAGTGTGACCAGAGCCGCGGCGACTGCTGGTGTGTGGACCAGCTGGGCCTGGAGCTGACCGGCACCCGCGTGCATGGGAGCCCCGACTGCGGTAAGGGCTGGGCCACACGGGCTTCGGGATGGGGTGGCTGGGGTCTGAGCTGGGCCTGGGGGGCTTGGGGGGGCCAGCCCCTTGTGGCGGGATCCCCTGCTAGTGGAAAGGAGAGGTGGCCAGCAGCGTCCTAACTGCCTCTTGGTTTGTTCACCTCACAGATGACCTCGTGGGCTTCTCAGGGGACTTTGGGAGTGGTGTTGGCTGGGAGGATGAGGAAGAGAAGGAGCCGGAGGAAGCAGGCGAGGAGGCTGAGGAGGAGGAGGGCGAGGCAGGCGAGGCGGACGACGGAGGCTACATCTGGTAGATGGCACGTGGGGAGCTGTGGCAGCCAGGGTGCTGCTGGCTGGGGGAGGCGGGCCAGCAGAGACCTGGACGGAAGCAGGCAGCTTATGAATGGATCCAGAAAATATAGTTAGAAGGACCCTGGCTCCAGTGAAGAGGACTGGATGTGTAAGTGTGCATGGCATGTGTGTGGCATGTAGAGCTGGGATGTATGGATGTGTGTGTGTGTGTGTGTGTGTGTGTGTGTGTGTGTGTGTGTGAGAGACATGCACTGACAAATGTGTCCCTGGTCCACACTGCTCTTGGCAGAACGAGTCACCCAAAGGCCCTTTCAGCTTCCTCATAGTTTTTTTTTCCATTTGTTGTTGGTTTTAAAATATACACATACAGATACATTGAAAATTGATGAACCTGAGATGCCCCCTAGCCATGTCCCCTAACCCCATCCAGGCCTCTCTTGATGTCCTGGGATTCCATGTCCTGATTTGTTACCCATCGCTCAACCAGTCCTCCCTTCTCCTGCCCCTGACTGCCCCTCTCCCTCCTACTTCTGGGTCAAGCTCAGGCCTGTGGGCTTGTCCCCAGTGCAGAGGGGAGGGAGAGCAGGGAGCCTGTCTGCTGGCTGGGGGTCCTTCTGGAGCTGGGTGGATTGGGTTGTGGCACTCCCAGCAGCCTTAGGGGAGATGGGCCAGGACATGCACCACAGCAAGCCCTTCCCCCTTGCTGGACCCCACAGTACTAGAGAAATTCTCCCAACCCAAGCCAGTGTGACCAGAGGTGGCCGAGAAGGAGCTGGGGGTGGCAGCTGGGAGTGGGGGAGGGGCGGCCTTGCCGAGCTGCCCGGGGTGGAGTCGATGCAGACTGGCCTGACTGGTCAGGGAGAGTGCCGTTACAGAACTGGGTAGAGCTTTTAGGAGCGGAGATGTGGAAGCACTGACTGCCAGACCCTGAGTGGCCCAGCCCTTGTCTGTGGGGCTCAGGTTGGCACCTGGTCTGGGCCATTCCCTTGGAGGCAGTGGGCAGGAATCATGTAGGTCAGCTCTGCCTGGCCTGTGGAGTGCTGCTGCCCCCGCCTTGCTGTGTCCCCTGGTCCAGTCCAGGTAGTAGGTGGAGAGCTTGGGTCTTGGCCAGGGGAATGTGTACCTCCTTAACCAGTGCTCGCCTCCCATCCAGACCAAGAGAAAGCATTGTCCCCGACACCCTGTGAAGGGGGCGCAGGGGAAAGCTGCAGCCTTCCTGCACTCAGAGACCACAACCTTTCTCCATTCCTCTTCCTCAGACAGAGGCATCCATGGGGCCATTTCCAGCCCCACTCCTCTCCGCCCTTGGGGACAGAGGATCCCCTAGGGCTGCTCTAGTGGAGGGACGCCTCTAAGCTGTAAGTGTTCAGGAATTGTGAACAGTCGGTGGGTACAGGGCTGGGGCAACCAGATTCTGACCCCACACCTTGCTCTTCCCCCAAACTCCTTACCGGATGGGAGCCAGGATGGATGAGAAGTTGCCCCATGTTTTTTATTTTTTCTGTTTGTTTGTTTATTTTTTTTCTAATCTGGCCAGTTGTCCCTACTGAAGCAAATTCCTTAACACCTTTGGTGAAGAATGTCTTACAGGGACTTGGGCCTCTGATGCCCTTGAGTGTGTGGTGAGCGCAGTGTGAGTATACGCATGTATGTGTGTGCGCTTGTGTGTGAGCCTGGAGGCCGTCCCTGGGGGCCTGGGGTTCCAGGAGGGGCAACTGTGTGCTAGTTGGGGGCCCACGTGGCAAGGTTCCCTGGGCGAGGCTCCCGCCTGCCTCTCCCTGCTTTTGCAGCATCTGCTGCATCTGTCAGACTTTATGGAAGAAGCTCACCCAGTCCACCCCTTTACTCCACCTTGGAATCAGCATCTTCCAAGTCCTGTCTTGGGGGAAACAGTGAAACTCCAGTCAGCCCTAGGAACCGCTTCACATTCTGCAGCACAGTTCTGGCCATGACGGTCTCGCGCGGTCCTGTCTCCCTGATCCCCTTCCTGGCCTCCCACCTCTGCCGTCTCCCCTGCGCTCCATGCTCAGTTCAGGGAAATGCCATTTCACGTCGGTCTTCTGCTCTCAGAGCAGCCTCTCTGCTCACTCCGAGCTACTTGAAACTTCCTGCTCTCGCTAGCATTGGAGTCTGTCTGTCTCTGCCTTCTGCCCCAGCTCAGACTTCTGGAACTGGTCTGGGGCAGCTGTTGACGCTGGGGCTTTCTGGGATGGGGAGGGGGCAGAGAGGAAGGCACACCCCTCCCCTCTCACTGTCGCCGTCCCCTCCTGGGGGCCGTGTGCTGTCTCTGTGTCTCTGGGTCTTCTGGTTGTGCACGTTTTTATGACTTGTAAATATGTTGTGGAAAGAAAGCAAAAGGCGCTGAACTAGCCCCTGGTGGGACTCTGGGGTCCAACCCTGCCCTGTCTCTGAAGCCCCCACACTGCTTTTCACGCCACTCTCTGAGATGAGGCCCCGCCAGCTAGAAGACAAAGCAGCTTATTCCCAGTGGGCTGAGGGCCTCCTTCCCGTTGGACAAGCAGCGGGTTTCCTCATGGCGGGGGTGCAGGGTGGACCTTCCTCAGCATTTCAGATTCATGCCCTTGAGCAGCTGTCTGCCGCCTGGCCTCCCACGTCCCTCTGCTCTCTCTGCCCTGTCCCACTCCCTGGCTTAGGTGGGCAGTGGTATCAGGGCTTTGCTGAAAAGAACGCAACCAAATTTTAAAAGCACAGTTTCTTGCTTGGCCCCAGGGCTGCCCTTGGCTACTCCAGGCCTTCTTCGCCAGGGGTGCTGGGAGAGGTGGTGTGTCTAGGACGGGGTGGCTTAGAGTTGGCGAGAACATATGTGCCTTTAGAGACCGCTCAGAGAAGGCTCTAGGGTGTGGCGTGGGAGCTCCGGAGGGAGGAGGAGGGAGGCGAAGCTGATGAGAATGTGATGGGGCATCATGACTGCCTCCTCCTGTCCCACCGGGGCTGTGGCCACCTGTGGTCCGTAGTCACGCTTCCTTTCTCATGCCAGCCCACCCGATGTTTGTGGGCAGGCCACTCACTCAGCCTTTCATGAGCTCTGTCTCCTTTCAGCTTCACCTCTGAGTGGGTGGGTCCATTGGGATTGACATGGGAACCTCCATTTCACCAAAGCCTCCCCCTCAGCCGCCCTTGGGGAGAACAAATGGCTCATCTGCCAACACCTGGCACCATCGTGAGGCTGTGGGCTGGCAGGGGTCAACGGGAAGGGACACTGGGGGTGCAAAAGGAGACTGGAGACATCTCGAGGAAGTCCCAAGCGGAGCAAAGCTGCTTTACAGCCTGAAGCCTACTTAAACTGTGTTATGTGCAATAACTGAGCTTAGAGTTAAGAATTGTGTTCAAGTGCTTGGATTTCCGTCTATATATTTAAGTGCTGAAATCGTATCTCTCAGTAATTTTAGATGTCTTTTAAAAAATCGAAAAACAAAGTGTTAGACCGTGTATGTGCATTGATGGGCACCTAAGCGTCCCTGTGGATCACCCCACCCTCTCCCTTCCCCTGTGCCCCCAGCCCCTCACCCCCAGCCCCACCTCCACTTGGGGACCCTGCCCCGTGTTGTCTTTATCTGCCTATTACTCAGCCTAAGGAAACAAGTACACTCCACACATGCATAAAGGAAATCAAATGTTATTTTTAAGAACACGGAAAATAAAAACTTTATAAACACCACCCAGTGGCAATACTCTGATTATTGTTCTCCATGTCATTTTCCACAAAATGGCATTAATAGATGAGGTCCCAGGGAATGGACTGATGGCCAGCACACTCCTCTTACCTTCATACACAAGACCCTGGAGATGGCAGGGTTGGGAGGAGAGGAGGAAGTTAGAAATATAGTTGGTATTATTGTAAGTATATATATATGCAATCTGTATTGGTATATGTGCCAATAAATACATCTATACCACAAAGTAGAGGTCAAACACTATGTCTTGCTTTTTTAACTTAACCTATTATGAACCTTTCCCATGTCATTAAAATTATTCGAAGGCATGACTTTAATGGTTGCAAAGTATTCCACAATATGGATGTATTGTAATGAATTTAACCATTTTCCTGCTTTTGGATATATATTGTTTTCAATTTCTTGATACTCTCAACTCTAGCCCTAGAACTTGTTAACCGTAACCTCGAGCAAGCCATCTGTTAGATGGAGAGAACTCATTCCACAAGGATCGCATACCCTGTGGGAGCACCTTTTGAAGAGTGAAAGCCCTGCATACATGTCTACTTCTGTCCCCCTTGGCAGCCCGTAGCCAGGGCAAGCTCTACCTGCTTGGCTAGATGGATCCTGAGGAAGGGGAACTACCTCCTGGGGGTGGGAGGCCATGTGGGGTGGCTTTCTGCAGCTCATTGTTTCTCTTGGCTACCTGCAAGTTCAGACTTGCAGGCTCAGGAGTCTTCCCGGAAGGTGGGCAGGGATGTGCCTTGCCATGGTGCTGTCCCCAGCACACACGATGAAGGAGAAAGTGGGTGGAGATAGGACAGAGATCCCTGGGGTGCACTCATGGGGTGCTTGTCATTTTGAAAATAGAGAAGCAATGGGGTGGGCTGGGCTTGAGGTTGGAATCAGTGGAAGCATCAGCCTGTGAGGTGGGTACCAGTATGCCCATTTTACAGATGAGGAAACTGAGTCTCAGAGAGGTTCAATAACTTGACCAACGATTTACAGCTAGTGAGGGGCAAAGCCTGGATTCTGTTTCCTATCTGCCATCTGTCAGTCACAAAGTGGGCTGTCCTCAGTGTCCAGTGTCTATCACCTGCACAGCATATATTCAGGAAGGCTTCCTGGAGGAGTGTGTCTTCAGCTAGGCCCCCTAGATAGATAGGAATGATCTAGTGGCTCAATTTTGGCTGCACATTAGAATCATTTGGGGAAGTCTAGGGCCCCAGGTCAGAGCTTCTGATGTCTTTGTTTTGGGTTGCAGCATGACTGTGGGTATATTTTATAAAGTTCCCAGGTAATGCTAGTGCAGCCAGATGTGTGCTACCATGCTAAGCAGACGGAAGCAGGGCACATCTCTCAGGTGAGGATAGGATGTGCAAGAGGCCAGGGCAGGAATAAGTCTGTAAGGAGCCAGGACTGGGCCCTCATCCCTGGGTGCGGGTGGTGCGAGGCCTGCAGAGGGCTTCCTTTTATTGTTTCATCCAACATCTTGTCGACCACTAAGCCATGCCTGGGTCCTGGTCACTGAGGAGCCTGCGGCCTGCAGAGGGTGGCTGTGTCCACCCTGTGGGAGCTCTGAGTATCCTCAACCTTCAGGGAAATGTTGGTTTGCCCTGTCGGATGGTCATCATTTGTTCAGATGATGGGGAGATGGGGCCAGGCAGGGCCCTTGCTTCTGGAACAATGTGTCTTTGTCACCATGTCCCAGCAACCTGGGTTCCTGGGTCAGCCGCAAAGACAGCATTGCCAGGGACAGGCCCACGTGCTGCCGCCATTCAGGATGCGCGGGTGCCACACGCTCCCCCACATGTGCCTCCTCTCCAGCACTCACCCTCCCACCCTGGCCCCACACTGGGGACACCTCCTCACCCAGGCACCTTGTCTTTCCTCAGGATTTAGCCCCCTGGGGACAGGGACTGTATATTTACTGCTCTCGAGTGAATAACGGGTCTGAGAACAAATTTGAAAGAAAAAAGACAAACCGCACACAAACTCAGAAGGGTACAAAGGTCCAGAAGCAGCCTCCCGCACCTGCCACCTGGGCCCGCGTCTGTGGCTGGTCTCACACCTTTGGGGGAGCTCGGTGAGCGGGTGGGTTTGACAAAGAAAAAATAAGCAAACAAACACAAATAGCAACAAAAAATCCCCCTAACTTCAAACAATTTTTAAAAATTTATTTTTGAGCAAAGTAGGGGAGGGAGAGGAGGGAAACATGTACGTGTCTATGTCCCCACCACGGTCCTATGTGCTTTTCACTCTCTGTCGTCTCACCCTCCAGCAGCCCCACAAGCAGGTGTTATGCACTCACCTGCTTATACGGGACACAGCTGCCTCCAGGTGACCTTGGGCCATGCAGCTGTACACTGACGTCACCCCAGGCCTGGCTGACTCCAAGGTCAGCCCCTGGGCCCTGCTGCCACTCCTGGTGTTCATTCCACAGTGACATAATAAACACGGCAGGAACCTCGGGTGGATCTGGACAGGAGCATGGAGTGTGGGGGAAGAAGTACTGAACAGGTGAGGACACTTGGGTGTTGCTCAGCTCTGCCTCTGAATTTGGGCCAGCACTACCCTGTGAGCCTCAGTTTCCCCATCTGTAAGGTGAAGGGATTGGACTAGACTGCCCACATTTGTGATTTGTGGAAGAGCGCAAAGATGTGAATCCAGAAGTCTGTTTCTGTTTGGTTGAGGATTTTCTTGCTCTCTAACATCGCACTGTTGTCCTAGTTAACCCCAAGGGCTCACACAGTTGTGAGGTAAAATTATATGTGCTTTAGAGAAGGAATATGAGCAAATGCAGCTGTCTTCCTGAAGTGCTTCTGTTTATGATATTTGGAGGTGCATGACGTCCAGGCAGGGGGGCTCTTGGAATTTGGTGGGGGGCGGTGGCCAGACTTTGGAGAAAGGCATTTCTGCAGTTGGGGAAACAAGTGGAAGAGGCAAGCACCATCCCCTTCAGTGAGCACAGTGGCATGTGGCAGCTTTAGAGTGGGGGGTCATGGCACTGACACAATTGCCCAACAAGCGGTGGGGGCAGATGTTGACCCGAGGTCCGGCCAGGCCAGAGCCTTCACACACACGACCTCATCTGAGCCTTACAGCGCCCCTCCTCATCTTACAGGCGAGGGACCCAGCACACATCTGTGGCGAGTCCCCTCACTGCCCCCCCTTCACAGATGGTGAGGCTGAGGCACAGGCGGCAGAGGGCCCATGGCTGAGAGCGTGGCCATGCTGGGGCTTGAACCCACGCCACTGGCAGCAGGGTCATGCTCTGAGTAGCCGCCTGGCAGGACTCTGTGCTGCTTCTCTAGGAGGGCGCCTTGTTGCCTTTCCATCAGGGATGGGTTGGGCTCTAGAGAAGGCTGGGCTGACCTGTGGGGTCAGGCTCCTGCTCTGCTTTCCATCCTTTCCTGATTCCCGCCATGCAGTGAGAGGGTGGGTGGTTTCCTTCAAGGTTTCGCTTGAGCGCTTGCTTCTCTGGGCCTGTGGTGGAGGAGTATCCTCCCCAATCTCCTCTACTGTATCCTTTTAATCCCATTTACGGTCAACGCAGACACCATCAGAGACTGCACCCTGAGCAGCCTTCCTTCCACCCCATGCCCTGCCTCCTCCCTGCCCCATGCCAGGCAGCTGGCCCCAGCTGGCTCTGCTATCCTTTGCCTTGCCCGGGTGTGTGTGGAGGGGGGGCAGCCCAGGACCCAGCAGCCCCTAGCTGCTCAACATGAGGTATATCTGCCCCAGGACCCTCAGAACCAGCCCAGAAAGGCCCACATTAGCTGAGGCAAGACCCCTGGGCCATGGCTGAGCTCCTGTTCACTTACAGACCAGCTGAGATACAGTCCTGCGGCCAGGAGCAGGCGCCAAGAGCCACGCGGGGCTCACTCCCCCTGCAACCTGACATCCTGTAGGCTCTGTCTCCACCTAACCCCATCTCTTGGGTTTTCTTCCTGGTCCATTCCCTCTTCCCATACTCCGGGCTCCAGAGCCTGCTTTGCTCAGGTCTCAGGCGGCCACATTGAATCTGAGATTCAACTCAGAGAATCCTGGAATCATCAAATCCCAGGGATGCTGAAGCTCCTTCCCCAGAGCTACACCATCCCTGATGCCTGGAGATGGGGAAGTTCCACACAGCTGCGTTGATTGAGCCCCTGTTGTATGTGAGTCTCTCTGCTTAGCAGGGCATGGAGAGAGGGACCTGGGTGGTGGGGAGGAGGAACCAGCAATAAGACCCGGCCTGCCCTGGGCGCCCCCCAGACAACTGAGAAGACGAGAGCGAGTCTGAGCATGATCCTTGCTGGTGCGGGAAGGTGCTCCCCAGGGCAGCAGACCCCCTGTGAGAGGTGGCGAGGTCTGTGACAGTAGGACGCGCTGGCAACGGACGCTGTGGCAGGGCCTGTCAGGCGCCAGGGGGCCGCCGCGGCTCTGATCCGCCGGGGGGTCCGGAAGGAGGCTGGGGAAGGGGCCGGGGCCAGCCCGGCAGGCTTCTGTCTTCTCAGTGTTCATGGCTTTCAAGGCCCAGGCCAGATGTCATCTTCTCTGGGAGCTGTGCAGAGCAGAGTTAGAGTTAGTTAGCAGAGCAGGCCCAAGGCTGCTGTCCCTGGGAAGGCCTGAGACGGCTGGCCCTGGGCTGGAGTCCAGGGCCGGGGATTTTGGGAGAGTTCCCATGATTTTCTGAGAAGAGGGACTCATTGTGTCTAACTTGTTTGTGCAAACAGTATGGCTTCTGCTGAACACCTGCTCTCTTTCCTTCAGGGAGTTTGGCATTTGGGTATGTGCCAGGCAGGGGGTGCTTCTGTGACCAGCCCCCAGTAAACAGCCTGGGCACCGGGTCCCTAGTGAGCTTCCCTAGCAGAAAATGTTCCACATGTGTTGTCCCAACTCATGGCTGCAGGAAGTAAGTGTGTCCTGCGTGTCTCCACTGGATGAAGCCTGTGGAAGTTTCCTCCAGCCTTTTCCTTGTGCTGATTTTGCTCTTGGGAAACCCCCCTCGATACAGGCGCCTCGTCTGGTCAGAAGCAACGACGCCACTTGTGGGTTGTAGCCCTCAAGAGCAGAAGCGGTGCCCTCCCTTTTCTTTCCGCTTTTCCCCACTGGCTGGAACACGGACATGGCGGCTCCGTGCTGTTTCTGCAGCAAGTGGGAGGAAGAATCCTGGGCCCCAAGCACCCCAAGTCACCTTCCAGCCTGGGACTGCCCGGACTGACAGTTATGGAAAGAGATATAAATGTTTATTTAAGCCGCAGTTATTTTTAGTCTCTAAGAGCCAAATCTGTATCTTAATTCTGAGGGTCTCAAACATGTCTGCCATCACCACAGAAAGTGGATTTGTACCTTGTGATGTATGTGTGTAACTAGAATAAGGTTTCATGAAGCAATACTAATGCTTACTATGCTCTCTGCTTTCCAATTTTTTGATGCTATTTAGGTTCTTAAAAAATGCTGGTGTGCTCACTAAATTGTTGTGCCATTAAGTCTGAAAAGACACCATCTTGACTATTGCCCAGGCTGACTCTGCCCCCCGCAGGCCGCCCACTTTCCTGCTTCTCTGCTACCCGTTCTTTCTCTCACCTCTGCACTGTCTCCCTCATGCCACTCAAATGTAATGTCCACTCTGTAGAAACTGCTCCAGAGGACATCCTGCAAAAAGCGACAAGTTGCTAAGAGAGGGAGAGACGAGCTGATTACTACCAGTGATCACAGGAGGCTTCCTGGTGGAGGTGGCATTTGCACTGGACCATGAAAGACAGAGATAAATGAGGAAGGGTATCAACCTGCAGGACTGGTCCCAGCTCCAGGGCCGTCTAGGTTTCAGCCTCTCCCCACCTTGCATTCATGTGGCTTTAGCCACGCTGATCTCCCTTCTGTGCCTAAAAAGAGCCTAAATCTTTCCCACATCAGGACTTGCACATTCCATCCTCCCTGTCTGGAATGCTCTTTCCCTGCCTCACTCTTGGTCACCCAGCCTCTGCCCGCTGCTAAATCCCCAGCAGTGATCACTCTAGTCAGGTGGTGATCAATAAATACCAGTTGAATGCATGAATTCCAACTCAGCCTTACTGAGCTATCACTTGGACCACTGCCGCAGCCTCCTACCTGGTCTGGCCCCCTCCTGATTTGGTCTCCACCCTCATCACCAGCATGTTCTTCTCCTTCCTCTCCCTCTCCCTCTCCTGTGCCTCGGAGCCTTGGATTACACTGTACCTCTACCCGACAATTTTCTCCATTTTCCTTTTTTACCCGGTGAACTCCTATACATCCTTCAAAACCCAGCTCAAACATCACATCTCCCTCCTACCTTGTCAGGCAGAGAGGACCAAGCCACTTGTATTCCTCACTGACCTTATGCAGGGCCTCTATCCTCTGCTAGGGCCACTGAGCTGCATTCCTTTGTTCCCTGGGTTTTGCCCTGCTGGATTTCCTTGAGGGAACAGATCATGTCTTGTCACATCTGTGTCCCCAAGTCCTGGACTTGGCAAAGGGCAGGTAACCAATATATACACGTTTAAATAAATGAATGATTAGATGAATTATCTTGCCCCAACTCAGCCCTGATATCTCCCTTGTTCGAAATGTTCAGCCTCATTCCTGGTGCTGTTCATCGTCATTAGAGATTTGCTCCACTTCCTGAACAATTTTACTCTTTGCTGTAGAATCTTTCTGCCAGTTGCTTCCAGCTAACCTATCCCAGCTATTTCTTATTGGAAATCAGAATGTCAACATTTTACATGAATTGCTGAAAACTTTATATTTAGTTAAACAAGTTTTGGCGATTTTGTGAATTTTGTGAATTTGGCACATTCCTCTAAGGCATATTGATTTTTTAGCAAATTAACCTAGTTTCTGCTTCCTGAACTTCTGTCCCAGCTTATATTTATATTTCTAAAGGAGCCTTAACCCAGAGGAATGAATCTCAAATGGTGGAAATGTATGTCTTTTGGGGAAGAAAAACCAGAGAGTCTTCCATTCATTATTGTCTCTGTCCTATGTGTATTTTACTTGGATTCAAACCCTTGTGTGATCTCTCTGAGCTAGAGGAAGGGTCTGTTGGCCTGGATGGGCACCATCCTCCTTTGTTTTACTGGCTACGTAGTCAGCAGGAGGAGGGTTTTGGAAACAGGATCGTATCAGCCAGGACTCTGGCTGCAAGTGAGAGAAAACCACCTCAGACTAGCCTAGACAGAAAAGGAATTTATTGGCCGTCATAAAGAGGGAGGACTTTGGGATAGCTCTTAGAAGTGAAGGAAGAAGCCTAGGAGCCAGGGCCTCGGGATGGCAACTGTGAGGTTAATGCTCCCAGGACTCTACCTGTGCCGGTCGTCTCTCAGCTTCACTTTACTCTGTCGCGTTTCACCTGTTGGCCTCATTCTCTGGCTCCCGTGGGCCTTCTCCATGTGGGCAGGGGACATGCTGCTCCAGCAGAGAGAGAGCGAGCTCTTGCTCCCAGAATCCATACATCAGTCCCAGGGAAGGACTCCGACTGGATTCGTTACTGCTGCCAGGTGGACAGAGTGCTGTGACTGGCCAAGCCTGCATGACGTGACCATTTTTGTGGCTAGCACGTGGGTCTGTTACCAGAGGAAGGGATACAGGGAAGCTTTCTGGAAAGATTCAAAACCAACAATTCTCTCTACAAGAGGAGAGGAGAATAGCTTAGCTTGAAGAAAAAAATACCCAGGGATGTGGGTAAATTTCACATCCTCTCCTTAGCATGCCTGAGAGCCCAGGACTTTTAGATTTAGAGGCCTCACTATTAATTCCAACCTACTAACCCCAGTCAGCTACATACCTCCCTTCCAGCTAAGCTCACGACTCGCTGTGCAGCAAATATATATTCACAGAAGGGATGAATGAATGTTTCTGTATAAGGCCCATACTTCTGGGCCTTCCACAGTTCTGTCACCTGGAACATGCCTACCACTGCACCTGTTCCACTTGCTTTGATCACAACCACCCTTTTAGTCCCAGTTAAAGTGCCGCCTCCTCCATGAAGCCTTCCCTGATCCCACAACTGACAGGGATCTGTTTTTAAGGCCTTGGTTTTCCCACTCTTTATGGTCTCTACCCTGATTTTATGTTGTTTGTATTATGTATTGGTTTAGCAGAAAGAACTTTCCAACAATTAGTCTGTCACAGGTGGGGGCAGTGAGTTCCCCATCCCTGGAGCGTCAGAGTAGAGGCCCGCTCGGGGGATGCTGTGGACAGGAGAGGACTTCCTGGGGGCTGTAACAGATCATCACAAACTGGGTGGCTTAAAACAATAGAAATGGATTCTCCATGGTTCTGGAGACCAAAAGTCCAAAACTAAAGTGTCAGTGGGGTTAGTTCCCTCTGGAGGCTCTGAGGGAACCTCTCCTACCTGCTGACGGTTGCCAGCGATCCTTGGCTGGCAGACATCACCCCAGCCCCCGCCTCTGTCTTTGCACGGTGTTCTCTGTGTCTGTCGCTCTGTGCCCTCTCCTACTTCTTACAAGGACACCACTCTTTCGATTTAGGGCCCGCCTGAAATCCAGGATGATTCTCATCTCAAGATCCTTAATATATTATGTCCACAAAGACCCTATTTCCCAATAAGGTCACATTTGGGAGGTTCTGGGTGGGCATGAGTATTTGGGAGACATTATTCAACACACTACAGGTACCTGGTGCAGGACAAACTGAACACAAACCGAAGTGGCCATAGTAGAGACCAGACAGGTAACAGGAGAGCACAGGTCCCGGCCCCAGCCATCGTCAGATCTTTTCAAAAGAAGCCAGAGATCTGGACTTTAATGTATAACATCCAGATTTTTAAATGTTGGCAACGCACTCAAACATTTTTAAGCATTGCGATCCAGACATCTATACATTTATAGCCAGTACATCTATAAGTCACGTTTGGCCTGTGGTTCACCAGTTTGTGAACCCTCGTGGAAACTCAAAAAGGCTTTTCTGTGAGCTCAGAAACACGGCTGTGCACTTCTGCAATGAGCCACCAGATGGCGCGCCAGTCCTTGTGTTAGACAGGCCTCTTCCATTCAGGGTTGGGAGATGTCCAGGAGCTGAAATGCCAACAACGGGAGTTTTTCAAGTCGGAGGTGGTGGGGTGAGGCGAAGTGAGGGGTTAGGGAGGCTGGGATTAAGCTACCGGCTAGAGTTCATGGCATTTTAAATTTACTCTTCCAACATTATCTCAATCTCTGATGCCTGCTACCTTTTGTTTGCTAGTGACACCTGTTCCCTTGGCAGACAAAATGAGTTCAAAGGCAGCAAGGATATACTAAAATATACAGGAAAAATAGCTAATAGTACATGTTCAACAGGTTTTCTTTATTCTAAATAAGTCAATTAACTTAAAAATTTGAGACGTGCACATAGCGAAAATTTTAAACCGTTCAAGATATTCTTGCGCCCATTGCCAACCTCTGCTATCTCTAACACTTCATTGCTTCAAGAGCTCTGAATTCAGGGGCTGACATTACTTTGGTTGTTAGACATAGGCAATACACTTTTCTTGCAAGGAAAATTCTCCATTGTTTGCACAGTGGAATTAAGTGCAGTCGACCTTTGAACAACATGGGTTTGAACTGCACAGGTCCATTATCTGTGAATTTTTTTCAATAAACATTGGAAGTTTTTTTTGGAATTTTGTGACAATTTAAAAACCTTATCTTTTCTTTAGCTTACTTTATTGCAAGAGTACAGTGTATAATACATATAACTTACAAAATATGTGTTAATTGAGTGTTTATGTTATCAGTAAGGCTTCCAGCTAACAGTATAGTAGTAAAGTTTTTAGGGAGTCAAAAGTTATATGAGGACTTTCAACAGCACAGGCGGCCAGCACCCCAACCTTTGCATGATTCAAGGGTCAACTGTATATCAGCACAGATGGTTAAGATGGTTACAGACTTCTGTATAAATATGACCTTGATAATCCTTATAAAAATCACAGGATGAATGTATAATAGTTATGAGGAGGGGGCATTTCCAGGAATTTAAGTACACTTAATCACAGTGTGACTTTTAGTTGCAATGCTTAATGTTGCATTTCCAATATTTAATATAAATCTATTTTTAATTTTTATTATAGAAATGTTCAAGCATGCCAAAGGGAGGGAATAGTATAATGAGCCTCCATGCTTCGACAACCAGCACCTCATGACCAGTGTTACCCCCACTCCATGTGTACTTTCTGTTTGTTTGGGTACAGTATTTCAAAGCAAGTCTCAAACACTGTGTCATTTCATTCAAAAATACTGTAGTAATACACATTCTTTTATTTTGTTCTTTTGTTGTTCTTTTTCTTCACAAGAGAATGTGTGAGCCAACTTGCTCCAGACCTGCCACCGTCTAACTCAGGCCAAGGAGACCCCCCCGCAGACTCCATCTTGGCCTCAACTGTCTTAAGGGTGGGAGCCCTCACCTTTCTCATCATTCCATCGGCAAGTTCACTCTTCTGCTTTCCACGTATTTTTTAAAAATCAGGTAATACAGATAAAAATAGTGTATTCAAATAATTGCCCCAAATCAGGCAAAGATGGCCCCTGCTAAAGTCCATCTCCTGGCCAGCGCTCAGTGTCCCTGTATCATCATACTTCAAAGTGTTTGTGGGTTAAATGAGGCTGGAAATGGCTGAATTTCATGTGGATAAAAGGGTGTCAATGTCAAATGCACAAGAGTCAAGGGTCATAGGGCTTCTGTCTGCCTCAGTTTGTCCTTGCCTGCCCTGGATACTGGTGATGGTTCTGTGTGGACGATTATATCTTCCAAGACGCTAGCAACATCTCCCGATCTACATGCTACTGAGTGACCTTGACAACAGTCCCACTGAGAAATGAGGTCTTTGTTCTCTCTCCTTGAATCTCATGGGTCTGTGGCTTGCTCATAACCAACAGAATGCAACAGAAGTAACAGGGATGACCACAAACATCGGCAGATAAAACATAGCGCAGCTTGTGGCTGGTCAGCTTGAGGCTTGAGCAGCCAGGTAAGGATGCTGATCATCCCGAGGACACCGTGTGGTCGGAAAGCCCAGACTGTCACAACTGAAGGGGTCACGTGGAGACACCCTGAGACCACACGAAGAGAGGGATCTTAGCGCCCCCCAGCTGCCCCGCCTCATGCTGCTCCAACTCCAGCCTCTGTCGGATGACAGCCTCATGAGAGTCTCAGCCAAAACCACGCAAGTGAGCCATCTTGGTTTCCTGGCCCACAGAAACCCTGAGATAGTGACATGATGGTTGTTGTTTTAGCCACTTAGTTTTGGGGTGATCTGTTACTCAGCTGTAGATATTGTGGGCTCTGTGACAACTGTCACAGTGTTATTATTTTTGTTACTGTTGTGTTGTTGCGATTGCTGTTTATTATTATAACATCAGTTTGCCTCTACTGGAGAATCTCAATAGGAGCTGGCAGCCTGACTGTCTCCCTCTCCCCCCCCAGACCTCTGAATGTGCTGGGAACCTAGTGCCTGGGAGAAACTCCTCTGTGTTTAAATATTTACTTATCATGAACAACTGGAGCCTCTTGTCTGCCAGCGATACCTGCTTCCTTGGCAGAGCAACCCCCCTGCTCCCCTGGGGGTGGGTGTGAAGAACCTCCTAGCCTTGGGTGGAGTGAATAGCTTTCTATGTGTTCTGATTTCAGCAATCCCCAAACATTCTGCTGCTTGTGCCAGAAAGTCCGCCATTACTGGCTGACTCTGGGAGGTGTCGCTGCCTCTCCTTTTGAGATACGAACACGGAGTCCCTCTGCACCCCCGCCCCGTGAGGACATAAGTAAGCTCCTTTCCCAAATGGAGCCAGCAAAGGGGGCTGCAAGGTGTTCCCTGGAGAGACATCTGATATTCGCAGACCCCCATCCTGTACCAGGGAGCAGGAGGGGACACATCCCATACTCTTTATAAACCGATGTCCCTCCCCATAGCGCCCCACCTCACCAGAGAGAACTCTGTACCCTCTTCGGCACCAAGAGCAGCCACTTAATGTTCTTCTATGGATGCTAGGAATTAGTAACTGACCACATTTTCTGTTTTTGCATTGGTTGCTAGAAAATGTATGGCCAAAGTTGTGGTTCACCATGATAAGGGTATAGGTCATGTTGGTAGGAAAACGAAAAAACATCAGTTAACGATTCTATTACTCAGAGATAAAGAGACTGGTTTTATGGTATATCCTCCCATACTACTACTATAAAAGTGGGACTTTATAACCCATACCGCTTATATACTACTTAAATATCTTGTCATGGCATTACATACCCATCTAAAAGACAGTGACTCAACTTCTTGGAGGCTATAGTCACTTCAAGAAGCTCCTGAGACTTCTAAGCCCCTTCTTAGAAGAATATCCTTAGGCATATATGTATAAATTTGGCAAAAGGGTCCATAAATAAATAATTTATAAATAAATTAGGTTTTATAGCTGTAATTTCCATTTTTATGGCTGCCTAATATTTGATTGTGTGTTTATACTGTAATTAATTTAACCAATCCCTTATTGTTGGACATTTGGTGGCTTTTAACTATACTGAAAATCTCTATAGCAAAATCATTTATGACCATCTTGTCCCAGTCTTAATTTATGCTGGCTGCATCTTATGTATTTTTGTGGCTGTTTTATATCTTCCCTGGAAGAAGGTAGGGCATGTTGAAATACATGCAGTGCTTTAAAATGAGAGATTTGTGAGTTGGACCTGCCCCCCACGGTGGCCTCGGGTGCAGCTCAGGCTCAGCCTCACCCGGGCTCAGAAAGGACCCAATGGACGGGAGGCGCGGGGCGTGGTTTCCAGCCAGCAGGGTGTGAAGGGCGCCTGGGAGGCAGGCTGCGGGGCACCTGGCCTCTGCTGCCCAGCCCGAGGAGCAGTGATTGATGCCATGGGTGGAGGAAGAACAGGCGCTGTGTGTTCGCTCCTGGAGCCAGGGCCATGCAGAGCCAGGGCTTAGAGGGGTGGGGTGGGAATGTGGCAGGGGGCTGGAAACAGCTTGCTTCCAAGGGCCAATCTTAACATCCATAAAGCGAGCCTTTAACAGCAGGCAGGGGCCTGTCCCAGGGCCGCCAGCAGGGTCCGGAGTTGCCCACGAAGTGGGCATAGCCCAACACAAACAGCCAGCAGAGAAAGGGGCCTTTGTGTGGAGCCAAGGGCGGCTGCTGGACCGGAGGGCGGCTGTCCGACTGTGTGGCCGGGGAGGTGGCTGGCATGTGCTGCCCCTAGGGAGCCCTAGTATTGCTGCCCTGGGGGCGGGCGGCTGGGGGCAGCGCTAGGGGTTGGGGGCTTTGGTCTGCAGAGCACTTCCTTCCTTCCCTCCTTCTTTCCATTTTTATTGTTGCTCTTGTTCTTTCATCATTTATCTTTTAAAAGGTTATTCTCTACTAGTTTCGGTAGAAACAAGAGTGGCATGTGCTCATTTACCTGGTGCATCCATACAAGGAGAAAGGGCATAGAGATCCCCCGCCAGTTCCCATTGGCCCTGGAGCCCTTCCACACCGCCCAGGTTCTTACAAACACGTGCAGACATCTGCGCAGCGAGGGTCATGCTGTTGAAAACAACAGCCAAACCTTACCAGGCCTCACCATCACTGTGGTTCTCACCTTGGGATACCTGGAGACATGTTAAGGCTTCTTGTTCCTTTTTGTTTTTAGACAGTGAGGTGGGGGCATTCGTGCAGCATGAAGGGACAAGGGATGCTAAATGTCCTGCCATGCAGGGACAGTCTTGCACATTGAATTGTCTCTGTAGTTTCCAGTGTCTTGACTCTGCAACGTGCTAAGTTCGGCAATAGGTACACAGCCTGACCCGTTCTTTTTAACCCACATGTAAAATGCAACAGTATGTATCTACCCATGTTTGTTTACCACTTCTCTTACAGAGAAATGGCTGTTCGCATACCTAGGGTTTGGGGGCTTTTTCCTCACATTTCAAACAATATTGGAAAAACACTCCTTTTTATATATCTGGAGGCTGCTTTTATCCCTACAGGAAACAACTTGTCTATGTTGGGGCTGCTGGCTAAAGTAAGTTGTGTTTCCTGTTTCAGAAGAAAATGTCAGTTTTCTGGAAGGGTGCTGCAGCATGCCCACAGCAAAGTGCAGCTGCCTCTTCCCAGACAGCTTCAGTGCCCCTGGCTGTTATTGTTGGGTTTCGGTTCTTGCCTACTTGTGGGTGAACAGTAAGTAGTGTCTCACTGTTGCTTTAATTCGCATTTTCCTGAACTCTGGTGAGGTTGAGGACTTTTCAAATTTGCACTGCCCACTGACTCTCTTCTGCTCCATTCCTATTTTCTAGATACCTCTGGGGAGGCCTTCCCCCATGGCACTGGAGGGGAGCATGGCAGGAAAAGGCCCACTCCTCACATCGCATCACAGGACTTACCTTTGATATGATACCATGATACCGTGTATCACACCATGCTTTACCACTGTTGTTGCTAACCTTAATGATTGTTGAGCAGGGACCCTGATTTTCCTGCTGTACCAGGCCCTGCCTCTAACCCATGCATCCTTCAGGACCCACTGGTATAGCTACTGAAGGCTCCTGTGTTCAGGAACCAGCCTCTCCATTCTCTAGCACTTCAAACTTGAGGGGGACACAGGCCAAGTTCTCCTGCGAACTCGGCCTGTGGTTCCGGGTCACCAGATGGTGCCCCTTTTCCTGGCAGAAACCCCCCATCTGCATGTGGGATTCGGGAATTCCCCTGACGCTTGGCTGATGGGATGAGTCCCCTTTGCACCTCGGGGCCAGGTGCAATCAGCTGCTCACTGCCCACATGCCTGCCCTGCAAGGGCCCACCCTCCGTGCTCCCCTGTGATTAAGTGAGGGTGGGGTTGGTTTATCCAGCCTGGCGGCTCTCGGGGGGAGGTGTCTGCCCCACCTGGGCTCTCTGAAAACCTGAGCCCTAGTCCCACTTAGAGGTCCTCTGCTTCGCGCCTCTGCTGCTCTTTGGAACCACAGCACGAGGCCCTCTGACCCTCTGTCAGCACCACTGAATGAGCAAGTGAGTCCCGAACATGACTCGGCCCTGTTCATAGGCCCCAAGGCCGTGCCGGCCTGTGCTGGGCACTGGGAGGCACAGGAGAAGCGGAGCCAGACAGGCCTCTACTCCGTGGGGCTCACAGGTCGGGGTGAGGAATCCAAAACAGAGCAGACGACCGATAGTCGCCAGGCATGGAAACACCCAGCAGGTGAGATGGGGAGGGGCTGCTTTACATAGGCAGGTCTGGGCGCCCCCTTGAGGAGGCGACTTCACACTGAGACCCAAAGGGTGAGGGGCAGGAGAGTTCCTGGGCACAGCAGTTCCTCACCCTGCCTGGGTTGCCCGCTGCGCCATTTCCGCCCCTCCCCGCTTGCCTCAGGTTGGGTTTTCCTGAGGTGCGGCTCCCTCCCCGCGCCCTCCAGGTGCCAGACTCCACAGCTCCAGCTGCTGGGCAGGGCACTGCCCGGGTCAGGCCTGCTCCTTCCAGTCTGTCCACCAGCCCCACGCCCGCCCCCTCACTGCCACCCCACCCTGTCATTTCCCTGTCTACCATTGGAGTTTCTTTGGGACTTACCTGGGACTGGCTGCACTCAGGAGGGGAGCCCCGTCCTCAGCCTCCTCCCTGAGACAGGGCCTTGGCCCGCCCGCCACCATCACCTCCCTGCAGAGGCCTACGCCGTAGGTGTGGGCGACAGAGCACTGGCCCGAAGGCAAGGGGTTCAGACCTGGCCCTGGCTCTGCTCTGGCTCACTGGATGAGCTCAGCACATCACTGATCCACTCTGAGCCTTTCCAAACCATTCGCACAGAGTTCAGCTGATGGGAACTTAGAAACCCCTAAGAATCTCAGATGGCAGGGAGCAGGGTATTGTCCCCATGCTGCAGAGGGGGAGACTGGGGCTGTAACACAGCATGCTGGTTCAGAGGCTGGTTGAGAGGCTTCATGGTGTGAGGACAAGAAGCCAGGCCAAGAACAGTGCCCCAGGCCCACCTTTGACCCCCACCACTCATGAGGCCTGGCCATGCAAGACTCACAGAAACTCAGTTTCCCCATCTGTAAAATGGAGGTAAAGCTCTTTTTGTCTCACGGCTGTCATGAAGTTAAAACAAGATAAGCAACACTAAAGGGCCTCATACGGAGCAGCTCCTGGGGAAGGGGCTGGCTATCCGTAGGGTGAGACCCCAGCCTCAGCCCTGCCCAAGCCTCTGAATATATAAACCTCATGCAACTTCAGATAGAGCTCAAAAGAGCTGGTGGAGATGCGTCTTCCTTGGTGTCCAGGAGGGTTTGGGAAGGGCAATGTGACAGGAGGCAGACATTCTGCAAGGGTGTCTGTGTGGCTGTGGCCAATTTCATCCTTGAACCCCAGTTTCCCTATCTGTCAGTAAGAGTCCTAATACCTCGTAGATGCATGTATTAGCAACTCACCAGGTTAGGAGCTATTGTTATTATTACTATTAGTTGGTTCTTATCAATGAGGGAGACGTGAGGCAGGCATATGTGTTCCCATGTTATAGATGAGGAGCTTCAGTGAGAGACGAACCCCAGTGACAGTCTTGGCCCCCCTCTGCCCATTTCCCAGGCAGGGAGGAGTGGGCTCCAGAGGCGACAAGGTGAGTTAGGAGAGGCCCAGAATAGGTCACCAGGGGACAGGGCGCTCAAGGAGACAAAAACACACCCAGGCCGTTTCCTGGTGGGGCGCTAAAAGCCAACACCAACTCTTTTTGCTCCATAAATAAATTCCCCATTTAAATAAATAGAGAATGATGTGACATTTTTTTCCTCCTGCAAAAGAAAAGAGCATTTATCCTGTCTCCAGAAACTCGTTCCTTATTTCGGCTTCTCTCTGACATCACCCAGGGGGCAGTGTGAAGGGATCTCCTCTTCTCATCCTCCCAGGGGGTGTCCAGCGAGACACATAAGGGTGGCACTTGGTCTGTGAGCCACAGACAGGCTCTGTTCCCGCAATTCTTCTACAGGTCTTCGTGGGAAACTCAGAGTGGATTTTCCCTCCGAAGTAATGTTGTCTGTGGCTCTTTGGTTCCCAGGCTAGACCAGCAGCCCAGTTTGGAGGCAGGGAGGAAAAAGGGCTTTGGAGTCAGATTACCTAGTAAACCCCTTCTCTGCTATGTCTCTGCTGTGTGACCCCAGAGAAGCGACAGCTTCTCCGTGTCTCTCTTTCCCAGTCTGCCAATGTTGGGAGATAATTCTCTAGAGGGCCTCTGGAAGCTGTGCATGTCTTGTTTTGTTCTTTACTATCTTTTTAGGGATGTTTGTTCAGCAAAAAGCCTTGGAAGATAAAGATAGTGTTTCCTTCTAGGGCAGACAACAGATTCATTTGCTTTCCAGGATAATAAAAGCAATGTCTCCCTCCAGGGCAAAGATTGGGCAGTTTTGCTAGAAGCCCCCCTATAAGATTGGGGGCTTCCTACTGTCAGGGTTCCTTAGCTGTGACACAAATGTGCTGTGGTCACAGCATCCGCTTGGACCCACCTCCCAGCTGGCCCATGAGACAAGGAGGCAAAGGGAACCAATGAGAACACGGAGGTGTGTTACCTGTTTTCGCCTAGAGCAAAAAGTGCTTTGTCTCTGCCCCAGAAGTCTCATGTTTTCTGCCAGGATTCATGGAGCAGGCAGGCTGACTGCTAGCCTGCAAAGTAAAATCTCAGACCCACCAGGGTCCTTGCCAGCCCATTCTCTGGCTCTAACATCGGCCCAGCTGCCGGGAGGAGGGATGCCCGGCTGTGCTGGGCCCTTGGTGGGGAGCTGATGAAAGGTGGCTGGAACAATGGAGGTTTACTATCAGTGGGTGGGAATTTGATTATTCACAAGGATGGAATTATTCAGAGTCCCCACCCAGGACGCCACAGAGCAGCATGGCCTTGGCTCTGGGTCTGGGCATTCCATCCTGCCTGGGGGATCTGGAAGCTGGGATAGGCTTGCAGGACCCGCATCAAGGGCTCCAGAAGGATGGACTTCAAGTTCTTCATGACGATTCCTTCAATTCTCTCCCCTCCTCAGAGGCGGCCTTGGTGATCAATTTGAAATACATTTCCAGAACTTCCTCTGTGTATAAATATGTTTAGAGAATGTATAATTTACTTTTACATAAATGATTTATACTGTTTTCAACCAAGAAATGAAGCAAAATCTTGGGCAGGTTAAACACAGTTTTATTCAGGGTTTGTTAGGACTGTAGTCCAGGAGACACAGATTCAAGATGCACTTGAATTGTGTTCCACTGGACTACGAAATGGAGGAAGCATTTAAAGACCACAAGGTTATGGAAAATCAAGTAAGTTGTTTGTCAAAAACTATGACTGGTGCTGGCATGAGGTGAGGGTACTTCTTAAGTCAAGGCTGGTAGGGGGACATTTTAGAACTACGAGGTTACGGTATTTTGAAAAACTACAAGGTCGCAGTCAGCAGAGTTCAGTTACACTGGTCCTCGAGACATTGTGTTTTTTTTTGCTCAAAGTTCAAGTTTTTGCTGGAGTGAAACTGTTTGGCCTTGTCTCAGCAAAGCCCGCCCAACTCCATTTTAATTGTCTGACAAATGTGACTCCATCTTGGTTTCTTAAAAAAGCTAAAAATAGGTTCACATTGTATGTATTGTTTTGCAATGTTCGTTTTTCACTTAAAAATACATCCTGGACCCTTTTCTGTGTCAACCTATTGAGCTTTTAAGAACTGCTGGATAACCTTCACATTAGGACTAGCCACCGGTTCTCTGTGTGTCTGCAGGTAACTGGGCATGGCAAGTTGTCAGGTGGAACTATGTGCACGGGCAGGTAGCTGGGCCAGTGAGCAGAGGAAGAGGTGGTGAGGAGGGCATTTATTTACCACTCCCTTCTGGATGGACATTTGGTTGCTTCCGCTTTTCATCAGTACAAGGATGCCCACAGTATCTGGTGAGTCTCCTTGGGTGAAGGCTTCTTCAGGGCGAAGGGGAAGATGCTCCACCCTTACATTACAAACATAGAAACAGAGCTCCTGAGAGGCTGCGGACTTCCCCTAAGATCACCCCTGGGATGTGGTGTGGCCAGTCTCAGCCCCTGCTGCATTCTCCTCTCCCTCTGCTCTAGGGGGCTCCACCCTGAAAGAGCTGAGGAGGGGTCCCTGCATTAGGCTGGGGGAAAGGAAGGAAGGCGTGACTGGGTCACAGGGGATCTGCTCCCTGCAATGCTGGCAGGCCCAGTGGAGACAGCTGGTGAGGCAACACAGAGGCCCCAGGCTTCCTAATAATTCTCTCTTGGGTATCCCATTTTGGAAAGAGGCTCTGTCATAGATGACACTAGGTTCAAAAGCTATGAGGTCCTCCCTTGGGGGCCCCAGTCCCCTCAAGTTCAACCTAGAATCTGTCTACTAGACTAAGACCTCTTTAGTTGCCGCTACTTGTCACATTTTCTTATGGCCCAGGCATTGCAGCCCAAGCCAGTCAGGGCAGACAACAGGGCAAGGCCTGCCAGCCTAGACACCAATCTTGTTGACAGAAATGCTAGCTCATGTGCCTGAGAGCCCCTGCCAGGCCTGGGGCTGGGCCTATTGGGGACATCCATGGAAGGCATAGCTTGCTGATGTCAGGCTGGCAGACGGGTGTGACATCAAATGTAACAAGCAGAACAGAATGAACTAATCACTTGCTGGCACTAATGTGTCAGGCTCTGTGCTAAGCTCTTTATCCCACCTTTCTTATACTCCCAATAACCCTGTGAGTGAGGTAGTATTACAATCCCCATTTTACAGATGAGGAAACAGGCTCAGAGAAGTTAAGAAACTTGGTCCAGTTCTATAGCTAGTAAATGATGCACTTGGGACTCACAGGCCCATCTGACTCCTGCCTGCTGCTACCAAACGGTTCTTAACTTTTAGAGAGACACGGGCCCCTTTGAGATTCTGATAAAAGCCTCGAGGCTTCTAATCAGGGAAGTGCCTGCAGTATAAACACAGAGCCCACCAGTGTGCACAGGACCTCCTCCCCGGGTGTGCAGCCTGCACAGTGACAGGCACGCGGACTGTGCTCAGAAGGGACCATGTGTGGTTTAATGTTTTACTGTTGTCATCATGAAACTCAATGTTTTTGAACAGTGGGTCCCACATTTTTATTTTGCACTGGGACCCACAAATTACACCTGCAAATTACACTTTACACACACGTGGGCATAAACACACAATTTTGCGAACAACTTTATTTTAGATGTTCGCGTGAGGCCATACAAACACTCAGAAAGACCTGTTTTGGTTTCCCCTGCTTCATGGGAGGATATATGCATATGTGTGTGCATACACGTGTGTGTTTATCCTTGCGTGTGTGTGTGTGTGAATGTGCCAGTGTATGGGCACAGCAAGTTATCACAGATGAGGAACTGTGTGCCTGGACAGGGCGCTGGGCAGGGAGCACAGGAAGAGGTGGCGAGGATGGCATTGATTTCCACAGTCTGTGATAGCAGTTTCTTAACCTCCCAGAGAAGAACCCCGGTCCTGGAATAAACAGCCCCAGTATTAAACCCATGTCCTTAAAAACCTGCCCTTTCCTGGGGCGGCACAAGGAACCTTTGTAGGGCATAGCAGCCTCTGGGTAAACACGGGAAGGTGACCAGCAGCGGATGCTCAGGCTGTCTGGGGCAGGATTTTCTAAGTTGGGCTTGGCAATTTGTGCGGAATGCTGCCTCTGGAGGCTCTCTGTGGTCACCCTGAGCGTGGAGACACTTAGGCCAGGGGTGGATACCAGCATGGCCACAGGAGCCCCGGAGGATGGCGAGGGCAAGGTGCACCTCAGCAGTCAGGAGGGGCCTTTATACAATCCTCGCTCTGACCCATGCCACCTTGGGCAAGTAGTTTAACTGCTCTGTGACTCAGTTTCCCCATCTGTGAAATGGGGATAATAATAATACCTACCCCTGAGATTGTTGTAAGCGTTGAATTTAGTTGAATGTCCTGCCATCAAAGCACAATAATGATAGCTATTGGTATTATAATTATTTCAAACTGACCAGAGGACTTTAAGCATAACAGCTGTACCTTTAGTTTGGGATTTATTTTTGTTGTTGTGTTTTGAATCATTTAAAGCCCCATGTGGGCTATCACTGCAGAGGTGGGGGGTTCTGTTGCCAAGAATGTCTTGGGGAACTAGTGCTGGGATAGAAAGTGTCCTGAGCAGCGACATGTGGCCAGGCAGGGGGGGGAGTCATCCCTCAGAACAGGGGGCCCAAGAACCTGGGAGGGGACTGGATGAAGTGGCTGGGGCTCTTTACAGGACGTGGGCTTGGACAGGGAGGATAGCTTTCTTTTCCATACAAACAGCCCTTTGCTGTTTCTTTGTCTTTGAGGGTAGCAGACTCCTGGCCGTGACCTCCCAGCCTCCCTCTGAGGCAGTTCACCCAGAGGCTGCCCAGGGTTTGTGCGTGAGCGGCCTCCTGCCTCATCACAGGGCGGGGCATCGGGGGCCAGAGGAGGCCGGCAGTGAGCTGTGGCAGGAGGGCCCCACACTGGGCCTCAGGGGGCTCAGCGACCCCCGCCCAGAGCTCTGGCCGGGACAGTTATTTGGCCATCCCTGCCCCTCTCCCCCTCCCAGAGGAGATGTGCCTTGGAAGTTCATCCCTGCCATAAGGATAAGCTCACATTTTTGAGGCTTTCTATATGCCAAGCTCTCTTCTAACTCTTTGTCTGCATTAAACCTCATTAAACCTCACAGCATGTACACAACCTCCAGTTATTATAGATGAGGAAACTGAGGCTAAGAAAGGGACAGTAACAAGCCCAGGTTGCCAGCCAGTGAACAGTGGCCCTGGACTGGGGCTCAGCACGGGGAACGTCAGAACCATGTTCTTAGCCATGGTCACCCCGGACACTGGGGCCTCGACCCCATGGCTTCATGCTGACCTCTCCCCATGGACAGACCCCCAAGGAGCCTGGTAGGGCTTGAGGGGCTGAGAAGGAACCCTCCTGTCTGCTGGTGGTTTCTCCCCACCTGCCCCCTCCACACCTTGACCACGACAGCTGACTTGTCCCCTTCCAGGTGGCCTACACATCTTGGTGCAGAGAGAACTTAGCATTTTTACTGGCCTTTCAGGTAAAAGCAATTCAGGTTAGGTGAAGTACTTGGCACATTATAAACATTGAATAAATGTCAGCTGTAATCATTAGCTGTTATCACTTCCAGGTGGATTCATGGGTGTGGTTGATTAAATGCTCAAAGCCACTCAGTCACCTGGCTCCTGACAGCCTCACACCTCAGACATGTCATCCCCCTGCCGGGAGCCCCGAGCAGAGATGTGGTCAGGTAAGTGTGTGTGTGTGTGCGTGCTCGCGTGAGCTTGTGTGCGCATTGGGGTGGAAGCACAAAGAGAAACAGGTCTGAACAAGGCTGTCCACACCTGATTTTCATATTTTACAGGGGCAACTGGGATTACTGAACGTCTGTCCTTTCCCCTTCCCTCCCTCCTAAGACCAGCAGCTCTTTTCCCATACTCTGGTACCTCAGAGGCCGCAGACACAGGCTTTGTTCAAACCCTAGCTCTTCAACTTAGTAGCTGCAAGATTTGACCAAGTTACTTAACATCTCCAAATCTCGGTTTTTTATCTGTGAAATGGGAAAAATAAGTATCTACCTTGAAGAGTTGATCTAATATTGTTAAATATCTGTCTCTCTGTCTCATCCGGGTGAAGTTCTCTGGGATAAACAGCTGTGTCCTGTAAGTTTATCCATTCTATAAAGTTCAATGATATATTCTACACTTTAGAGTCCTTTAAAAAATTTTTTTGAGATATAAGTGACACAAAACATTGTGTAAGTTTAAGATGTATAATGTGTTAATTTGATGTTTTTATATTGCAGTATGATTACCACTGTAGAGTTAGTTAATGCCGCTATCACATCACATAGTCATCATTTCTTTTTTGTGGTTAGAACAATTAAGATCTAGTCTCTGAGCAACTTTGCAGTTTATAATACAGTATCATTGTCTATAATCACTGTGCTGTGCATTAGATCTTCAGGACTGTTCACCCACTACTTGCAAGTTTGTACCGTTAGTATCTCCCAAGTTCCCCCACCCCTGACCCACCCCTGGAACTACCATTCTATTCTTGGTTATTAAAGTTCAGCCTTTTCAGATTCCACGCATAAGTGATAGCATACGCCATTTGTCTTCCTCTGACTTATTTTACCCAGCATAATGCTGTCAAGGTCCGCCCATGTTGTCACATATAGCAGGATTTCCTTCTTTCTCACTGATGAATACTATTCCATTGTGTGTGTGTATATATATATATACACACATACCAATTCTTTATCTGTTCATCTATTGATGGATACTTAGATTGTTTTCATATCTTGACTATTGTGAATAAGCTACAACAAATATGGGAATGTAGATATCTCAATATCCTGTTTTCAATTCCTTTGGCTGTATACCCAGAAGTGGGATTGCTCGGTTGTAGGGTAGTTCTATTTTTAATTTTTTGAGGACTCTCTGTACTGTTTTCCACAGTGGCTAAACCAATTTACATTTCCACCAACAGTGCACAAGGGTGCTTTCTCCACACCCCTACCAACACTTGTTACCTCTTGTGTCCTTGATGATGGTCATTCTAACAGGTACAAGGTGAGAATATCTCACTGTGCATTTGCATTCCCTGATGATTAGTGGTGTTGAGTGTCTTTTCATGTACCTGTTGGCCATCTGTGTCTTCTTTGGATAAGTGTCTATTTAGTTCCTCTGCCCATTTTTCATTCAGATTGTTTGTTTGTTTGCTATTGAGTTGTATGGGTTCCTTATATACTTTGGATATTAACCCCTTATCCACTATATGATATGGAATTGTTTTCTCCCATTCCACAGTTGCCATTTCATGTTGTTGATGGTTTCTTTTGTTGTGCAGATGCTTTTTAGTTTGTAGTCCTATTTGTTGATTTTTACAAATAATTTTTTTAAATTCACTGTTCTTGTTACATTTCTTCCCACTTAGGCTTCATAATTCCTTGTTCTTTTTTAAAAATTCATTCCTACATTGATCTCTAAGGAGACTAAACATACTTCCTTTAGAAGATTTTTCCATATTCATCTGCAGTGAATTTACTTCTTATTACTGAGTTTGTCGGCTTTCTTAGCATTGAATTTCTTCATTTGACTAGGAATGTTAGTTTCTAGGCCAACTGTGAATAGAAGGCTGGTTTGTGTTTTTGTTTTCTTTCTCTCTCCCTCGTGTTCAACATGCTGTCCCAGGCTTTGCCCTCTAAGCCCATAATCTGGGTTTTATGTGAGGACCTTGGGGCGCCTGCTCCATGCGTGTACTGGGGAAATCAGACACACGTTCCTGAGCAGAGACGGGACTGCCTTGGGTCCTGGTAGAGGATTCGTAGCTGTGTCCTGCTGCATCCTGACTGCGATGTTTTGCTTCTCCCAAGCTCTGTGGGCTTCTGACCCTGAGACCAGGGCTTCACCCTTCCTAGCTTTGGGTTTTCATTCCATTTCTGTACTGCAAAAGTATTTATTATGTTTTTGGTGGTAACCTTGTCTTTCTTTGACTGGGGGTGGGGGTGGAAGTTTTTTTTTTTAAGTTTATTTTGGTATCATTAATCTACAATTACATGTGCAATATTATGTTGATTAAACTACCCCCTTCATCAGGTCCCCCCCACCAACCCCATTACAGTCACTGTCCATCAGCATAGTGAGATGCTATAGAGTCACTACTTATCTTCTCTGAGTTGTACAGCCCTCCCCGTGCCCCCCCAACATTACATCTGCTAATCATAATGCCCCTTTTTCCCCCTTGTCCCTCCCTTCCTACCCATCCTCCCCAGTCCCTTTCCCTTTGGTAACTATTAGTCCGTTCTTGGGTTCTGTGAGTCTGCTGCTGTTTGTTCCTTCAGTTTTTTTCTTAGTTCTTATACTCCACATATGAGTGAAATCATTTGGTACTTGTCTTTTTTGGCTTGGCTTATTTCACCGAGCATAGTACCCTCTAGCTCCATCCATGTTGTTGCAAATGGTAGGATTTGTTTTCTTCTTATGGCTGAATAATATTCCATTGTGTATATGTACCACATCTTCTTTATCCATTCATCTACTGATGGACACTTAGGTTGCTTCCATTTCTTGGCTATTGTAAATAGTGCTGCAATAAACATAGGGGTGCATCTGTCCTTTTCAAATTGGGCTGCTGCATTCTTAGGGTAAATTCCTAGGAGTGGAATTCCTGGGTCAAATGGTATTTCTATTTTGAGTTTTTTGAGGAACCTCCATACTGCTTTCCACAATGGTTGAACTAATTTGCATTCCCACCAGCAGTGTAGGAGGGTTCCTTTTTCTCCACGTCCTCGCCAACATTTGTTGTTGTTTGTGTTTTGGGTGTTGGCTATCCTCACTGGTGTGAGGTGGTATCTCATTGTGGTTTTAATCTGCATTTCTCTGATGATTAGCGATGTGGAGCATCTTTTCATGTGCCTGTTGGCCATCTGAATTTCTTCTTTGGAGAAGTGTCTATTCATGTCCTCTGCCCATTTCTTAATTGGACTATTTGTTTTTTGTTTGTTAAGGTGCGTGAGTTCTTTATATATTTTGGATGTCAACCCCTTATCGGATACGTCATTTATGAATATATTCTCCCATACTGTAGGGTGTCTTTTTGTTCTACTGATGGTGTCCTTTGCTGTACAGAAGCTTTTCAGCTTGATATAGTCCCACTTGTTCATTTTTGCTTTTGATTCCCTTGCCCGGGGAGATATGTTCATGAAGAAGTCACTCATGTTTATGTCCAAGAGATTTTTGCCTATGTTTTTTTCTAAGAGTTTTATGGTTTCATGACTTACATTCAGGTCTTTAATCCACCTTGAGTTTACCTTTGTGTATGGGGCTAGACAGTAGTCCAGTTTCATTCTCTTACATGTAGCTGTCCAGTTTTTCCAACACCAGCTGCTGAAGAGGCTGTCATCTCCCCATTGTATATCCAAGGCTCCTTTATCAAATATTAGTTGACTGTATATGTTTGGGTTAATGTTTGGATTTTCTATTCTATTCCACTGGTCTGTGGGTCTGCTTTGGTGCCAATACCAAATTGTCTTAATTACTGTGGCTTTGTAGTAGAGCTTGAAGTCAGGGAGCGTAATTCCCCCTGTTTTATTCCTCCTTCTCAGGATTGCTTTGGCTATTTGGGGTCTTTTGTGGTTCCATATGAATTTTAGAATTATTTGTTCCAGTTCATTGAAGAATGCAGTTGGTATTTTGATCGGGATTGCATTGAATCTGTATATTGCTTTAGGTAGTATAGCCATTTTGACAATATTTATTCTTCCTAGCCAAGAGCATGGGATGAATTTCCATTTGGTAGTGTCCTCTTTAATTTCTCTTAGGAGTGTCTTGTAGTTTTCAGAGTACAGGTCTTTCACTTCCTTCATTAGGTTTATTCCTAGGTATTTTATTCTTTCTGATGCAATTGTGAATGGAATTGTTTTTCTGGTTTCTCTTTCTGTTAGTTCATCGTTAGTGTATAGGAAAGCAACAGATTTCTGTGTTAATTTTGTATCCTGCAACTTTGCTGAATTCAGATATTAGTTCTAGTAGTTTTGGAGTGGAGGCTTTAGGGTTCTTTATGTACAATATCATGTCATTTGCAAATAGTGACAATTTGACATCTTATTTACCAATCTGGATGCCTTGTATGTCTTTGTTTTGTCTGATTTCCATGGCTAGGACCTCCAGTACTATGTTGACTAACAGTGGAGAGAGTGGGCATCCCTGTCTTGTTCCCGATCTTAGATTAAAAACTTTTAGCTTCTCGCTGTTAAGTATGATGTTAGCTGTGGGTTTGTCATATATGGCCTTTATGATGTTGAGGTACTTGCCCTCTATACCCATTTTGTTGAGAGTTTTAATCATGAATGGATGCTGAATTTTGTCAAATGCTTTTTCAGCATCTATGGAGATGATCATGTGGTTTTTGTTCTTCTTTTTGTTGATGTGGTGGATGATGTTGATGGATTTTCGAATGTTGTACCATCCTTGCATCCCTGGGATGAATCCCACTTGATCATGGTGTATGATCCTCTTGATGTATTTTTGAATTCGGTTTGCTAATATTTTGTTGAGTATTTCTGCATCCACGTTCATCAGGGATATTGGTCTTTAATTTTCCTTTTTGGTGAGGTCTTTGCCCAGTTTTGGTATTAGAGTGATGCTGGCTTCATAGAATGAGTTTGGAAGTATTCCCTCCTCTTCTATTTTTTGAAAAACTTTAAGGTGAATGGGTGTTATTTCTTCTCTATATGTCGGGTAGAATTCAGAGGTGAATCCATCTGGTCTGGGGGGTTTGTTCTTGGGTAGTTTTTTGATTACTGCTTCAATTTCGTTGCTGGTGATTGGTCTGTTTAGGTTTTCTGTTTCTTGTTTGGTCAGTTTTGGAAGGTTGTATTTTTCTAAGAAGTCCATTTCTTCTAGGTTTTCCAGCTTGTTAGCATATTGATTCTCATAATATTCTCTTATAATTCTTTGTATTTCTGTGGGATCTGTCGTGATTTTTCCTTTCTCATCTCTGATTGTTTATGTGTGTAGATTCTCTTTTTCTCTTAATGAGTCTGGCTAGTGTTTTATCTATTTTGTTTATTTTTTCAAAGAACCAGCTCTTGGTTTCATTGATTTTTTCTATTGTTTTATACTTCTCAATTTTATTTATTTCTTCTCTTATCTTTATTATGTCCCTTCTTCTGGTGACTTTGGGTCTCATTTATTCTTCTTTTTCCAATTTCAGTAATTGTGTCTTTAGACTATTCATTTGGGAATGTTCTTCTTTCTTTAGATAGGCCTGGATTGCAATATACTTTTCTCTTAGAACTGCCTTTGCTGCGTCCCACAGAAGTTGTGGCTTTGTATTGTTGTTGTCATTAGTCTCCATATACTCTTTGATTTCTGTTTTGATTTGGTCATTAACCCATTGATTAATTAGGAGAATGTTGTTAAGTCTCCATGTATTTGTGAGCCTTTTTGTTTTCTTTCTAAAATTTAATTCTAGTTTAATACCTTTATGATCTGAGAAGTTGGTTGGTAGAATTTCAATATTTTCGACTTTACTGAGGTTCTTTTTGTGGCCTAGTATGTGGTCTATTCTGGAAAATGTTCCATGTGCACTTGAGAAGAATGTGTATCCTGTTGCTTTTGGGTGCAGAGTTCTGTAGATGTCTGTTAGGTCCATCTGTTCTAGTGTGTTGTTCAGTGCCTCTGTGTCTTTACTTATTTTCTGTCTGGTTGATCTGTCCTTTGGAGTGAGTGGTGTGTTGAAGTCTCCTAAAATGAATGCATTGCTGTCTATTTCCTCCTTTAATTCTGTTAGTATTTGTTTCACCTATGCTGGCGCTCCTGTGTTGGGTGCATATATATTTATAATGGTTATATCTTCTTGTTGATTGACCCCTTTATCATTATGTAATGTCCTTCTTTATCTCTTGCTACTTTCTTCGTTTTGAAGTCTATTTTGTCTGATACAAGTACTGCAACACCTTCCTTTTTAATCCTTGTTGTTTGCATGAAATATCTTTTCCCATCCCTTCACTTTTAGTCTGTGTATATCTTTGGGTTTGAGGTGAGTCTCTTGTAAGCAGCATATAGATGGGTCTTGCTTTTTTATCCATTCTGTTACTCTGTGTCTTTTGATTGGTGCATTTAGTCCATTTACATTTAGGGTGATTATCGATAGATACGTACTTATTGCCATTCCTGGCTTTAGATTTGTGGTAACCAAAGGTTCCAGGGTTGCTTCTTTACTATCTAACAATCTAACTTAACTTTCTTGTTAAGTTATTGTAAACACCATCTGATGTTTCTTTATTTCCCTCCCTTCTTATTCTTCCTCCTCCATTCTTTATATACTAGGTGTTTTGTTCTTTGCCTTTAGTTAGTATTTGGATGGTCTGCTTTCTTTGCTATGATTTTATTTTCTCTGGTGACATCTTTTTAGCCTTAGGAGTGCTTCCCTCTAGAGCAGTTCCTTTAAGATGTTCTGTAGCGGTGGTTTATGGGAGGCAAATTCTCTCAGCTTTTGCTTGTCTGGAAATTGTTTAATACCTCTGTCATATTTAAATGATAATCGTGCTGAATACAATATTCTTGGTTCGAGGCCCTTCTGTTTCATTGTGTTAAATATATCATGCCATTCTCTTCTAGCCTGTAAGGTTTCTGTTGAGAAGTCTGATGATAGTCTGATGGGTTTTTCTTTGAAGGTGATCTTTTTTCTTTCTCTAGGTGCCTTTAGTACTCTGTCCTTATCTTTGATCTTTGCCATTTTAATTATTATGTGTCTTGGTGTTGTCTTCCTGGTGTCCCTTGTGTTAGGAGATCTGTGGGCTTCCATGGACTGCGAGACAATTTCCTTCCCCAGCATGGGGAAGTTTTCAGCAATTATTTCTTCAAAGACACTTTCTATCCCTTTTTCTCTCTCTTTTTCTTCTGGTACTCCTATAATGCGAATATTGTTCCGTTTGGATTGGTCACACATTTCTTTTAATATTCTTTCATTCCTAGCCATCCTTTTATCTCTCTCTGCCTCAGCTGCTCTGTATTCCTGTTCTCTGATTTCTATTCCATTAACAGTCTCTTGCCCCTCATCCAGTCTGCTCCTAAGCCCATCGATCGCTTGTCTGATTTCTGCATTGTCTCTCCATACTTCCTTTCTTAGCTCTTGTATATTTCTCTGTAGATCCATCAGCATGGTTATGACTTTTATTCTGAATTCTTTTTCAGGGAGATTCTGCATTTCCATCCCTTCAGGTTCCCTCTCAGGTGTTGTCTGGGTCTGGGTGAGCTTGGTCTGTACCATATTCCTCTGTCTTTTCATGTTGATAAGAGTGGTCGCTGGTAGGTGCCACATATGTCAGCTGGGCTCTTTAAGACTGCCTTGCAGGGTGCCAAGTCCTCTTGGGTGTAGCTGCACGCTGTGCACTTTCCTGTGTGTTCTGGTCTCTCTTTTAGGAATAGTTGTATTTGCTGTATTTTCGTAGATAAATATAGTGTTGGGAGGAGATTTCTGCCACCCTGCTCACGCCGCCATCTTCCCAGCCATCGGGGTGGAAGTTTTTAATCGTTTAAAAAACATTTTGGCCATTACTACTATGTTTTTGGAACCATGGGGGCATTCAATGCATGAAACACATGTCCCACACTGCCTGCATTGTATATGTGGTGAATTGAGATTTAGAGAGCAAAGGGACCTCTGGAGGGCAGGGGGCGCTCAAGGGCCCAGTTACAAAATGACATGCATGGCTATTGACACCCAGACTCCAAAATCTTTGGATTGTTTGCTTCCTATCTGGGCGAAGGGGAATCCTGCACCACTCCCAGGGAGACTCTCCAGGGGAGACTATGGGCAAAGACGAAGACTTAAGAAAATAAAGATGGATCTATGTGCAGTGGGGCCCAGTGAAGTCAAGAGGTAGGAACCTGGGGGAGAGGGCAGGAAGGTATGTGAATCAACATTTATGCACACACATCCTTTTGCATTCTGGCTTGCTTAATATCAGACACAAGGAGGTGGAGTAAGTTAGCTCTCACACCCTCCAGACTGAGGTCTGCTACAGGACCCACTTATGCCTCTGGGGCCAGATGACCATCCCAGTGGTAAAGATGGGAAAGCAGAGATGTCTTCCTTCCATACCTTGCCTGTGGGTGGGGCCATGAGAGAAGAGAGCCCTGTAGCTGTCTGTTCTAAGGAGAATACTGCATCCCATTTGTCTGGAGGGAGTAAGGAGAGAGGGATTTTAATTTCTTGGAGGTTTTCAGCATCCTTGTTGAAGATTTTAAATGGATTTCGTGTTTATAGAGTCAGACAAGGATAAGAGTGGTTTTATGAGGTATGGTTGCCGTCTTTGGGGCCAGACAAGAATAACGTGATTTATCCTCATCATCAATGTGGCTCCAAAAGTTTATAGCCTTCCATCTCAGAGGAAGTAATTATCACTTTAGGTGGAGACTTTAAATTAGTCAGACCAACCAGTTCAAGTAATTTTACTTATAGTTACCTGTAACCTTGGGCAAGTATTCTGAGTTGAATTGTGCCCCTCCAAATCTATATGTTGAAGTCCTAACTCCCAGTACCTCAGAATGTGATCTGAGTTGGAAATAGGGTTGTTGCAGAGGAAACGAGTTAAGATGAGGTCATGGTGGAGTAGGGTGGGCCCTGACCCACTGACCGGTGTCCCCATGGAAAGGGGAGACGTGGGGCAGACAAGCCTCGGGGAGAGCAGCATGTGAATGTGAAGGCAGAGACTGGGGTGGGGCTTCTGCAAGCCAAGGACCCCCAAGCTTTCCGCAAACCACCAGACACCAGGACAGAGGCCTGGGACAGACTGTCCTTCACAACCGCAGCAGGACCCAACCTGCCGACACCTTCATCTCAGACTCCTGGCCTCCAGAATCGAGGGACGACACGCTTCTGCTGTTTAAGCAATCCAGTTTGTGACTGCTTTCTGTGGTAGCCCTAGCACGATAATAAAATAAATCACCTCACCTCTTGGTCTCAGCTTCCTTGTCTGTAAAATGGGATAATAATAGTATCTACCTGTGGTAGAGATAGTAATGATCACCAAACATTCTGTCTGTTCCACTACATTTCTTAGCCCTCTTAAGTTGGGTAGGTGGCATGTAACCAGCGTCAAAGAGCCAGCTCATGACCCTCCAGCCATATTTTCCTCTGACTCAGCAGCAAGGTGGCCTCCTGTTCAAGTTGTCCGAGCCACAGGATCAAGATGGCCTGGCTTGCTGAGTCACTCACTGCATGAAGGAAAGTTGCCCTGGAGAAAGTTGCAAAGAAAGTTGCATGGACCTACAGCAGACTGTATGAGTGGGAAGTAAAGCTTTGTTATGTTGGGTCCAGACACTTCGGGAAGTGTTTGTTATCACAGCATAACCTAGCCAATGCTGACTAACACACTACCTCTAGGATTGTTGTAGGAATTAAATAGGTCAATATGTATAAAGCAACCAAAGCAGCATCTGGCATATAGTAAGGACTCAATAAATGTTAGTTATCATACCATATCCTGTGTGACCATAGGCAGGATTCTTGACCTCTCTGGGCCTCTCTTTCCTCCTCTTCAAAATGGGTGTTGTCAGGATTGAATAAAATACTGTGTGTAAGTCCTTGGCCCAGGGGAGGTGGAGGGTGTTCATTCTCTCTCTGCAATTCATGGCTGCTGGTAAGTGTGCCTGCCGGCCTGTCCTTGAGGCTCTTCTGAGCAGGACTTGGCCAACATCCACTGACCCTTCCCTTCCTGATGTGAATGTATTGGACCCCATTCTTGGGTGAAGTCATTGTTCTAAACATCTGCTCTTTGTTTTGTAAATCTTCCCAAGCAGGGGGGCTGGAAGCCCCCTGGATGGGGATTTATGTCCTGCAGACCCAGGATCAGCCCCCCAGCTACGTGCTGGGCAGGTTGCCCTTCCCAGAGCTGAGGATGTGAGCTCACAGACCTGGCCTTTTCCGTGGGTCAAGGTGAGTCAGCTTTCCTTGTACTTCATCAGAAGGAAGGTAAGACATAGGGGGTCTCTGTGCCACAGGCAAGGAGAGGGAAAATTTCTCTCAGAACAAAGCAAAGAAGGGCAGTATTAAGATGCCAGTGAACCTGCAAACTGAGGTCTAGTTGCTGTAAGTAAGTGCTGGTGCCTGAAAGAAAGCTCAGCCAGAATCAGAGCAAAACAGGCAGAAATGGCCCCTTCGAAGCTGCAAATGACAAGTCAGAGACGATGTCAAGATTTCTCTTTGATGTAAAAAACGAATAGGAGTGAGATGAGGCCATGATTGAGAACAGCTGGAATTCAGTAAGTACCTAACAGGTAGCTGGATGGCTGTACTAACTTCATAATGTGCTCTTGCAGTACTGCTCACCTTAGTGGGCCCTGGAGATGTTAGGGGTGGTTCTCTCAGGATCTTCTGAGTGCTTCTAAGTAACAAATGTCCAGACTCCACTCTGAAAAAACAGTCTGTCTCTAAGGGCAGGGAATGGGTAGTGGTTCTCAAAGCAGCACCAGGACACTTGCTAAAGTGCCAAGTCTCAGGCCCCACCCCTGACCAAATGAATCAAACTCTGGGGTGAGGCACAGAAATCTCTGTTTTGACAAGTCCTCCAGGAGCTTCTGATGCACAGGAAAGTTTGAGAACCAGTGGATGATTTTCATGTGTGTCCAGAGTAGGAAAGAACTGAGTTAGTTTAGGGAGTTCTATTTTTTTTTTAAAATAAGTCGTAAAGGGTGAGTATTGACTTTAGTGGCTTCTTTCTTCGTTACTGAGGTTCAGAGTTAGGGTGAGGGCAGCTGGGCTCTACTCCCGATAGAGGAAAGGGACAATGGCTTTCTCATTCTTTGAACATCTTCTGCATACATGAGAACAAGACAAAAATTATGTCACAATAATATTGCTGCCCACTTTGTTCTACTACCAACACCAGTAACAGAAGAGGACAGTCCCCACACCTGCTCGCGGCACCTTCGACAAATAGCGTTTGAAACTCCACTGAGATACAAAGAGGTTAAGCCTTTAGCTGCGTCTTAGGGAGTTCCATTTAAACCAAGTTCATGCTCTGCAATTATTAGGCCTTTTTCCTGGGTTTCTTCACAATCCTAATACTGAAGGAATTAATTTCTCATTTTGGAGTAATAGAATAGTTGTGGGAAGTAGATGGAGTAGGTATTTCTAGGAATCATAGCTTTTTTTTTTTTTTAAGTGCACTTCTTTCTCTCATTTTCAGTCTGAGGCTCCTGTCCGCCCTTCCTGACACTCTCTCCAACAATAGTTACTCCACTTTGTCTTGGGCCACCAGAATTTAACACCTGTGTTTATGTTTTCAAGCAGAAAGCACTGCAGTATCCTTCCCAGTTAAACCAACTGGAGGGTGGAGTCTGGCTGGAACCCCATGACCCTTTCACTTTTCCCGCCTGGAAGGAGGGGTGTGTGTGCATGTGTGTGTATCTGTGTCTGTCTAGGAGAGCAACTACAGTATCTCTCTCCACCCTGTTCTTCCCCCACATCTGGAGAAAGCTGACCATACGAGCCAGCTCCTGCCTAGTGAGGGGCCACAGGAGGGGAGAGTAACCAAGGGCAGGTGGACGCATGCCAGAGGCTGCTGCTGGCTCCAACGGGCATGTCTCACTGGGCTCAGTCCAATGGGCTGACCCATCCCTCTTGATTTCTGAACATGATGGTCACGTGTACATGCCTCACCCCTCAACCCACCAGCCACACCCTTGTCCTCACTGTGTATCAACCACCTTCCTCTTTCCTATCGGGCTCTGCTTCTCAAGGCTCCTGTGGGCAACATTGTGGGCTTTCTCCCTGGCTTCTTCCAAGTTGGCTGGGCGCAGGTGATGTCTTAGATTTATTAAAATCAGCCTCATACTGGGGCCAGACGAGGTGATCAAAATGAAGTGAAGAAACAAATGGGGAAGACCAGGAGGCCCTGCACATGAGTGACAGTCTCTTCCAGGCCTTACTGAAGAGTCTCCTTTCTTGGTACAGGCTCTGCTTCTCTCCCCCCAACTCAAACATTTGCTTATGCATTTCTGTAAACTTCCATATTTCACTCCAGGACCAGTAGACCAGTGTGTGTTGGGCTGTTTCTCCCCAGCCCTCTCTCTGAACAGGGGTGAGGAGGAAGGAACACCGGTGTCCTGGCAAGGGTGAACTGAAGGCCTTGCAGGAAGTGCGAGCGAGTGCTAGCCTCAGCGAAAGGGGGGAAAGCTGGCAGGGACAGCTTTCCTGCTAGGTGGGCAGAGGAAGTGGCAGACGCTGCAGCTTTTCTCCTTCGTAATTGCAAGTTATGTTTATAATCATAACAATAATTAGTCACAGTAATCATACTGAAGGGAATGATGAATCACTCTGAGGCATTGTACTAGGAGCTTCTCATGGATCATCTCATTTAGAGCCTTCCAACACTCCTGAGCAGGCATTTGGACATTGTTATTACCCCCATTTGTACTTGAGGATGGAAACACAGAGAGGTCTCCAAGAATCAGAAATTGAATTGGGATTTGAACTTGGGCTGCGTGGCTCTAAAGGCTGCACTTAAATACGATGTGACAGATGTAAGGAATAAAGAAAACTGTTTAAAACTCAAGGTAATTTACTGCCAAAAGTTTAGTTTGTCTTTCCAGTCATTTCTCTGTGCAAATATATTCACATTATAGAGAATATTTTATATAAATGGAGTCATATGGTACTCATTTTATAGACTATTTTTGTCATCTAATTTTCCTAAAAATCTTTGCCATAAAAAGGCTTCTGCATGATCATTTTCATGGCTGCAGAGAATCCCATAATAAATTCTGTAACCAGAATTTAGTTGACCAATTCCCTATTATTCAACACTTAAGAGGTTTCTGGTTTTTCACTATAATAAACATTTAATGTTTAACAACATTAAATCTTAGCATTCAACCACAGTTATTTCCTTAAGATAAATTCCTGTACTGGATGTGCTGAGTAAAGGGTATGAAAAATGTTAGAGTTTGACACATATTACCAAACTTTTCTCCAAAAATGTCCCATCTGATGCATGGACTTTTCTCCACACATTCACCAGCACTGGGTTTTACTATTTTAAAAAAATTATTGCCAGTTTAAGAGGTCATTGTTTTGATTACATTGTTTGGCTCTCTGCTGAGTTTGAATTTTATTCCCATGTTTATTGTGGGCTCACATCTTGAGGGCAATAGGAGACCTTTTTACTTGGAGCTATGCATGTGACATTTTCCTGCCTTAGTTCCACACTGCTGCCATCAAAAACCAAGTTCTAAAGAGAATCTCTGGTGCTGTTCCTCTCTCTTAGCCAGGTCACGATAACATGAGCTCTAGTCACAGAGAGACAACATCTGCAGGAACTGCCCAAGATCCCAGACAACCAGGCTGACAAATAAGCGCCTTTTATTTGTTCTGTCACCAAGGAGAGGGACAACAGTGCCAAAGGCCCTGAGCATGCAGATGTCCCCACAATGGCATGGCATAGCTGTTCTGAGGTCAACTTCTAGAGGCAGAAGGACCTGGGTTTGCAATATGGATCTGCCCTTGCTCCACCTCTCCAAGCCTTTGTTTTGTAAGTAAAACGGGTGCTAAGTGCTCATGTCACAGGGTTGGCTCATCCAATGAGATAATGCATGGAAGGCACTGGGCATGGTGCCTAGCAGATAGTATGTGGTCAGTAAATCTTCCTCATTGTGATTATCATTCAGTTGTGAGTATCTGGAGGGTTTTGGGAGGCATATTGAGTGAGAAACAATATTACAAATGTTCTCTTGCTTAAAGTGTTCATGGATACACAACCAATCTTGTCATTTCTGGGAAGAAAAGCCATTAGACCTCCATTTTACTCTCTTTATTCCCTCCTCTGACCAGACTCTTAACATAATAGCCAACACTTATGATCATTTACTATGTACCAGTCTCCTTACAAATATTACTTCACTTAATCCTTATGATAACCCCAGGAGGTAGATACCATCTGTATCCCCATTTTACAGATGAGGAAACTGGCACAGACAGGTTGAGTGCTTTGCCCAAGGTCACGGAGCGAGGAAGTGGACAGACCCAGGGTTTGAGAACAGTCAGGCTGCCTCTAGATTCCATGCTCTTATCCTCTAGGTCACACCAATGCTAAAATTGTGAAAGTGGTGGCATCTCTGTATATTTGAGAAAAAACACTTAAATTCCCCTTCAGTTTAAACTCCAAGGGTTTTTGCATGGTACTGCCTGGGCTCTGCCAGCAGCAGCCAGGGTAGACACTCACCTCTTGTAGCCTCTGAGGAAAACACAGAGGGGTGGCCCCTTAGCCCTCCAGGCCCTGCCTCTCTGCTGGGCCCTGCCCAGGGTGATTCAGTGCCAGGAGTTTTGGTAGGGCCCTGTGTGAGTGTCTCTTGCTTATCTACCTAGGACTCTGCTCTGTTCCCTCTGCCACAAGACCACAGGGCTCTCCTGGGCAATGCTGGGAAATGAGTGAGCCCATCATGGGACTGGGGTCTGGTCACTCTGCATCTGTGTCTGGGATAAAGTGCACCACAGTGGAGGGCCTGAACCTCTTGAGGAAACTGATAAGGTTCCTTCAGGGAGTTGTTGCTGCAGACACAGACCGAGGGCAGGAAGGAGCAGGGAAGTTACACTTGAACCAGCAAGGCCCAAACCACTTCCGACTGGACAGTCCCATCAGTTATATGCAGGGAGGCACTGACACAGAAGCGGGGTCTGGTGGGGCTTGTATTTTCCCCGACTGGGAATTTGTTGGTACAGGTGATTGCAAATTAAGTCGTGCTGGGATTGCCGATGCATTTCTTTTCTTGGGAAGTATAAACGTAAGTCATACTGAGTCTGCCCTGGAAGGTCTGACAGGAGATGTTGGCTGGCACCCAGATGGGGACTGCATCACTTCCCTGCTCTGCAGCCCGGCCTGAGGCCTGGAATTCAGCAGGCACACAGCAGAGGCTTGTTGGGTTGAACTATTTCGACTGCTTTATATCTCAGCAAGTTCTTTAAGCCTTGCTGAGCTTCAGTTCCTTTATCTGTCAAGTGGGAGATAATTTCTACCCAGTTGAGAGCAGTTTTGAGGGCTCAATAAGAGTAAGTGATCGCCAAAACTGAGGATTAAAGATGGTGGCATGAGAGGTGAGACAGAGGCTTCCTCCTAAAACCGCATATAATACGAAAATATAATTAATACGACTAATCCTGAAAGAGCAACAGGAGAGAGGGCTGCGCCAGACTGCATACACCTGGAGAAAAGAATAAACCTCATCCAACAGGGTAACATAACAAAGCCATGGCCTGGCGGGACCCAAGCCCGTCCCCCACCCCAGCTCACTGGAGGGAAGAAGAGAAATGGAGCAGGGAGGGAGTGGAGGCCTGAGACTGCTGAATACCTAACTCCAGAGATCTGCTCTGGGAGCACAAACATATATTTCATGGTGCTTTCATGGTACTCTTGTGATTAGGGGGTTGGAAAGCTAAGACAAGCAGAATACCTGCAGAGACTGAGATTCCAGCCACTTGTGGAAAGCAGGGATCCATATCCAGCTGCTCTGGGACAAAAGACAGGCGGGTAGTCTGAGAGCCTTCCTAACAGCAAGAGGGCTGCTAAAGGGGCAAGGATTGCACAGAGCTTACTGCTCAGGAGAAAGGACAGGTAGACAAAATTGTGCTGGTGCACTCTGCCCAGCAGGTGGGGAACTTTCTTGATCTTCAGGAACTCCAGCTCCTTGACTGGCTACACAGCTCAAAAGACCTCCTCCGTGATACACAGCCTACTGCGTCTTTCTCCCAGACAGCCACACCTGGCTCACAAACCGGCAAACTGTACCCTGGTGTTATGCCAGCCAGAGGAAAGCCCGGTCTACAGCAACTACAAACGCAAAGCATAGAGGCTTATACCTGTGTGCTCAGCCCACTGGTTCTGGCAGTGGAGGCAGGCATAGTAGCCAGGAAGCAGGAAACAGCTCTTTCCTCCCCCCCGGGCACCAGTACCGCTCCCCTGTGGCCCCTGACATTGCTTCAGGGGCTGAGTAGCTCCAGAGAGTAGAGCTTCTGGACACTAGAGGGCGCCATGTACAAACATGAAATGCCAAAGAAACCTGGTCCAAAGTAAAATTATAAATATAACACCTGAGAAAGATTCAAATGAAATCGACCTCATGAATCTTCCTGAAAGGGATTTCAAAATAAAAATCATTAACATTCTCATGGAGGTACAGAAAAATATCCAAGGACTCAGGAAAGAATTTGGTCAGAGATCCAATCATTGAAGAGCACAATGGAGGGTATTAAAAGCAGATTAGATATGGTGGAGGAGACGATAAATGAAATAGAAACTAGAGAAGAGGAATACAAAGAAGCTGAGGCACAGAGAGAAAAAAGGATCACTAAGAATGAAAGAATATTGAGAGAAGTGTGTGACCAATCCAAACGGAACAATACTCGCATCATAGGGGTACCAGAAGAAGAAGAAGAGAGAAAAGGGGATAGAAAGTGTCTTTGAGGAGGTAATTGCTGAAAAATTCCCCAATCTGGGGAAGGAGATAGTCTCTCAGGCCATGGAGGTGCACAGATCTCCCAACACAAGGGACCCAAGGAAGACAACATCAAGACATATGGTAATTAAAATGGCAAAGATCAAGGATAAGGACAGACTATTAAAAGCAGCCAGACAGAGAAATAAGATCACATACAAAGGAAAGCCCAACAGGCTATCATCAGACTTCTCAGCAGAAACCTTACAGGCCAGAAGGGAGTGGCATGATGTATTTAATGCAATGAAGCAGGAGGGCCTCGAAACAAGAATACTTTATCCAGCAAGGTTATCGGTTATCATTTACATTTGAAGGAGAGATTAAACAATTTCCAGATAAAAAAAAAGCTGAGAGAATTTACCTCCCACAAACCATCTCTACAGTGTATTTTGGAGGGACTGCTATAGATGGAAGTGTTCCTAAGGTTTAATAGCTGTTACCAGAGGTAATAAAACCACAGTAAAGAAAGTAGAACAGTTCATTACTAAGCAAATGCAAAATTAAAACATCTATCCCCAAAGTCAATCAAGGGATAGACAAAGAGTACAGAATATGATACCTAATATATAAAGAATGGAGGAGGAAGAAAAAGGAGAAAAAAAAAAGAACCTTTAGATTGTGTTTGTAATAGCATATTAAATGAGTTAAGTTAGACTCTTAGATAGTAAGGAAGTTAACCTTTAACCTTTGGTAACCACGAATCTAAAGCCTGCAATGGCAATACCTAGCGATAATCACCCTAAATGTAAATGGACTGAATGCACCAATCAAAAGACACAGAATCACTGAATGGATAAAAAAGCAAGACCCATCTATATTCTGCCTACAAGAGACTCACTTTAAACCCAAAGACATACACAGAGTAAAAGTGAAGGGATGGAAAAAGATATTTCATGCAACTAATAGGGAGAAAAAAGCAGGAGTTGCAGTACTTGTATCAGACAAAATAGACTTCAAAATAAAGAAAGTCACAAGAGACAAAGAAGGACATCACATAATGATTAAGGGGTCAATACAACAAGAAGACATAACCATTATGAATATATATGCACCCAACACAGGAGCACCTACATATGTGAAACAAATACTAACAGAATTAAAAGGGAAATAGAATGCAATGCATTCATTCTAGGAGACTTTAACACTCCACTCACTTTAAAGGACAGATCAACTGGACAGAAAATAAGTAAGGAGACAGAGGCACTGAACAACACATTAGAACAGATGGACATAACAGACATCTACAGAACTCTACACCCCAGATCAGCAGAATACACATTCTTCTCAAGTGCACATGGAACATTTTCAAAAATAGATCATATATACTAGGCCACAAAAAGAGCCTTGGTAATTTAAAAAGATAGGAATTGTACCAACCAGTTTCTCAGAACACAAAGGTATGAAACTAGAAATAAATTATGCAAAGAACATGAAAAAATCCCACAAACACATGGAGGCTTCACAACATCCTCCTAAATAACCAATGGATCAATAACCAAATAAAAACAGAGATCAAGCAATATATGGAGACAAATGGCAACAATAATTCAACACCGCAAAATCTGTGGGACGCAGCGAAGGCCGTGCGTGCTAAGAGGAAAGTGTATTGCAATACAGGCCTACCTCAGGAAAGAAGAACAATCCCAAATGAACAGTCTAAACTCACAATTAATGAAACTAGAAAAGGAAGAACTAATGAGGCCTAAAGTCAGTAGAAGGAGGGACATAATAAAGATTAGAGGAGAAATAAATAAAATCGAGAAGAATAAAACAATAGAAAGAATCAAGGAAAGCAAGAGCTGTTTCTTCAAGAAAATAAACAAAATAGAAAAACCCCTAGCCAGACTTATCAAGAAAAAAAGAGAATCTACACACATAAACAGAATCAGAAACGAGAAAGGAAAAATCACTATAGATACCACAGAAATACAAAGAATTATTAGAGAATACTATGAAAATCCATATGCCAACAAACTGGATAACCTAGAATAAATGGACAACTTTCTAGAAAAATACAACCTTCCAAGGCTGACCCAGGAAGAAACAGAAAATCGTAACAGACCAATTACCAGCAATGAAATTGAATTGGTAATCAAAAAACTACCTAACAACAAAACCCTGTACCAGATGGCTTCACCACTGAATTTTATCAAACATTTAGGGAAGACCTAATACCCATCCTCCTTAAAGTTTTCCAGAAAGTAGAAGAGAAGGAATACTCCCAAACTCATTCTACGAGGCCAACATCACTCTAATAGCAAAACCAGGCAAAGACACCACAAAAAAAGAAAATTACAGACCAATATTCCTGATGAACTAGATGCAAAAATACTCAACAAAATATTAGCAAACTGAATTCAAAAATACATCAAAAACACCATCCATCATGGTCAAGTGGGATGCATCCCAGGGATGCAAGGATGGTACAACATTCGAAAATCCATCATCATCCACTACATCAACAAAAAGAAGGACAAAAACCACATGATCATCTCCATAGATGCTGAAAAAGCATTCGAACAATTCAACATCCATTCATGATAAAAACTCTCAACAAAATGGGTATAGAGGGCAAGTACCTCAACATATTAAAGGCCATATATGACAAACCCACAGCCAACATTATACTTAACAGCGAGAAGCTGAAAGCTTTTCTTTAAGATCGGGAACAAGACAAGGATGCACACTCTCCCCACTTTTATTCAACATAGTACTAGAGATCCTAGCCACGGCAATCAGACAACACAAAGAAATAAAAGGCATCCAGATTGGCAAGGAAGAACTCAAACTGTCCCTGTTTGCAGAACACATGATATTGTACATAAAAAAACCCTAAAGAATCCACTCCAAAACTATTAGCTCTAATATCTGAATTCAGCAAAGTTGCGGGATGCAAAATTAATGCACAGAAATCTGTTGCATTCCTATACATTAACGATGAACTAGCAGAAAGAGAAACCAGGAAAACAATTCCATTCACAATTGCATCCAAATGAATAAAATACCTAGGAATAAACCTAACCAAGGAAGTGAAAGACCTATATGCTGAAACTACAAGACACTCTTAAGAGAAATTAAAGAGAACACTAATAAATGGAAACACATCCCATGCGCTTAGCCAGAAAGAATTAATATTGTCAAAATGGCCATCCTGCCTAAAGCAATCTACAGATTCAATGCAATCCCTATCAAAATACCAACAGCATTCTTAAATGAACTAGAGCAAATAGTTCTAAAATTCATATGGAACCACAAAAGACCCCGAATAGCCAAAGGAATCCTGAGAAGGAAGAATAAAGCAGGGGGAATTCCGCTCCCTGACTTCAAGCTCTACTACAAAGCCACAGTACTCAAGACAGTTCGGTACTGGCACAAGAACAGAACTGTAGACCAATGGAACAGACTAGAGAGCCCAGATATAAACCCAAGCATATATGGTCAATTAATATATGATAAAGGAGCCATGGATATACAATGGGGAAATGACAGCCTCTTCAACAGCTGGTGTTGGCAAAACTGGGCAGCTACATGTAAGAGAATGAAACTGGACTACTGTCTAACCTCATACACAAAAGTAAACTCAAAATGGATCAAAGACCTGAATGTAAGTCATGAAACCATAAAACTCTTAGAAAAAAATATAGGCAAAAATCTCTTGGACATAAACATGAGCAACTTCTTCATGAACATATCTCCCCGGGCAGGGGAAACAAAAGAAAAAATGAACAAATGGGACTATATCAAACTAAAAAGCTTCTGTACAGCAAAGGACACCATCTTGTTGAACAAAAAGACATCCTACAGTATGGGGGAATATATTCATAAATGACATATCCGATAAGGGGTTGACATCCAAATTACATAAAGAGCTCATGCACCTCAACAAACAAAAAAACAATAAGCCAAATAAAAAATGGGCAGAGGAGCTGAACAGACACTTCTCCAAAGAAGAAATTCGGATGGCCAACAGGCACTTGAAAAGATGCTCCACATCACTAGTCATCATAGAAATGCAAATTAAAACCACAATGAGATATCACCTCACACCAGTTAGGATGGCCGCCATCCAAAAGACAAACAACAACAAATGTTGGTGAGGATGTGGAGAAAGGGGAACCCTCCTACACTGCTGGTGCGAATGTAAATTAGTTCAACCATTGTGGAAAGCAGTATGGAGGTTCTTCAAAAAACTCAAAATAGAAATACCATTTGACCCAGGAATTCCACTCCTAGGAATTTACCCTAAGAATGCAGCAGCCCAGTTTGAAAAAGACATATGCACCCCTATGTTTATCACAGCACTATTTACAATAGCCAAGAAATGGAAGCAACTTAAATGTCCATCAGTAGATGAATGGATAAAGAAGATGTGGTACATATACACAATGGAATATTATTCAGCCAGAAGAAGAAAACAAATCCTACCATTTCCAACAACATGGATGGAGCTAGAGGGTATTATGGTCAGTGAAATAAGCCAAGCCGAAAAAGACAAGTATCAAATGATTTCACTCATATGTGGAGTATAAGAACAAAGAAAAAATACTGAAGGAACAAAACAGCAGCAGACTCACAGAACCCAAGAACGGACTAATAGTTACCAAAGGGAAAGGGACTGGGGAAAATGGGCGGGAAGGGAGGGATAAGAGGAAAAAAGGGGCATTACGATTAGCAGATGTAATGTTGGGGGGGCACGGGGAGGGCTGTACAACTCAGAGAAGACAAGTAGTGACTCTATAGCATCTCACTACGCTGATGGACAGTGACTGTAATGGGGTTGGTGGGGGGGGGCCTGATGAAGGGGTAGTTTAATAACCGTAATATTGCACATGTAATTGTAGATTAATGAAAATAAAATAAATTATATTAAAAAAATTTTTTTATTTTGCTATTATTAATATACAATTACCTGAGCAACATTATGATTACTAGACTCCCCCTACTATCACGTCCCCACCACATACCCCATTGCAGTTACTGTCCATCAGTGTAGTAAGATGCTACAGAATCATTACTTGTCTTCTCTGTTATACTGCCTTCCCCATATCCCCCCACCCCACCCCCAAACCCGTTACATTATGTGTGCTAATTGTAATAGTCCTTTTTCTCCTTTATCCCTCCCTTCCCACCCATCTTTCCCAGTCCCTTTCCCTTTGGTAACTGTTAGGCCATTCTTGGGTTCTGTGAGTCTGCTGCTGTTTTGTTCCTTCAGTTTTTTCTTTGTTCTTATACTCCACAGATGAGTGAAATCATTTGATAGTTGTCTTTCTCCACCTGGCTTATTTCACTGAGCGTAATACTCTCTAGCTCCATCCTTGTTGTTGGAAATGGTAGGATTTGTTTTCTTCTTCTGGCTGAATACTATTCCATTCAGGGGAGTCTAGTAATCATAATGTTGCTCAGGTAATTGTATATTAATAATAGCAAAAAAAAATTTTTTTTTAATGAAAAAAAAAAGAGTAAATGAGCAAGTGCCCCGCACAGGGCCTGGGTCACAATACGTGTTCAGGAAATTTTTATTAAATGAGAGTGCTGCCAAAAGGTGGAAACAACCAAAGTGTCCATCAGCTAGTAACAATAAACAAAAGGTGGTACATCTATTCAATGGAATATTATTTAGCCATAAAAATTAATGAAGGACTAATCATTGCTACAATATGGATAAACCTTAAAAACATTATGATGAATGAAAGAAGGCAGTCACAAAAGGTCACATATTATATGAGTCCATTTATATGAAATATCCAGAATAGGCACTCCACAGAGACAGGAAGAAGATGAGGGGCTGCCAGGGAAGATGGGGTTTCCTTTTGGGGTGATGAAGATGTTCTGGAACTAGATAATGGTGATAGTTGCACATTATGAGGTACTAAATGTCACCAATAAATATTATGTCATGGGTATTTTGCCACAGTTAAAAAAGGGAAAGTGTTGGAGACTTCCGGGAAGATGGCGGTGTGAGCAGGGCGGCGGAAATCTCCTCCCAAAACCATATGTATTTATGAAAATACAACAAGTACAAAACTATTCCTAAAAAAGAGACCAGAAGATACAGGACAGCACATAGCCTGCAGCTACACCTGAGAGGACTTGGTACCCTGTGAGGCGGACCTATAAAGGGCCCTGCGGAGTGGTGCGGCCCTGGCTGCGGAATAGTGGAGCAACAGCGCCACCTACAGCATCCCTACAGAATCTACTCCCGGTGGGGGGGGGGGGTTGTTGTTTTTCCTTCTCTTTCTTTTCTTTCTGTTCTGTTCTTTTTTTCTTTTTAAAGTCTTAAAGATCCCAGGTGACATACGTGGAACGTACCAGCGACCACTTCTATAGCCATGAAAAGACAGAGGAGTATGGTCCAGACTAAGATCAACCAGACAACCCCAGAGAGGGAGGCTGAAGGAATGGAAATGCACAATATTCCTGAAAAAGAATTCAGAATAAAAGTCATAACCATCCTGATGGATCTACAGAGAACTGTGCAAGAGCTGAGGGAGGAAGTGAGGGAACTGAGGAAAGACAATGCAGAAATCAGACAAGCGATCGACGGGCTTAACAGCAGACTGGATGAGATGCAAGAGACTGTTAATGGAAACGAAATCAGAGATCAGGAATACAGAGAAGCTGAGGCAGAGAGAGATAAAAGGATCTCTAGGAATGAAAGAATATTAAGAGAACTGTGTGACCAATCCAAACGAAACAATATTCGCATTATAGGAGTACCAGAGGAAGGAGAGAAAAAGGGATAGAAAGCGTCTTTGAAGAAATAATTGCTGAAAACTTCCCCATGTTGGGGAAGGAAATAGTCTCAAAGTCCATGGAAGTCTACAGATCTCCCAACACAAGGGACCCAAGGAAGACAACACCAAGACACATAATAATTAAAATGGCAAAGATCAAAAATAAAGACAGAGTATTAAAGGCAGCTAGAGAGAGAAAAAAAGATCACCTACAAAAAAACCCATCAGACTATCATCAGACTTCTCAACAGAAACCTTACAGGCCAGAAGAGAATGGCATGATATATTCAAGGTAATGAAACAGAAGGCCCTCGAACCAAGAATACTGTATCCAGCATGATTATCATTTAAATATAATAGAGGGATTAAACAATTTCCAGACAAGCGAAAGTTAAGAGAGTTTGCCTCTCATAAACCACCACGACAGGATATCTTAAACGGACTGCTCTAGAGGGAAGCACCCCTAAGGCTAAAAAGATGTCACCAGAGAAAATAAAATCATAGCAAAGAAAGCAGACCATCCAAAACTAACTAAAGAATAAAACACCTAGTATATAAAGAATGGAGGAGGAAGAATAAGAAGGGAGAGAAATAAAGAAACATCAGACTGTGTTTACAATAACTTAACAAGAAAGTTAAGTTAGATTGTTAGATAGTAAAGAAGCAACCCTTGAACCTTTGGTAACCACGAATCTAAAGCCAGCAATGGCAATAAGTACATATCTATCAATAATCACCCTAAATGTAAATGGACTGAATGCACCAATCAAAAGACACAGAGTAACAGAATGGATAAAAAGCAAGACCCATCTATATGCTGCCTACAAGAAACTCACCTCAAATCCAAAGATATACACAGACTAAAAGTGAAGGGATGGAAAAAGATATTTCATGCAAACAACAAAGAGAAAAAAGCAGGTGTTGCAGTACTTGTATCAGACAAAATAGACTTCAAAACGAAGAAAGTAGCAAGAGATAAAAAAGGACATTACATAATGATAAAGGGATCAGTCCACAAGAGGATATAACCATTATAAATATATATACACCCAACACAGGACTGGGGGCATATGTGAAACAAATACTAACAGAATTAAAGGAGGAAATAGAAAGCAATGCATTCATTTTAGGTGACCTCAACACATCAGTCACTCCAAAGGACAGATCAACCAGACAGAAAATAAGTAAAGACACAGAGGCACTGAAAAACACATTAGAACAGATGGACCTAACAGACATCTACAGAACTCAGCACCCAAAAGCAACAGGATACACATTCTTCTCAAGTGCACATGGAACATTTTCCAGAATAGACCACATACTAGGCCACAAAAAGAACCTCAGTAATTTCAAAAATATTGAAATCCTACCAACCAACTTCTCAGATCACCAAGGTATAAAACTAGAAATAAATGTTAGAAAGAAATCAAAAAGGCTCACAAATACATGGAGACTTAACAACACTCTCCTAATTAATCAATGGGTTAACGACCCAATCAAAACAGAAATCAAAGAATATATGGAGACTAATGACAACAACAACACAAAGCCACAACTTCTGTGGGACGCAGCAAAGGCAGTTCTAAGAGGAAAGTATATTGCAATCCAGGCCTATTTAAAGAAGGAAGAACATTCCCAAATGAATAGTCTAAAGGCACAATTACTGAAATTGGAAAAAGAAGAACAAATGAGGCCCAAAGTCACCAGAAGGAGGGACATAATAAAGATTAGAGAAGAAATAAATAAAATTGAGAAGAATAAAACAATAGAAAAAAATCAATGAAACCAAGAGCTGGTTCTTTGAAAAAATAAACAAAATAGATAAACCCCTAGCCAGACTCATTAAGAGAAAAAGAAAATCTACACACATAAACACAATCAGAAATGAGAAAGGAAAAATCACGACAGATGGCACAGAAATACAAAGAATTGTAACAGAATATTATGAGAATCTATATGCTAACAAGCTGGAAAACATAGAAGAAACGGACAACTTCTTAGAAAAATACAACCTCCCAAGACTGACCACCAAGAAACAGAAAAACTAAACAGACCAATCACCAGCAAAGAAATTGAGTCATTAATCAAAAAACCACCCAAGAACAAAACCCCTGGACGAGATGGATTGACCTCTGAATTCTACCAGACATATAGAGAAGAAATAACACCGATTCTCCTTAAAGTTTTCCAAAAAATAGAAGAGGAGGGAATACTTCCAAACTCATCCTATGAAGCCAGCATCACTCTAATACCAAAACCGCGCAAAGACCTCACCAAAAAAGAAAACTATAGACCAATATCCCTGATGAATGTGGATGCAAAAATACTCAACAAAATATTAGCAAACTGAATTCAAAAATACATCAAGAGGGTCATACACCATGATCGAGTGGGATTCATCCCAGGGATGCAAGGATGGTACAGCATTCGAAAATCCATCAACATCATCCACCACATCAACAAAAAGAAGAACAAAAACCATATGATCATCTCCATAGATGCTGAAAAAGCATTTGACAAAATTCAGCATCCATTCATGATTAAAACTCTCAACAAAATGGGTATAGAAGGCAAGTACCTCAACATCATAAAGGCCATATATGACAAACCCACAGCTAACATCATACTTAAAGGTGAGAAGCTGAAAGCTTTTCATCTAAGATCGGGAACAAGACAGGGATGCCCACTCTCTCCACTGTTATTCAACATAGTATTGGAGGTCCTAGCCACGGGAATCAGACAAAACAAAGACATACAAGGCATCCAGATTGGTAAAGAAGAAATCAAATTGTCACTATTTTCAGATGACATGATATTGTACATAAAAAACCCTAAAGACTCCACTCCAGAACTACTAGAACTAATATCTGAATTCAGCAAAGTTGCAGGATACAAAATTAACACACAGAAATCTGTTGCTTTCCTATACACTAATGATGAACTAACAGAAAGAGAAATCAGAAAAACAATTCCATTCACAATTGCATCAAAAAAGAATAAAATACCTAGGAATAAACCTAACGAAGGAAGTGAAAGACCTGTAGTCTGAAAACTACAAGACACTCCTAAGAGAAATTAAAGAGGACACTAACAAATGGAAATGCATCCCATGCTCTTGGCTAGGAAGAATAAATATTGTCAAAATGGCTATACTACCTAAAGCAATCTACAGATTCAATGCAATCCCTATCAAGCTACCAACAGCTTTCTTCAATGAACTGGAACAAATAATTCTAAAATTCATATGGAACCACAAAAGACCCCAAATAGCCAAAGCAATCCTGGAAAGGAGGAATAAAACAGGGGGAATTACGCTCCCTGACTTCAAGCTCTACTACAAAGCCACAGTAATCAAGACAATTTGGTATTGGCACAAAAACAGACCCACAGACTAGTGGAATAGAATAGAAAATCCAAACATTAACCCAAACATATACAGTCAATTAATATTTGGTAAAGGAGCCTTGGATATACAATGGGGAGATGACAGCCTCTTCAGCAGCTGGTGTTGGAAAAACTAGACAGCTACATGTAAGAGAATGAAACTGGACTACTGTCTAGCCCCATACACAAAGGTAAACTCAAGGTGGATCAAAGACTTGAATGTAAGACATGAAACCATAAAACCCTTAGAAAAAAACATAGGCAAAAATCTCCTGGACATAAACATGAGCAACTTCTTCATGAACATATCTCCCCGGGCAAGGGAAACAAAAGCAAAAATGAACAAGTGGGACTATATCAAGCTGAAAAGCTTCTGTACAGCAAAGGACACCATCAGTAGAACAAAAAGACATCTACAGTATGGGAGAATATATTCATAAAAAACGTATCTGATAAAGGGTTGACATCCAAAATATATAAGAACTCATGCACCTTAACAAACAGAAAGCAAATAATCCAATTAAGAAATGGGCAGAGGACATGAATAGACACTTCTCCAAAGAAGAAATTCAGATGGCCAACAGGCACATGAAAAGATGCTCCACATCGCTAATCATCAGAAAATGCAGATTAAAACCACAATGAGATATCACCTCACACCAGTGAGGATGGCCAACATCCAAAACACAAACAACAACAAATGTTGGCGAGGATGTGGAGAAAAGGGAACCCTCCTACACTTCTGGTGGGACTGCAAATTAGTTCAACCATTGTGGAAAGCAGTATGGAGGTTCCTCAAAAAACTCAAAATAGAAATACCATTTGACCCAGGAATTCCACTCCTAGGAATTTACCCTAAAATGCAGCAGCCCAGTTTGAAAAAGACAGATGCACCCCTATGTTTATTGCAGCACTATTTACAATAGCCAAGAAATGGAAGCAACCTAAGTGTCCATCAGTAGATGAATGGATAAAGAAGATGTGGTACATATACACAATGGAATATTATTCAGCCATAAGAAGAAAACAAATCCTACCATTTGCAACAACATGGATGGAGCTAGAGGGTATTATGCTCAGTGAAATAAGCCAAGCCGAAAAAGACAAGTATCAAATGATTTCACTCATATGTGGAGTATAAGAACAAAGAAAAAATACTGAAGGAACAAAACAGCAGCAGACTCACAGAACCCAAGAACGGACTAATAGTTACCAAAGGGAAAGGGACTGGGGAAAATGGGCGGGAAGGGAGGGATAAGAGGGAAAAAGGGGCATTACGATTAGCAGATGTAATGTTGGGGGGGCACGGGGAGGGCAGTACAACTCATAGAAGACAAGTAGTGATTCTATAGCATCTCACTACGCTGATGGACAGTGACTGTAATGGGGTTGGTGGGGGGGACCTGATGAAGGGGTAGTTTAATAATCGTAATATTGCACATGTAATTGTAAATTAATGATAATAAAATAAATTGTATTAAAAAAAATAAAAAATAAAAAATAAAAAATAGGTAAATAAATAAAAATAAAATACATAACAACCATGAATAATTAATATCCAACAATACAGCATTGAAATATTTTGAACAATTTTAACTAGTATATATAACAAAATATACTAAGTAGAACACACAACAAAAATATGTCAAAACTGATAAACTGAATAACTCAGTCCACGCAGTCCAAAACAAGACCAAAAACTAAGCAAAAATACATAAGATAAAAGCTTAAAACAACAGGAACTGCATACCAAGAAAACCTACAATATACTTCCTTTTTGACTTGTAAGGGACATTCCTGAAAAATCACCCACATTTTATTGCAGGCCACAAAAAATTTTTAATAGATACTGGAAATCAGAAATCATGAATTTTAATCTCTTTGGCTGGCCTTCCTTATTGAAGTATAAGTTACATCTCTTAAGTACCTGAAGAATATAAAAAGAATAAAACTTAATCACCAAAATAAAGAAAAGTTTAAAGACCTAATTTAAAGATTCTGGTGACCTAGGGGAACAGTAAAAAGGGAGACAAACCAGATACGGCAAAAAGATTTTTCTTGTTAAGAGTAAACTTTAAAAAGAACTTTAGAAATGATCTTGGTTGCAGACCTGTGTTTCCTAACAGCTAATGAGAAGAAAAGCAGACCTTACAGGATAAAGTACAAGTTGCACTGTAGACAAGTAAATTCTTACTACACCACTGCCTTTTTATATGCAAGGCATACTTCACCATTCTGGAAGAACTTAACACTATTGATGCAATTCCATTTAAGAACATGTTTCAAACAAGAACTCTGATGGTTTCTGAACCACACAAAGTATCATCAAAACTACACCTTCATCTAGGCAGACAAATAGAGACAGACCCCAAATGTCCCTGAATATCATTTTCTCCAACTCCTTAGCAAGCTTATTGCCTACAGTCCAAAACAAGACAAGGACACCAGCTTACAAGCTACTCTTCAATTTGATATTAAAAATACCGACCAAAGCAGTAAAAAGTCAGTGTGGGGTCACAGAGAAGACAGTGTAGCTCAGAGAAGACAAACAGGGACTCTGTGGCATCTTACTACACTGACGGACAGTGACTGCAATGGGGTATTGGTGGGGACTTAATAATAAGGGTGAATGTAGTAACCACATTGTTTTTCTTGTGAAACCTTCACAAGAGTGTAAATCAATGATACCTTAATAAAAAAAAAAGTCAGATACATACAAGGCAGAAGTAGAAAAGGGATACTGTTTTCAAATGACATGACCACACAGAAAGCTCAAAGGGTATCAACAGATAAATGAGAACTAAAAAAAGAGTTCAGTAGAGTTGCTAGAGAAACATCAATACAGAAAAATCAATAGCATTCCTCTACACCAACAAAAATAGTTAGGAAATGGAAAGTAAGATAATATTCACAAAAACAACCAAAACTACAAATATCTTAAAGTTAAATGAAGAAAATGCATGAGTCCTTCAGAGAAAAAATGTAAACATCACTGAAGGACATTTAAAAAAGATCTGAGTAAGTGGAAAGAAATATGTTCCTAAATGGAATGACTATACTGTCATGCTCATTCACTCCAAATTAAACTCATTGCTGAAATTGGCAGGACAGGGGCTGAAGACAAGGTTCCACAACATCATACAGCTGTTGTACTCCAATCCCTGATCATGGATCTTAAAGCCCTATAACTTAAGTGTCAGGATCCATCTCCTAACTCTGACATGTGGCCCTACTAGATTTTCTGCTAGAAAGCAATGGGCAACAGGGACTCACATGCCTGCTACTGCTCCCTACTCTGTAAGATTTCATCATGAATGCTGCTCTAGCAAGCCTAACATGTGTGACCATTTTACCTTGTTTGTAGGATAGATATACATGTATACATAAACATATTAAATGTGTTAATATAAAATTTTAATTTCATTAAAAATAAATTAGAATTCATCAAAGAGAAGAAAAACTTTTGCAACCATCAGTACTATCTGAAGTCTCAAGGTAAATGTTAATTTCACCTCAAATGATAAATATATTTTAATGTATATTTAATAATTTTTAAATTCCAACCTGCAATGTTTTCAAGCGTTTATTAAGAGGTAACTCATCTACTTCCAGAATAAAAACTTCTACCGCTAATTTCAGCTCTTGTTGCCGCTCATTTCTTTTAGCAATCAAAATAGTCCCTTCATTCTGGAGGAAGGAAAAAGAAGAATAACCATTGTTAATTCATCAGGTGTTTTATTACACATTGACCTATGTGAAAAAAACTGACCTTGTAAAATTTAACATTATGTTCCCCAAACATATCAGTCCTTAAAGCACCTTGCTCTTTAGATCAACAAACTGACAGAGCTTTTTTCCTTTAATTAGAAATGATATTCAAGTTCAACAATTTTGCTCTAATATTTATTTTTCCCATTATTTCTGCAAAAGCAAAATTTTTTTCTTGAGAAAATTATACAAGTTCCTATTATTAACTACACACTGCCTCCCTCCCACTCCCATCCCACCCTCAATTCCTTCATCTACTTATCTTTCAAGGTTCATTCATCTGCACCAAGATAAAACCTCCACTTGCCCAAAAGACTATTTTGTAAATAGGTATGAGAGATATCCAAGAATCCTCTGCATTTTGTCTGTTATAGTACTTAACAAACTATATTGAAACTATATATATATATATCCCATACATAAGAAAGACAGAAAGAGAGGATCATAAACAAATCTGTGTCTGTGCTACCTGTAACAGTGTCTGGTACATACACTTAAAAGCCTGAATTTTATGATACTCTTTTTTGTGTAAGCTCAACCAGGCTATTTTAACTATAGAGACAAAGAACAGAATTTTTTCACCAAAAATATACATGGCAATCAAGTTAAGGGGCTGTGCAAAATACAAAAATGAAAATAACAATACTAAGGCATAAGGCCCAATTAAACAACAATACTAAGACCCAAATTAAACAAAGGGAAATAAAATGGCAACTTTATCTGAGTGAAAATTATTGCTCTCTATATATCCAATCTACTCTTCAGTCTCGAAGATGAACTTTAGCACAATGAAGCCTTAAAGGAAGTCCTGAAACATTAACAGTAGCAGAAACTAGTATCAGCTTTAAAAAAAGAAATTTGTTCTACTAGAATACCTAGTCCTAGAGCTATATTAAACCCTCTCCCTCTGTCCTGAATCACTTTCTTATGCTCAAACCAGAAAAACAAAGCAAAAAATGAAAGAGCAGTTCTTTTCCATCTTATTATATGAAAATACATTATGAAGTATTTTAGTGTTGGCAGTATGGTTTAAATGGAAAGAGAACACACTTTGCAGTCAGACACACCTGGGTTTAAATTCCATATTAACATTTTGAGCAATTCCCGTAAACACTGCGGGCCTCAGCTTTCTCATTTATAAAATGGGAGTAAAAATGCCCATTTTAAAAGTCACTGTAACAAAAAGTTTATAAAGTACCTATATCATTGCCTGTGTTTCATTGAGATTCAAAAACTATTACTTCTGTCACTTTTTTCCTCCATAATCAGAAGTGACCAGTTACAGTCTAATATGTAAAATAACCCAAATATAATCCCTTCTCCAAATTAAACATTCCTGGCATTTCCAAAAGCCTAGTTATTCTATTGAATTTTCTCATTCAAAGCCAGTTATGTTGCCAACTGACCAACCTAAGTATGAATAGGGAATAAGACATTCAGGGAACAATCTTCCAGAGACAGAAACCACCAAACTTAAGATGGGACAACATCAAACACAAGTACAGAGCTCACAGGAGCTATGGAAAGTTATGATTTCTGTGCCAAATACCTTTATATGAAAAACAAGGAATTCTGCTCAGCTCAATAAACTAAAGAAAACTGCAAGAGGAAATAAATATACTTGTACTTTAAAGAATTCATGTAAAATATTCCATTCTTCATACCCGTACCCAGCCCATGAATAACTACCTCTCAACAATGGGTAGCTTAGATAGCATTTAATAATAAGATGGAGTCCAATACTGCAGGCCAGAAGACAAGATCACATTAGCAGGTGTGGGAGCCAACCTGATTTAAAAGCCTCATGCCTCACTATATTTTACAGGTATAGCTTTCAGGTCCCTCAGGGGTATGCCCAGTTGCAAGAGTCCTTACCAAATATTTGGTAATAACATTTTATAATCCATCCCAGTCTATTTGAAATTTACCAATCAGGAATTTTATTTACCTAAACAATGTTGCCTAACATGATTGAAATATCATTTTATCAGTTATCAAGGGAACAGAGAGAGGAAATCAACCAAAGGTGAAATTCTCACTCAAAAGGGGAAAAGATTTTGTTAACCTTTATCCACAATTACTATGTATCAATCCTACCTTTTTTTACAAGGCAATAAAGGGAATCAAATTATTAATATGAAGATATTGTTAAGTGTTAAAGATTTCATGCAAAGTATCATTACAATATCTGCAGTCCTTCTGCCTTCTCAAAACAGCATCTTCTTATGTTCAACAGATAAAAACCATAATAGAAAAAAATTCTTGACCCACCACATTCTGACAAGTTTGAATCTTTTCCTGAGCCAGATTGTATTCTGCCCAAATTCTCTCTAATTCATTCAAAGAAGCTGGGGTTGTAAAGCACTCTTCATCTAACACTTGTATAGCATCTGAAAGGTCATTTCCAAAATGAAAATTGATGCTGACACGTCTATATATTAAAAAATAGCAAAAGGAAAGATCAAGAAATTTGTAAATGGGTGTGAGCAAAAGTTACACTTAAACAGTAACAGTCTAAAGTCACTACTTACAACATTGGCTTTGAAGAGATACTTTTACAACTTTACAAAATCACAAATAACATTGATACATTTTTTATTAAAAAAAGAAAAAAATTAAGTATTTTTTAAAACCGTTATATATTGAAAGGACAACTTAACTCTGCAGAATTTTAAATGATATCAAATGGACATTCAATTCTAGTCTATCATTAGATTTCTAAATATATCTTTAAAAACTTAGACTTAGCTGAAATAAGTCAGAGAGAGAAAGACAAATACCATCATTTCACTGATATGCTAATTCTAAAAAACAAACAAGCAAAACAGAAATAAACTCATAGACAGAGAATAGACTAGTGATTGCCATAGTGGGGGGAAGCGAGAGGAAGGATGATGGGTAAAACAGATGAAAAGGAGAAGAAATTAATGAGAATGGCTGAGATCTTAATTTGGGTGATGGTTACATGACTGCATACACATGTCAAAACTCACTGAGCTATACACTGATTTATAAATTTTATTGTATGCACCTCAATAAAAAATAATTTTAAATTAAAAAAAATAAAACCTTTAGACTTGGCCAACCTGTTTTTTCTTAGTTGTAATTTTTTTTGCAACTATTAATGTACAATTATATGAGCAATATTATGGTTACTAGACTCCCCCTATTATCAAGTCCCCACCACATACACCATTACAGTCACTGTCCATCAGCATAGTAAGATGCTATAGAATCACTACTTGTCTTCTCTGTGTTATACTGCCTTCCCCGTATGCCCACCCCTGCGATACATTATGTGTGCTAATCGAATTACCCTTTTGCCCCTTATCCCTCCCTTCCGACCCATCCTCCCCAGTTCCTTTCCCTTTGGTAACTGTTAGTCAATTCTTGGGTTATGTGAGTCTGCTGCTGTTTTGTTCCATCAGTTTTTTCTTTGTTCTTATACTCCACAGATGAGTGAAAACATTTGATACTTGTCTTTCTCCTGGCTTATTTCACTGAGCATAATACCCTCTAGCTCCATCCATGTTGTTGCAAATGGTAGGATTTGTTTTCTTCTTATGGCTGAAAAATATTCCATTGTATACATGTACCACATCTTCTTTATCCATTCATCTACTGATGGACACTTAGGTTGCTTCCGTTTCTTGGCTATTGTAAACAGTGCTGCGATAGACATGGGGGTGCTGCATTCTTAGGGTAAATTCCTCGGAGTGGAATTCCTGGGTCAAATGGTATTTCTATTTTTGGTTTTTTGAGGCACATCCATACTGCTTTCCACGATGGCTGAACAAATTTACATTCCCACCAGCAGTGTAGGAGGGTTCCGCTTTCTCCACATCCTCGCCAACATATGTTGTTGTTTGTCCTTTGGATGGTGGCCATCCTAACTGGTGTGAGGTGATATCTCATTGTGGTTTTAATTTGCATTTCTCTGATGATTAGCAATGTAAAGCATCTTTTTGTGTGCCTGTTGGCCATCTGAATTTCTTCTTTGGAGAAGTGTCTGTTCAGATCCTCTGCCCATTTCTTAATTGGCTTATTTGTTTGTTGAAGTGCATGAGCTCTTTGTATATTTTGGATGTCAACCCTTACTGGATATGTCATTTATAAATATATTCTCCTATACTGTAGGATGCCTTTTTGTTCTGCTGATGGTGTCCTTTGCTGTACAGAAGCTTTTTAGTTTGATATACTCCCACTTGTTCATTATTGCTTTTGTTTCCCTTGCCCATGGAGATATGTTCATGAAGAAGGTGCTCATGTTTATATTCAAGAGTTTTTGCCTTTATTTTTTTCTAAGACTTTTATGGTTTCATGACTTACATTCAGGTCTTTGATCCATTTCGAGTTTACGTTTGTGTATAGAGTTAGACAGTAATCCAGTTTCATTCTCTTACATGTAGCTGTCCAGTTTTGCCAACACCAGCTGTTGAAGAGGCTGTCATTTCCCCTTGTATATCCATGGCTCCTTTATCATATATTAATTGACCATATATGCTTGAGTTTATATCTGGGATCTCTATTCTGTTCCACTGGTCTATGGGTCTGTTCTTGTGCCAGTACCAAATTGTCTTGATTACTGTGGCTTTCTAGTAGAGCTTGAAATTGGGAAGCGAGATCCCCTCTGCTTTATTCTTCCTTCTCAGGATTGCTTTGGCTAATCAGGGTCTTTTGTGCTTCTATATGAATTTTCGAACTATTTTTTCCAGTTCACTGAAGAATGCTCTCGGTATTTTGATAGGGATTGCATTGAATCTGTAGGCAGGATGGCCATTTCAACCATATTAATTCTCCTACCCAAGAGCATGGGATGAATTTCCATTTATTAGTGTCCTCTTTAATTTTTCTTAGGAGTGTCTTGTAGTTTTCGGGGCATAGGTCTTTCATTTCCTTGGTTAGGTTTATTCCTAGATATTTTATTCTTTTTGATGCAATTATGAATGGAATTGTTTTCCTGGTTTCTCTTTCTGCTAGTACATTATTAGTGTATAGGAATGCAACAGATTTCTGTGTATTAATTTTGTATCCTGCAACTGCTGAATTCAGATATTAGTTCTAGTAGTTTTGGAGTGGATTCTTTAGGGTTTTTTCCTACAATATCATGTCATCTGCAAACAGAGACAGTTTGACTTCATCCTTACCAATCTGGATGCCTTTTAGTTCTTTGTGTTGTCTGATTGCTGTGGCTAGGACCTCCAGTACTATGTTGAATAAAAGCAGGGGGAGTGGACATCCTTGTCTTATTCTCGATCTTAGAGGAAAGCTTTCAGCTTCTCACTCTTAAGTATGACGTTTGCTGTTGGTTCATCATATATGGCCTTTATGATGTTGAGGTACTTGCCCTCTATACCCATTTTGTTGAGAGTTTTTATCATGAATGGATGTTGAATTTTGTCGAATGCTTTTTCAGCATCTATGGAGATGCTTATGTGGTTTTTGTCCTTCTTTTTGTTGATGTGGTGGATGATGTTGATAGATTTTCGAATTCTGTACCATCCTTGCAACCCTGGGACGAATCTCACTTGATCATGGTGTATGAGCCTCTTGATGTATTTTTGAATTCAGTTTGCTAATATTTTGTTGAGTATTTTTGCATCTATGTTCATCAGAGATATTGTTCTGTAGTTTTCTTTTTTTGTGGTGTCTTTGCCTGGTTTGGGTTAGAGTGATGCTGGCTTCATAGAATGAGTTTGGAAGTGTTCCCTCCTCTTCTATTTTTGGAAAACTTTAAGGAGAATGGGTATTATGTCTTCTCTAAACGTCTGATAAAATTCAGGAGTGAATCCATCTGGTCTGGGAGTTTTGTTCTTGGGTTGTTTTTGATTACCGATTCAATTTCATTGTTGGTAATTGGTCTTTTTAGATTTTCTGTTTCTTCCTGGGTCAGTGTTGGAAGGTTGTATTTTTCTAGATAGTTGTCCATATCTTCTAGGTTATCCAGTTTGTTAGCATATAGATTTTCATAGTATTCTCTAATAATTCTGTGTATTTCTGTGGTATCTGTTGTGATTTTTCCTTTCTCATTTCTGATTCTGTTTATGTGTGTAGATTCTTTTTCTCTTATTGAGTCTGGCTAGGGGTTTATCTATTTTGTTTATTTTTTCAAAGAACCAGCTCTTGGTTTCATTGATTCTTTTTTATTGTTTTATTCTTCTCAATTTTATTTATTTCTTCTCTGATCTTTATTATGTCCATCCTTCTGATGACTTTGGGCCTCATTTGTTCTTTTTCCAGTTTCAATAATTGTTAATTTAGACTATTCATTTGGGATTGTTCTCCTTCTTTAAATCAGCCTGGATTACTATATACTTCCCTCTTAGAACTGCCTTTGTTGCATCCCACAGAAGTTGGGGCATTATGCTGTTGTTTTTATTTGTCTCCATATATTGCCTGATCTCTGTTTTTTTTTTGGTCATTGATCCATTGATTATTTAGGAGCATGTTGTTAAGCCTCCATGTGTGTGTAAGCCTTTTTGATTACTTTGTACAATTTATTTCTCGTTTCATACCCTTGTGATCTGAGAAGTTGGTTGGTACAATTTCAATCTTTTTTAATTTACCGAGGCTCTTTTTGGTGCCTAGTATATGATCTATTGTTGAAAATATTCCATGTGCACTTGAGGAGAATGTGTATACTGCTGCTTTTGGGTGGAGAGTTCTGTAGATGTCTGTTAGGTCCATATGTTCTAATGTGTTTTCAATGCCTCTGTCTCCTTACTTATTTTCTGTCTGGTTGATCTGTCCTTTGGAGTGAGTAGAGTGTTGAAGTCTCCTAGAATGAATGCATTACATTCTATTTTCCCTTTTAATTATTTCAGTATTTGTTTCACATATGTAGGTGCTCCTGTGTTGGGTGCACAGATATTTTAATGGTTATATCCTCTTGTTGGATTGATATCATTATGTAATGTCCTTCTTTGTCTCTTGTGACTTTGTTTTGAAGTCTATTTTGTCTGATACAAGTACTGTAACACCTGCTTTTTTCTCCTTATTACTTGCATGAAATACCTTTTTCCATCCCTTCACTTTTAGTCTGTATAGTATGTCTTAAGGTTTGTAGTGAGTCTCTTGTAGGCAGCATATAGTTGGGTCTTGTTTTTTTATCCATTCAGTGACTCTATATCTTTTGATTGGTGCATTCAGACCATTTGCATTTAGGGTGATTATCAATTGGTATGTATTTATTACCACTGCCGGCTTTAGATTCATGGTTCCCAAAGGTTCAAGGGTAACTTCCTTACTATCTAAGAGTCTAACTTAACTCACTTAGTATGCTATTACAAACACAATCTAAAGGTTCTTTTTTTTCCCCTCCTCTTCTTCCTCCTCCATTCTTTATATATTAGTATCATATTCTGTACTCTTTATCAATCCCTTTTTATTACCTCTGGTGACAGCTATTTAACCTTAGTAACACTTCCATCTATAGCAGTCCCTCCAAAATACACTGTAGAGATGCTTTGTGGGAGCTAAATTCTCTCAGCTTTTGCTTATCTGGAAATTGTTTAATCCCTGCTTCAAATTTAAATGATAATCCTGTTGGATTAAGTATTCTTGGTTCAAGGCCCTTCTGTTTCATTGCATTAAATATATCATGCCACTCCCTTCTGGCCTGTAAGGTTTCTGCTGAGAAGTCTAATGTTAGCCTAATGGGTTTTCCTTTGTATGTGATCTTATTTTGCTCTCTGGCTGCTTTCAATAGCCTGTCCTTATCTTTGATCTTTGCCATTTTAATTATTATATGTCTTCGTGTTGTCCTCCGTGGGTTCCTTTTTTTGGGATATCTGTGCACCTCCATGGCCTGAGAGACTATCTCCTTCCCCAGATTGGGGAAGTTTTCAGCAGTTACTTCCTCAAAATCACTTTCTATCTCTTTTTCTCTCTCTTCTTCTTCTGATACCCCTATAATATGAATATTGTTCCGTTTGGATTGGTCACACAGTTCTCTCGGTATTCTTTCATTCCTAGAGATCCTTTTTTCTCTCTGTGCATCAGCTTCTTTGTATTCCTCTTCCCTAATTTATGTTTCATTTACCATCTCCACAACCATATCTAATCTGCTTTTAATACCCCCCATTGTGTTCTTTAATGATGGGATCTCCATCCTAAATTCGTTCCTGAGTTCTTGAATATTTTTCTGTACCTCCATGAGCATGTTAATGATTTTTATTTTGAAATCTCTTTCAGGAAGATTCATGAGGTCAGTTTCATTTGAATCTTTCTCAGGTGTATTCATAATTTTGCTTTGAACCAGTTTCCTTTGATGTTTCATAATTTGTCTGTGGTGCCCTCTGGTGTGCAGAAGCTCTACTCTCTGGAGCTGCTCAGCCCCTGGAGTGATGTCAGGGACTGCAATGGAGTTGTGCTGGTGCGTGAGGTGAGGAAAGAGCTGTTCCTGCTTCCCAGCTGCTATGCATGTCTCCACTTCCTGAACCAGTGGGCTGAACACACAGGTGTAAGCCTCTTTGCTTTGTGTTTGTAGCTGCCATAGGCAGGGCTTCCCTCTGGCTGGCCTGATGTCAGGGCAGGGGTTGCCAGTTTGCAAGCCTGAACCAGGTGCAGGCTAGCCGGGAGGAAGGCACAGCAGGCTGCGTATCACGGTGGGGAGCCTTTGACCTGCATAGTCAGCCAGGGTGATGGAGTGCCTGAAGATCGTTTAAGCTCCCAACCCGCTGCGTAGAGTGCACCTGGGAAATTTTGTCTACCTGTCCTTTCTCCTGAGCAGTAAGCTCTGTGCAATCCTTGCCCCTTTAGCAGCCCTCTCGCTTTTAGGAAGTCTCTCAGACTGCCCACCCAGATCAGCTGGATATGAATCGCTGTTTTCCACAAGCAGCTGGAATCTCCGTCTCTCCAGGTATTCTGCCTGTCTTAGCTTTCCAAACTCACTAAATCACCATAGCACCATACAATGTAGGTTCAGGCTCCCAGAGCAGATCTCCAGGGCTAGGTGTTCAGCAGTCCCAAGGCTCCATTCCTTCCCCGCTCTGTTTCTCTTCCTCCTGCTGGTGAGCTGGGGTGGGGGAAGGGCTTGGGCCTTGCCGGGTCACAGCTTTGGTATATTGCCCTGTTCCATGAGGTCTGCTCTTTTCTCCAGGTGTATGCAGTCTGGTGCAGCCTTCTTTCTTGTTGCTCTTTCAGGATTAGTAGTATTAATTATATTTTCATTTTATATGGGGTCTCTGTCTCTCCTCTCATGCCGCTGTCTTTAATCCAGTCCGTCTAACTGCTTTTTTTTTTTAATTCTTTTTTAAACTTCACAAATCCTAGTCTTTTTATTAGGGTACAACGACTATGTTTCTGTGGTCTTGATAAACCAGGTTGGCTATCAAACTTAAAAGTTTCTGTACAGCAAAGGATACCATCAGTAGAACAAAAAGACATCCTACAGTATGGGAGAATATATTCATAAATGACAATCCGATAAGGGGTTGACATCCAAATTATATAAAGAGCTCACGCACCTCAACAAACAAATAACAAATAAGCCAATTAAAAAATGGGCAGAGGAGCTGAACAGAAACTTCTCCAAAGAAGAAATTCAGATGGCCAACAGGCACATGAAAAGATGCTCCACATCACTAGTCATCAGAGAAATGCAAAATAAAACCATAATGAGATTATCACCTCACACCAGTTAGGATGGCTGCAATCCAAAAGACAAACAACAAATGTTGGTGAGGATGTGGAGAAAGGGGAACCCTCCTACACTGCTGGTGGGAATGTAAATTAGTTCAACCATTGTGGAAAGCAGTATGGAGGTGCCTCAAAAATTCAAAATACAAATACCATTTGACCCAGGAATTCCACTCCTAGGAATTTACTCTAAGAATGCAGGAGCCCAGTTTGAAAAAAACATATGCACCCCTATGCTTATTGAAGCACTATTTACAATAGCCAAGAAATGGAAGCAACCTGAGTGTCCATCAGAGAACTAGGTTGTTTTGAGAACTATTTTTTCCACATTTCAGAAAAGGCTGAAAATTATCCCTAACCAACAATAAAGCACCCTCTATCAAGATAAAAAAATACCTACATAATTCATATACAGAATCTAAGAAATGCTTAATAAACTCTGCACAACACTTGCTAACCAATTTCTTCTCTTTTCTTCTGACACCATGAAGACCACGTATTTCTTTTTTCAGACAGATTATAATTTAGATTACTGAAATCTTTAGTTTCAGTATAGGACTGAAAATAACCCCAAGTAAAACAACCAGACATAGTAGTTTCTCATCAAACTACCACTTAACAAGTTGTGTTCATTTTTTAATTTCACTCTCATGGAAGACTTTAGGATACTATAATTCCACATAGTATCAACAAAACACTGACAAACATGCTATAAAATTTGCATCAGGAGTAACTATTTTTACTTGCTCTCCTTAAAATTATAAAAATAAAAAGATGAAGTTTGAAAGCAAAAATAGTGGGCCATTTAAACCACCACCAACTAATTAGCATTTATTTTAAATTATCCTTCTCAAAACTATGCTTCTACTTACCTAATTTCTTTTAGTGTCCCAACCTTAGCTGCCAGATTTTTCATTCTGGTGCCTACACAAGTCTTCAGAGCGCTTTCTAAATGTTTAGTTAAGTCCATGGTAGTTGCTTTCTCTTGCTGAAACAAAGAACAAGCACACCCCGGTGAGACCAAAATAGGAAACTATATTTCTACTGTTATTTAAATGATTTTTAGGCATGACTAAAATGTTAAAGATTAAAAAATGATAGGCCACAGGATAAACACTAATTCCCCTGCTAACTGGGATCTGAGAAAGATAATCTATTCCAGCCTTCTGACTTGATGCAAATTAAAGACTTGTATTTCATCCTAATTAGAAGCCAAATAGAAACTTACACATACTGTATGTCTTAACACTTCGTTTCTAAAAAGATAAAAAATCCCCTTAGAGGGCCTGCCCACCACTCTGCGGACCAGTAGAGAAATAAAAGCCTGCAGGCCTCAGAAAAAAAAAAATCCCCATAGAAATCAAATGATCATCAATGACAATTTGTTTTCTGATGAAGTCTTAATTCATCCTGCATTACAAAAGAATCAAAAACATAATTTCCTTAATCCAAGCTAAACTAAACTCCATGATTCTGAGTGGTATGTCAAATATATGTCTACTAATGATTATCCAAAATAATGTATACAGCAGAAATATGGATAAAGACCTGGCAGTTTTATTCCAATTATATTACAAACAAGATTATTACATAGGTAAATGAAGAACTTTTACACAGTATTTAAACATGCTCTCCAGTCCTCACATTCTCTCTAATCCTTCAGTTAAATAAAAAGAGAGAACCAGCATACACTGAATTCTTATTAACAGCAGGCTACACTCATGTATGCATATGCCTTCTGCTCCCATTTGTTGAGCTAAGATGACCAGGAAGAAATCAGTTATGTTTGTTTTTAAATCTTTTATATCCACTTTAACAGTTATGATAAATACTAAGAAATAAATTACATAAATCTAAGAAATAAATGTGGGTAAATAAAAAGTTGTTGAATCTTTGAAAATGTGTTTAATACTTTGCAAAGACTTCATAAAAGCAACTTTTAATACAAATTGCTAATGTATTACATGTGGTTTGAGAACTATAAAAGAATATATGAGGAAAAGAATCATTTAAGTCTAAAAGAATTGTGAACTTAGATTGTTTCTCAAATGCCTTGAACTTATTAATCCACTTGTAAACAAAACTGGAAATCAGATGACAAATAATGAGTTATAGTTTTTAAGACAAATAGAAAAGATGGCAAACTTAAACCCAACCATATCAGTAATTATATTAAATGAAAATTAGCTAAGAACTCCAATTTTAAGATATGAGATTATCAATCTGAATGAAAAAGCTTAGACTCAACTACAGGCTCCTTATAAAAATCACTTATTAGATATAAAAAGACAGATAAAAATTAAAGGATAGAAAAGATATAACACATAAATACGGCTATATTAATATCAGGCAATGAGGATTTCAGTACAGGGAGCATTTCCAACAATAAACAGGAATGTTGCATAAAAATAAGTGAGTCAATTCATCAGGAAGACACAATAATTCTAAATGTGCATGTACCTAATAACAAATCAAAACACAAATAAAACCTGACAAAACAAAAGGAAGATACAGACAAAAAAACACAATAACATCTGGAGATTTCAATACTTCTCTCTCAGTGACTATTTAACAAGTAGATAGAAAATTAGGTTACAAAAGACTTAAACACCACCATCAACCAATATGACCTAACTTTTATAAAACACCCCACCCAATAACTACAGAAAACATTCAATTTTCAGAACTACATGGAACATTTCCAAAGACAAGCCATATGCTAGGCAATAAAATAAATCTCAATAAATTTTAAAAAACTGAAATCATGCACAGTATGCTCCCTGATGGCAAGAAAATTAAATTAAAAATCAGTAACAAAAATCTTTGGAGGAAAATCTCCAAACATATGGAAATTAGGCAACATACTTCTAAATAGCTCATAATTCAAAAAAAATCACAAGGGAATTTTTTTAATGTTTAATAATAAAAACACAGCATGCCAACATATATGACCTACAACAAAGCAATGCTTAAGGAGAAATATCTTTATTATAAAACAACAGGGGATTAAAAATAGATATGAATTTTCATCTAAAGGAACTAGAAAAGCAAATTAAAGTAGAAAGAAGGGAATCATAAAGAAATCAATAAAATAGAAAATGGACAAATAGAGAAAAAAATCAACAGAGCCAAAACTTAGTTCTCTGAAAACATTAAGGGCTTTCAGTGTCTGGTCCAGCATGTAAGAAGCTAACAGCAAGTAAACATCCATCCTAAAAAGTAAAAACCTGAGCAAACTGAAAAATAAACAGTTCTTAGATTTTAAGAGAGGTAAGGTCACAGGGCAAACTGCTGCCCCCAAAATTGGGAGACAGGCAAAAATATGAATCACAGTTTACTAAAGCAGCAACCTCCCAGGGAACCAGTCTCAAGTTAGGGACACCTCAACTGTAACTGACAAATTGCTCAACGCTCAGAGTAAACAACTCTTAAAAACTCCAGGGGGACCCAGTCATCAAGATGCTCCCACATTTCTTGTTTTCCTCCTGGATCTCTATCAGGTTCTCACAGTTAATATAAGAGAAAAATCCCCTCAAGCTTCCAGCAGAGGGATGGGAAAGGAACAATTGTGAAATAAGCCACAGCACTCACTCTTCCTCTTAACAACATCTTCCTTCAGAGGAAACTACTTAAACTGAGACTAACCTGCTGGGTCTTATCAGAGCCTAACCTAGAGAAAGGGAAATACCCAACTCCAGCCCACTCTAGCCAACCTGTCCTACGTAAGGGGGTTGGGGAGAATAAGAAGCATGTGTGAAGTTTATAGTCTAGAGTCACAGGCTCCTTAAGAGACTTCTCTGTCTTATTGCACTGTAAAATGCTTCTCTCCCCACAAGCCTTATAAACCACATTACTAAAGGCCTATTTATAGCAGTACTTATAACCCATTAAAGCATGCCCATCTATCAAGAAAAAAATTACAAGACATATTAAAAGTCAAAAACACAGAAGAGACAAAGCAAACATCAGAATCAGACTCAGGTACAGAAAGGATGCTGGAATTATCAGACCAGGAATTTAAAACATGATGATTAATATGCCAGGGGCTATAATAAAGTAGACAGCATGTAAAAACAGATGTGCAACATAAGCAAAGACATGGAAATTCTAAGAAACAAAAAAGAAATATTAGAGATCAAAAACACTGTAGCAGAAATGGACAATGCTTTTGATGGGTTTATCAGTAGACTCAACATAGCTGTGGGAAAAAAATCTCTGTAATCCAAGACATATGAATTCATATGTCCACAGAAAGACTTGCATAAAGATGCTCAGTGGCTTTATTCTTAATGGTCAATGACTCGAAAGAAGCCAAATGCCCATCAACAGGAAAACTGGTAAACAAACTGGTATATTGATACAGTAGAATACTATTCAGCAATAAAAACAAACAAACAGATATACACAACATAGATAAATCTCACAGACTTTAATGAATGAAGCCAGACACAACAGAATATATATCAGAGGATTTTACCTATGTGAAATATGGGACCAGGTGATACAAATCAGAATAGTGGTTGTGCTGGCAAGAAGGAAGAAAGGATAGGCTTGAAAGAGGCCCCAAGGAACTTTCTGTGGTTGAAGAAAATTTTTCCTATCTTCAGTGAGTAAAGCAGATGGCCTGTAATCCATTTACTCTATCCATGGAAGGGCACAGGGACATACCCCCAGAGAAAAGAGTAAAAGAGAGGTGAGTAGTCTAATCTCCTTGTCAACTAGATGCTAAAGAATCTAAGAGTAAGAGACCTTATCTCTAAAATGCCCTTAGCAGGATAACTATCGATAAAGGATTAGTTTTAGTTCATAGAAACCAAGATTTATAGATTTATGAGGTATACTGGAGAATGTCTCATGCTTTTAAGAGTTGGACATTGAATTCAGTTACCAATAATCAATGATTTAATCAATCAGGCCAATGTAATGAAACCTCGACTAAAAAAAACCTCAGAATGAGATTTTAGGGAGCTTCCAGATTGGTGAACAAATCCATGTGCTGGGAGAGTGGTAGGCCAAGAGATCCCCTAACCCCACCTCCACCCCCATAACTTCCCCTAGCATCACTTCTTTTTGTCTGTTCCTGAGTTATATTTTTAATACTAAAACAGCAATCATAAGAATACCACTTCCTAAGTTCGGTGAGTTGTTTCAGTGAATTTCTGAACAGGGAAGGGGGAGAATTATAAGGACCTTGAGTTTATAGTCAGCCAGGCAGAAGTGTGGATAACCTGGGGACCTGATTTGTAGCTGGTGTCTGAAATGGGGGAAGTCTAATGGGACTGAGTCCTTAACTTGTGGGATGTGAGTTAATTCCTTGTATTTAGTGTCAAAAAAATGAATTTTAGGACGTCCAGTTGATGTTGGTGAATTGGAGAATCAGTGTTAGAATAATGCATCTGGTGTCGAAAAACTACACACTGGAAAGTAATACAGTACTATTGCAGGGTGGGAAAGGCAAACAGTCCCTGAATCTGAGCAAAGTTTGAAACCTAACTACCATGAAAGGAAATACATGGAGATAAAGGAACCTGATAAGCAATATAAGGATGCAGATTAAGCAATTAAAACATTTATCAACCAAAATGCAATGTATAGGCCTAACTGGGATCCTGATTGGAAGAAACCAACCAGAGAAGGGCATTCATGGAATAATATGGAAAATCTGAACACTGACTGAATATTAAGAAATTATTGCTAATTTTTAAGTATGAATACTATATAGTTATGTCTTTTTTGGAGAGCTTTTTACTACAGAGACATACTAAAACATACAGCAAAACATTATGAATGGGATTCTTTTTAAAACAACTGAGGGGTTAACAGGTTTTCAAAAAAGATTGCCCATGTGTTTACTAATTGTAAAAACTGGGTGATGGTTACATAAGGATTAATTATTCTATCTCTTTTTGGAATGTTTGAAAACTTCTGTAGTTACAAGTTTTAGAAAGAAAGTAAAAGGAAATGTAAATAAGAAACTATTCATCTTTCAAACAGCCAATAAAAGCCAAAGATAGATAGTTTGGAGTGTAAGAAAAAAATTTAACTATCAGCAAATATGAAGAAAGAGGAGAGAATGAGACAGCAAGGGAACCAAGAGAAGTGAAGGAAAAGTGTCAGAAACTAAACAACTAAGAACAGTTGAATATACAGATTTACCAGTTGGTCATTTTTTACCTTAAGCCATTGAACATACCATACCTGCAGCTCCTGAGCAGTCTGTTCTACTTTGGATTCTAATGCCTTACGACTTTCAAGGAGAACCTCCTTCTCCATTTTAAGCTTTTCATTTTCTTCAATCAGTTTCTGGTCCTGCTTAATTTTTGCCAGGCTGACATTAGACCCTAAATTAAAGTCACCAACAGCCAAACTTTCCCTATAAAAACAAATGCACTCATTTTAAAAACCAAACTGTACGAGGCTAGTAGACATCATAAATCTAAATTAAATTATCTTGGGCTTTTCATAGCATAATATATCTTGGAAGTTGATTTTGGAAACTAATCTAAATAAAACCTTTGCCTAGTTGAACATTTAAAAATATTTTAATACAAACTAGATTTATAACTGAAGTCATACTCCAAAACAATGCCTCCAACTCTCAAAGAAAACATATTCCAACTTCCTCTTTGCATTACCAACCCCAGGAAATATAGTAAAAAGCATTTCTATATCAGTTTCTTCCAATTCCTCCTCCCTCATCACTCCCATTCCACATGACAGTTTAGTTCCAAAAGCACTGATAAGATCCCAACAGCTTTATTACCCAAGACATGACATCATGCCTTCGATCATGATACAGAAGTATATGAATGATTTGGTACTTAAAAACATCAAACCTGGCTTTCTGCCTTAAGTTTATAATTCAAAATCATCTAAAAAGTGAACTCCTTTTGTAATAATCAATTTCCATCACAGTAAGTTTTCACAGGAAGAGTAAAGAACCTCACTTTCATTAAAAAGGAAAGACAATTCCCTGAAATTCCTTTAAGTATTAAGGCCACAGAAAAACCTCAAAGTTTATTTGAAATTCTGACTCTGCCTGAGTAAGTCAGATTTAGGAGTAAATTTTTATTTTTGATAAATGTATTCAAAAGAGATGGCATAACAGAGATGCTGTAACATCTTTCTATATGAACAAAGAGTAACTGCATTGGTGGGGGTGAGGGTTTAATAATATGGGTAATAAACCACTGTGTTGTATATTTGAAACCAATATAAGATTGTATATCAACAATACTTGAATAAAAAAGAATTGGCAAGAAGAGTTGGTATGTGAATTTTAAACAATTCAGGAATATTTTTCTTTCAAAATGGCTTTTAATGAAAATATTCCTGCTACAGCAGAGAGGAATGCATGTTTGAGAAAAACGGAAATAATCAGTAGCATTCCTTGAAATCACTGACATAGTTAAGGACTCCAAAAACATAAGCTTTGACTTCTACTGTGACAAGGACTTCTACCACGAGTTACAAATTAGGTAAGATTAAACCACAGACTTACTTTGGAAATGTCACATGATTTCCTCCATCATTTTCATTCTTCAAGTTAAGAGTCAGCCTCCCATTTAAGTGCCCCTTAGGCCTGCTGAAGTTTGACTGGTTTGATCTATGCCCCCATGAAGGAATGGGGTTTTTGAGGTTCCTGAAAACAAGCTGACCAGTATCTGATTTTTTTTCCTCGCAGGTGTTAGTGATGGAAGTGAGTTTGCATTTTTCTGCAAATCCTTTCTTAGCCACCTCTTCCCCTATATCCACACTGTCATACTCAGCCTGAGCAATAACTGTTCCATCTTGACAGGTTGCTTTAATTATCATTTTTATTTCCTTTTCAAAAATTAAGCTCCCCAAAAAGGTTCTGCCCTAAGAAAAACAGAGGGAAAAAAAGACATAAAACAGCTACACCAACATGTTTTTCACTTACTTTGTTTCTAGCCAATTTTTCCAACAATTTCTTCAATCTGAAATCTCTACAAAAATGGTCTTACCATCTTGTTGGCTATATGCAGATACACTGCAGTATGTGTATGAATATATTCTTATTACATACTTACTAAAATCTTCCTTTCCAGAAGCAGAGCTAATACCTATATAGGCAGCCATGTTCATAAATTGTTAAATGTGTACCAATTAAATACCCTAGAATAATTTTTTTAACCAGGCAGATTGGGTTGACCATTTTTGCCCTAACTAAATAAAATGGTATCCCGAGGAGCTACAGCAAATAAAAATGAATTTTGTTATCTAGAAAAAAGTGCTCAAATTCAACAGAACTTTAAAAATAGTTCTATACGCAGAATCAGGTACTCTGGTTTTAAAGTAAGACAAGGGCAGGAGCAAAAAACAGAAACTCAAGAAGCTCAGAATTTTTTAAAAATCAACAAACTGAAATTTTGGACTATGAGATATTAGAAATTCCCAAATTCAAAACCCTTTTAAATGTAATTGTGTTTAAGGGAGCAGCACTTGTACAACTGGCATATGAAAGGCCATATGAGTAACGAGGTACTTGCTAACTTTTAATTATTGATTATCCATTCATAGCACTGAGCACATAATTGGAAGATATCTTGAAATTTAATTTTAATAAGAACTTGTTTATATCTGCAGAAAATTTAAATTCCTGAAATAACTTTGATATTATCAAATTTCACAATTATTATTCTCTTCCCAAATGTCTCTTAAGTTCCCTAATTTTTACCCTGTACTATAGAGGAAATAAATCTTTTCTCAGAATATATAAAGTACAAATTTGAAACAAAAATAGGAACTTCTCAAATTTAATGGTTAATATCATCCTTGAATAGAGACCCAGTATAATTAAATTTATGGGCCATATCTCTCTTACAGGTGGAGCTTTATTTTTAGCTATATTCCTACTAGATAAATGTGAAAAAACAATACACTTATGAAAAGAAAGCAAACTAAAAAAGGAAATCATACCAATAATAATCCAGGTAACAAGAGCATAAAGATCAAACTAAAAACATAAGTTGGGTTGGGTGAAGAATGGAAGAGGAGTAAAGGAAGAAAAGAAAAAGAAAAAATTTTTTCAAGGTTCAAGAAACTAAATTCCATAGGTAGGGAGTAACTATTTTCTCTTGTTCAACTACTTAGTAATATAGAGGGTAGAAATGTGACCTATGTTGAAGTTCTTAACATTTTTTGTGCCATGGACTCCTTTATCAGTCTGGTGAACCCTTTAGACTCCTTCTCAGGAAATGTTTTTAAATACATAAAATATATAGAATTACAAAGAAAATTATTTCACTGTGATACATTTTAATCCCACGTTAAGAGCTCACAGACCTAGAAAGATGCATCTAAAAGGGCAGAAGATCAAATTATTTGTGCTGAAGGATCACCAACCATCACTGCCTATGCCCCACAACCAAAAAAAAAAAAAAAGAAAAACGAATTTTAATCCACAAACCCAAATGACAAAGTATTTTAAGTTAACAAAGAACACAGGTTTTATAAATTTTTCAAATCATTAAGTTTTTAAATATACACCTATTGAGAAGCTTGAATTCACCAAGAATACCAATATAAATAGAGTCACCAACAAATGAGATCAAGCAGGCAAAGCTAACAAATTCAAAATTAATTCACTGATACAGATCAGATTAAGATTTTTGATCAATAAGAATGTAGTTTTCAGTTAACTCCTTCATACAAAAACCCTCAGTTTCAACCCTTAATGAAATTTTATCTAAAACTGAATTACAACTTCCACATCTAACCAGTGTTAACACAAGTGACAGTGTCTGAAAACTATTGCTAGAATATGAGGAATTCTTAATATTTTGAGACACTGTCTTTGAGCAACATACAAATTTAAATGTAAATAATATACTTTCTTTAAAAGTTCCAATTACTTAAAGCTGAATGTTCCAAAGGCATACTATTTCTCACTTAGAACTATTTATGCAAAAATCTGATTTTAGACTTTTCTCTGAAGTCAAATTCCTTTTATTTATGATCACCAATCACAATACAAAATTGTTCATCCCTGAATCATATGTACCCAAAAAGACAGACCCTAAGCAAAAATACCTGAGTTCTCCTAAATGCTAACAAAAAGAATGACAAAGCAGATGGGAATTTTAATATTATACTTTATCATAAATATATGTTCTACATATTCTTTTTTAAATGTCAAATATTTAATTTTTATAGTGAAAAATGTGTTACATTTCTCATTATATCCTGTGTGCTGCAAAGATAGATACATTTATGTATTTCTTAAACATATTTAGGGATTTTAGAAGTTTAAAATAAACCTTTTAAATAAACCTGATCATTGGTTTAGAATATAATGCTTTCAATCATTAAAAAAAGATATTGTCACTTTTCTAAGCTATATCATTCGGTTTCCCAAAATGGTAAGCTTTCATAAGCAATAACAAAGTATCACCTGCTTTCTACTTTAGTCTACCTAATGTTGTCTGGGTATATTAAAAAACAGGCAAAAGGCCTTTAAACCCTAATTCCAATCTCTAGTTCTACTTCCTGATTCTATATAAAATTTTTAAAGAAAAAGTCTTTTAGCACATGATTTAATCTTCACTTGATCTTTAGCAATTTGTAACCACCATTTTGAGTAACAATTTCAACTGCACTATAGGATGGGTGTGGAAGTGTTGGTTTAATAATGCACTGAAGGGAGGATTTAATAACACGGGTAACTGTTGAACCACTGTGTTGTATACCTGAAACCAATATAAGATTGTGTATCAACGATACTTCAATTAAAAAAGAAAAAGAAAAAAATGTACTGAAAGTATCTCAGTACCTAGGACACCCTCTGGAAATGTCTTTTTTTTTTAACTGAATCCCTACTATTCTTTCATCCTTTCAAATGCTAGATAAACTGGATGCTCACTTAACAACACCTAACAGGCAGGAACAGGGAGATTAGACATAAAAAAATGAACACAATACTTTTCTCTACTAAGAGAGTCTTGTCTCTATCAAGCTCACTATCTTGTCGGGAGGAAAAAACTACAACTGTACATGACTTACACTGTTTAATAACTAAAACAGATGTAAGGGAACAATGGATGATGGGTATCAGCAAAGACTTCATATAGGAAATTATATTTAAGCTAAGAATTAATGGCTAAATATGGGCTTCCTAAGAAGAGACATTCAATAATTATTTTTTCCAGAAAACATTTAGTTTGCTAATTAGCTCAACTCCAAGAAATGGTCTTTCTACTGAACTCAGGAATGCAAATATAGTGACACCTGTTAAGAATCTATGAAGCATACAAAACATTCTCAATAACTGAAGTTTACTCTTTCAGTTCCAAAATTTAAGTTTCAAAAACTACCTTTTCCCTTGATTCATGTTTCAGTGAACATAAATTTTACATCATCTTACTATGAGAACAGCAACAAACTTGAGTTCTAGCCCCACCTCAGCCCTAATTAGTTTTATGACTTCAAATAAGTCATTTATTTATTTATACCCAATTTATTTATTTGTAAAATAATAAGGTGAGAGCAGATGAATTCTAGGGTCTGTAAGTTTAAGATTCTAGGGCTCTAGGCATGCAAGAAGTTTAAAACAAGCCTCTACCTTGGTCAAAACATTTATATTAAAGAGAAAAGTAATAAACTTCAGAGTTTAAACCAAAAATTTAGGACATAATTTTATAATAGTATCTATGCTTTACTCTACATGAAAGTCTGAGGTCTAAGTACAAGAAATGTTTCTTGTAAGTAACTATGGTGCAAAATTATACCCAAAAACCAGTAACATTTTTAAAAAAAAGAGGAAATAGAGGTTTCCAAATTTTACTGTTCTTTATAGTATTGATTAAATCATTTTTCATATAAGTCATTGGGCTGCTAAATAAAATACAATTCTGATTACTCTGCAATGTAATGATACCCTCAAAAGCAGTAGCACCCACCAAAAGAACATCATTATTGCACAGAAGATTTAGAAGGACATAGGATTCCTGTAAGACTACCCCTGAAATAATCAGATGTCTTCCAGAATTAGGTTAATGGAAATGAATATAAACTATAACCTAGACAGTACAACACCAGTACATCAAACAGTATAAGCCTCTGCCAAGATGTTAAAATCTGAATAATTTACAGCTCTACTAATAATTTCAAATTTGTGATATTTATGGCCAGAGGTAGGTAAAGAACATTTTTATTTCAAAAATACTTTATCAAAAACAAAAGATAACAGATTATATTCATCATCTTCTCCATCATATAAGAGATTATCTTTTTATACTTTCACATCAGAAGAAACTATTTATATTTATTACATAGATATATATATATTATATATATACACACACATATGTATCACTCTTATCTGATCAAGAATGTTTACCTAGCTAACATAACCACACATATATTATATAATTGCTTTTGAATTATTCTAAAATTCATATTTTTCGCTAATTTATACAAAGTTTTATATTAAAGAAAATCAGTGGAATTCAACTATGCTTTTGTTTCAAGCACAGTTCTACTTCCAATAACAAAAATATTAAAATTAATGACTTGCCTGATCAAACTGGGTAAGTTCTTGGCCAGAAGGAATCTGTAATCTCCAAAGTCTATACTTTTTGGCAACACTAGAAAATTGCAGATCCAAAGGAATCTCAACTATATCAGACCGATTTAGAATTTCAGCATTTCCATAGTCAATGTATCTCACCAAACACTGGGGAAAAAATGAGACAAATACTACAATGGAAGTTAGATTAAATATGTCTAAAGAAACCACCATTTTGATGCTTTCTGTTAATTACCTGTAAATGAAAACAGCATTTTACCTCAAATTGACAAAATGCATTCAGAAATGAAAACCCCAGCATTATCCTCAAACTAAAGAAAACCCATAGTCCCTGAAATTTCAGTGACTTCTATAGTTTGTACTAGTTAACTACTACCAAATAGTATCATTTCCAACAGTACCTTTCTCATTTTGACTTTTTTTTAACAATTGGTATTTAAATAAACATAAATCTTTGATTCTTATACCCTCTTCTATCTTGAATGTTAAAATTTTCCAGTATTTTATTACATTCAAAATGGAAACCTCTGAAAAGAAAGGCAAACTTATCAAACTTTCTTTGATAAAACTAAACCCACTCCACATATTAGACCTTGGAGATGAATCAAATTCAAATTCACCCTCACCTCCAGCTCCGTATGTTTAAAAAGTAAAAAAGAAAAATAGTTTATCATAAAGTCAAAAGTTATCTTGCCCCTCAATTTAAAAGTTAAAGTGAAACGAAAAGCAAGCACAAAATATCATCAGTTGGCAAATTATGGAGAAAAGGTCTATTAGAAAAGTCAATTTCACTAAAATAAACCTTTATCTGTGATAGCAATAAATTTGTAAAAAAGTTATTGGGAGCATTACTCAAATTGTATCATCTCATCATCTCCTTTACTATATCTATATATGTTTTTTATGTATATATATAAAACATACATATGCTATCAAACACTTTAAGTCCAGGGAAGCAAAGAAAAAAAAACTTTAAAAAAAGCCTACAGCGATGCTTTTACACAAATGTGATGTGCAACTGCCACCAAAGACTAATCAGAATCTCATCTCAAAAAGCTAAACACAAAGAAAATTCATCCCATTTAAGCAAAGCATGAGAAAGCAGCAAGACAGTCTTCACGATTAACAAAATGAACGTCAACTAAGTAAAAGAAACATAACTTCAGAATCAATCAAATGTGCTTTTCCTACTCAACCTTAATAGAATGAATTTTAAGTTACTCAGCAAAATCCAAACATAATTTTTAAGAACTGAGGTACAAAGATCCAACTAGTTGCCAAAAATAATCCACAAATTATGTAATCTATTCTTGGACAATTCAGGATGATTATATGACAACTTAAATTCAGACAAATATTCCTGAATCTATCCTGGATTTTTTTAAGCAATTTATTTCTTTTGTGTTTACTAAAAAAAAACATGTTTTGATCAATTTATAAGTTCAATTGAACCAGATTCTTATTACCAGTATGAATAAGCAATGAAGACCTAAATAATCATCAAATTTTGGAACCAGAATAAATATTCCTTAGGGCAAAAAAACTGAACACTTGTTCCTGCCTTTTCATCACTGATGATTTTCAGTACTTTACATCTGTACCAACATTTATCTTCAGAAAATAATCCACCATAAATCTACAAAGAGAAAAAGAAAGAAAAATTATTTGGCATTTGGCAAAGCATGCTTAGATCAGAATAATGGTTTATGTTTATTAAGCACTTACTATATGTCAATAAGCACTTTATATGTAATAGCTTATTTTATTCTCATAACACCCTATGAGGCAGGTACTTTGTTTTCACTATTATGTGCCCTAAGTCATAAGCTAATAAGCAGTAGAACCAGTATTCAAAATCAGGCATTCTGACTGCAGAGTCCCTTATGCTATTTGGCTTCTCAAAACAAATGGGGTTGGGTAAGGAAAGACATAAAAAACAGAAAATTAAAAAAAAAAAAGCACAAGCATCAAAGGCTTAAAATCATACTGTTTTAATGTCTGAAAATATAACCAGTACAATTAATTGTTCTTAAAACATAAACATGCCAAGTACATGCCACTAAGTCTAATTCTCAATGTGGGATCCATATATTCTGCCAGCCATGAAAGATTTTTACACCTTTTACTTCATAAGTACTTTAGTGCTATTAAGTAGAAATAATTAAATTAGGTCATATCCTAATACTGAGCCTTCAATTATTTTATGTTTATATTTTAATTTAATTATTTAATAAAAGAACAAAAAAATTTACCTACTTTGAGTCAATTTCCCAATCTGAGCTCTACTGACATTTGAGACTGGTAATTCTTTCAGGGCGGTAGTTGCTGTCCTCTGTCCTGTACATTTTAGGATGCTTAGGAGCATCCCCATGGCTCTACCTACACAATGCCAGTAGCATCCCCTCTTAGCTGTGACAACCAGAAATGTCACCAGACATTGCCAAATGTCTCATGGGGGTGGGAGTTGGGGATAAAAAATGACCCTAGGTTGATCACCCCTTGAAATCATATATTCTCAATGGGGGAAATGTTATCCCCAAGAAAGTGAAAACTGGTTATTTCAGGAGTGGGGCAGAATCTTAGGTATTACAATGGTTTGTAGCCCTCCAAAGTTTAACAGAGGAGTGGAGACCATTAGGGAAAAATACCTTAGAAGGGCATAATGAAAGAGGTTAAGGAACATTGCTTTAAGTGACAGAATTTGAAATTGACTTTAAGTGTATCCCTCTGAACAAGGACAAAAATCACAGATTTTAAAGCAAAAAGAATACACAGTGTGAAATGTAAAATTCTTCAACTACCCAAAGCAACAAAGTACAAATCAATTCAGATACACAAATACATACCTAACAAAGTGAATACTACAAAGGACAGGTATGGTCAATTAGCACTTAAATCTGGTTCCCTCAGCTAACATTCAACAAATGGAAGGCAAGAAAGAGCACAAGTGGCATGGTACCCTCTCCCAACCATCTTCATTTTTTGTAAGCAAACAGGTTTAACAGCAAAAATAGCTGACAATCAAAAGTCCTATCCAATTTCAAACTCTGAAAAAGGTCACACATTATCTTCATTTATTCATGTAATAAAGCAAAACAGAAGGAAAAAAGCAGCAGTAGAGTCACAGACACCAAGAAGGAACTAGTGGTTAACAAAGGGAAGGGTTTGGGGAGAGTAGGGTTGGGAGAAGGGGATTAAGGGGCACAGTGATTTGCAATAACAATACAGGTTGGTCATGGGGACAGTAGTACAGCATGGAAAATATGGTTAATGACTATAACAACTTACTACATTGATGGACAGTGACCGCACTGGAGGGGGTGAGGACTTGGTAATATGGGTGAATGTTGAACCACTATGTTGTGTATTTGAAACCATCATAAGATTGTATATCAATGATACTTTAATCTAAAAAAAGACTTTAATAATATACCAATACAATAAACAATTCAATATAAGGCAAGTGACAGAAATGGTGTATCACTGCAATTCAGTCTAGGTAGGGGGTGGGAATACTTATACCCACCAATAGAGATGGTACCCAACCAAACTGAGGAATCTGAAGTTCTTGGATCTCACAGTGGAATAATCACAACAACCCTCATACATATGTTTATTCCAAATAGATCTGTCTTTAAAACACAGTCAGAACTATATATTTACTCTGCGCCTGGTCTCAGTCTCCTTTCACAATTCCACTATTCATAACCCATGACTTGCCTACAAGATGAAAAAAAGAGAACCAACCACTCAATCACTATGGAAAACTTACAAAGTACATCCACTCCTGGCTGAGTAATCATTAGAAATGAGAAACCTATTATTGAAACTAGTTTGAATATTTCATAAAGCAAATAATTTATTTTGCATTCAACAGAGGAAAAGTAGGTATGTCTTAATTTATAACACTATTAAACAGGCATAGACAACAAGTATGCTAAAAAAACTAAAAACTTTACTAATTGCATTACCTTATCCATTTGGATGCTCAGCTCCAAGCTACATTTATTCCTTCCTTCTAAATTTCGTCTTTTTACACATTTTTATATGTGCCATTAGGGTTTTAAGTATTTTAAAATAAAATTAATAAAGGCATTTTATTAAAAGAAAATCAAAGTATTTCAAAAGGAGTCAAAAATAAGACTTTTTCCCAATGTTCTTCATCCTGTACCTCCTGAAAATAATTTTATGATTACACTAACTTTACTTTACACTAGGATATATGTTTATGCTTTCATTTTTACACAAATGGGCTCATTTTACATACACCATTTTGTACCTCATTTCATATCAAAATACAGAGATCTATTTCTCTCCTTTAAATAACCAGGGATTGGAGCTGGGTGAGGTAAGCCAGGTACTCATGGTACAAAATTTAAAGAGGTTCTGAGGTACCTACAATTACATAAGAGCTGCCTTAAATGTTACATTTACATTACCCTGTTATCAGCCCCCAAAATGATTAATGAGTATTCCAAAACAGGATCTAAGATAATTCATTACTCCAATATAAGGTAACAGTTAAGAAGGTGATCTCTGTGAGTCTGAATACTTGATCCACTATTAACTAGGTGGTGGTTGCCATAAAGTTATCCTAACTGCCTCAATTTCCAAAAAAAACCATAAAACATTAGCATTTGCCTCACAGGAATTCTGTAAGGATTTAATGAGTTAATATATGCAAACTGCTTAAAATACTGCCTCACACAGGGTAAGACTCAATAAATACCATTATTACTACCATTATTATTACTACTACAGTATTATACTAAAAGATATTTAGTTAATTAAAGGATATTTAGTTATCAGGTAATAAGTTAAAGGATGTGTAATTTGCCTATTACAATTAATGCTGCAAAGAAATCTCTGCAAAACATCTTTGTGCACTTATAAAAATGTACAAAGGGAGGGTGAGCATGTTTTTTGATGAGTCATTGACCCAGAATCACAAGGTGACATTTGCAGGTGAGAATTCAAGATGGTGGCATGAGAGGTGACACGGAGAGCTCCTCCCAAAACCACAAACAGTACAAAAATATAGTTAATTAATACAACTAACCCTAAAACAGCAACAAGAAAGAAGGCTGAACAAGACTGCATACACACCTCATGAACAGAACTGACCTCAAGAAACAGGGCACCATCTCTGCACCCCTACGACCCCCAACCTCACTCTAGGGGCTGAGCAGCTCCAGAGACTGCAGCTTCTGCACACTAGTGGGCACCACACAAAAAAGAAATGTCAAAAGAACATGGTGCAGACCAAAATCTCACAAACCCCAGGAAGAGGGCCAAATGAAACCAAACTCACCAATCTTCCTGAAAGAGAATTCAAAATAAAAATTATAAACATGTTTATGGAAGTACAGAAAAATACTTAAGAACTCAGGAACCAATTTAAATTGGAGATTCAATCATTAAGAAATTCCATATCTGAAATGAAGCATACAATGGAGGGATTTAAAAGCAGATTAGATGTAGCAGAAGACACGATAAATGGAACAGAAATTATAAAAGAGGAATACAAACATGCTGAGGCACAGAGAGAAAAAAGAATCTCTACAAATGAAAGAATTTTGAGAGAACTGTGTGACCAATCCAAACAGAACAATATTTGCATGATAGGGATACCAGAAGAAGAAGAGGGAGAAAAAGGGATAGAAAGTGTCATTGAGGAGGTAATTGCTGAAAACTTCCCCAATTAGGGGAAGGAGAGAGTCTCTCAAGCCATGGAGGTGCACAGATCACCCAACACAAGGGACCCTAGGGAGACAACAACAAGACATATAATAATTAAAAAGGCAAAGATCAAGGATAAAGACAGACTATTAAAAGCAGATAGAGAAAAAAGATCACATACAAAGGAAAACCCATCAGGCTGTCATCAGACTTCTCAACAGAAACCTTACAGGCCAGAAGGAAGTGGCATTACATATTTAGTGCAATGAAGCAGAAGGGCCTTGAACCAAGAATACTCTACACAGCAAGGTTATCATTTAAATTTGAAGGCGGGATTAAACAATCTTCAGATAAGCATAAACAGGGAAAATTTACCTCCCACAAACCACTTCTACAGTGCATTTTGGAGGTACTCCTATAGATGGAAGTACTCCTAAGGCTAAATGGATATCACACAAGGGATACACAAAGAGTACAGAATATAATTCATAACACAAAGAATGGAGGAGGAAGAAAAAGAAGAAAAAAAAAGAACCTTTAGGTTGTGTTTGTAATAACATATGAAGTAAGTTAAAGTAGACTGTTAGATACCAAGGGAATTACCCTTGAGTCTTTGGTAACCACAAATCTATAGCCTGCAATGGCAATATGTACATACCTATCGATAATCACCCTAAATGTAAATGGTCTGAATGCACCAATCAAAAGACATAAACTCACCGAATGGATAAAAAAACAAGACCATCTATATGCTGCCTACAAGCGACTCACTTCAAACCCAAAGACATGCACAGACTGAAAGTAAAGGGATGGAAAAAGATATTTCATCCAACTAATAGGGAGAAAAAAGCAGGAGTTGTAGTAGTTGTATCAGACAAAATGGACTTCAAAACAAAGCGTGTCACAAGAGACAAAGAAGGACATTACATAATGATAAAAGGGTCAGTCAAACAAGAGGACATAACTATCATAAATATCTATGCACTCAACACATGATTATTTACATATCTGAAACAAAAACTAACAGAATTAAAGGGGGAAATAGAATGCAATGCATTCATTTTAGGAGACTTTAGGACACTTCAACACATCACTCACTCCAAAGGACAGGTAAACCAGACAGAAAATAAGTAAAGACACAGAGGTACGGAACAACGTATTAGAACAGATAGGCATACCCGACATCTACAGAACACTCCATCCAAAAGCAACAGGATACACATTCTTCTCAAGTGCACATAGAACATTTTCAAGAATAGATCATATATTAGGCCACAAAAAGAACCTCAGTAAATCCAAAAAGATGGAAATTGTACCAACCAGCTTCTCAGATCACAAAGGTATGAAACTAGAAATAAATTACACAAAGAAAACGAAAAAGCCCAGAAACACATGGAGGCTTAATAACATGCTCCTAAATAATCAATGGATCAATGACCAAATAAAAACAGAGATCAAGCAATACATGGAGACAAATGACAACAATAATTCAACACCACAAAATCTGTGGGATGCAGCGAAGGCCGTTCTAAGAGTGAAATATATTGCAATACAGGCCTACCTCAGGAAAGAACAATCCCAAATGAACAGTCTAAACTCACAATTAATGAAACTAGAAAAGAAAGAACAAATGAGGCCCAAAGTCAGTAGAAGGAAGGACATAATCACAATTAAAGCAGAAATAAATAAAATTGAGAAGAATAAAACAATAGAAAGAATCTATGAAAGCAGGAGCGGTTCTATGAGAAAATAAAATAGATAAACCCACAGCCAGACATATCAAGAAAAAGAGTCTACACATGCAAAAACAATCAGAAACGAGAAAGGAAAAATCAGTATGGACACCACAGAAATACAAAGAATTATGAAAGAATACTATGAAAAATTATATGATAACTGGATAACCTAGAAGAACTGGACAACTTTCTAGAAAAATACAACCTTCTAAGGCTGACCTAGGAAGAAACAGAAAATCTGAATACCAATTACCAGCAAAGAAATTGAATTGGTAATCAAAAAACTACTGAAGAACAAAACGCCTGGACCAGATGATTTCATTGCTGAATTTTATCAAACATTTAGTGAAGAACTAACACCCATCCTCATTAAAGTTTTCGAAAAAGTAGAAGAGGAAGGAATACTCCCAAACTCATTCTATGAGGCCAACATCACTCTAATACCAAAACCAAGCAAAGACACCACAAAAAGAAAATTACAGACCAATTTCCCTGATGAACATGGATGCAAAAATACTCAACAAACTATTAGCACACCGAATTCAAAAATACATCAAAAAGATCATCCATTATGATCAAGTGGTATTCATCCCAGGAATGCAAGGATGGTAAAACGTTCGAAAATCCGTCCACATCATTGACTACATCAACAAAAAGAAGGACAAAAACCATAGGATCATCTCCATAGATGCTGAAAAAGCATTCGACAAATTAAACATCCATTCATGATAAAAACTCTCAACAAAATGGGTATAGAGGGCAAGTACCTCAACATAATAAGGGCCATATATGACACACCCACAGCCAACATTATATTTGACAGTGAGAAGCTGAAAGCTTTTTCTTGAAGATCAGCAACAAGACAAGGATGCCCACTCTCATCACTTTTATTCAACATAGTTCTGGAGAGCCTAACCAGGGCAAACAGACAACACAAAGAAATAAAAGGCATCCAGATTGGCAAGGAAAAAGTCAAACTGTTCCTGTTTGCAGATGACATGATATTGTACATAAAAAACCCTAAAGAATCCACTCTAAGCTACTAGATCTAATACATGAATTCAGCAAAGTTGCGGGATACAAAATTAATACACAGAAATCTGTTGCATTCTTATACCCTAGTGATGAACTAGCAGAAAGAGAAATCAGGAAAACAATTCCATTCTCAATCATATCAAAAAGAATAAAATACTTAGAAATAAACCTAATGAAGAAAGTGAATGACCTATACCCTTAAAACTACAAGACACTCTTATGAGAAATTAAGGAGGACATTAATAAATGGAAATTCATCCCATGCTCTTGCTAGGAAGAACTAATATTGACAAAATGGCCTTCCTGCCTAAAGCAATCTACAGATTCAATGCAATACCTATCAAAATACCAATAGCATTCTTCATAGAACTAGAGCAAATAGTTCTAAAATTCATATGGAACCCCAAAAGACCCCGAATAGCCAAAGCAATCCTGAGAAGGAAGAATAAAGCAGTGAGAATTATGCCCCCTGACTTCAAGCTCTACTACAAAGCTACAGTAATCAAGACAATTATGTACTGACACAAGAACAGACCCATAGACCAGTGGAACAGAATAGAGAGCCCAGATATAAACCCAAGCATATATGGTCAGTTAATATATGATAAAGGAACCATGGATATACAATGGGGAAATGACAGCCTCTTCAACAGCTGGTGTTGGCAAAATTGGACAGCTACATGTAAGAGAATGAAACTGGATTATTGTCTAACCACATACACAAAAGTAAACTCAAAATGGATCAAAGACCTGAATGTAAGTCATGAAACCATAAAACTCTTAGAAAAAAATATAGGCAAAAATCTCTTGGACATAAACATGAGCAACTTCTTCATGAACATATCTCCCTGGGCAAGGGAAACAAAGCAAAAATGAACAAATGGGACTATATCAAACTAAAAAGCTTCTGTACAGCAAAGGATACCATCAGTAGAACAAAAAGACATCCTACATTATGGGAGAATATATTCATAAATGACATATCCGATAAGGGTTGACTTCCAAATTATATAAAGAACTCACACACCTCAACAAACAAAAAGCAAATAAGCCAATTAAAAAATGGGCAGAGGAGCTGAACAGACACTTCTCCAAAGAAGAAATTCAGATGGCCAACAGACACATGAAAAGATGCTCCACATCACTAGTCATCAGAGAAATGCAAATTAAAACCACAATGAGATATTACCTCACACCAGTTAGGATGGCTGCCATCCAAAAGACAAACAACAATAAATGTTGGGGAGGATGTGGAGAAACGAGAACCCTCCTATGCTGCTGGTCGGAATATAAATTAATTCAACTGGAAAGCAGTATGGAGGTGTCTCAAAAGACTCAAAATAGAAATACCATTTGACCCAGTAATTCCACTCCTTGGAATTTACCCTAAGAATGCAGCAGCCCAGTTTGAAAAAGACATATGCACCCCTATGTTTATTGCAGCACTATTTACAATAGCCAAGAAATGGAAGCAACCTAAGTGTCCATCAGTAAATGAATAGATAAAGAAGATGTGGTATATATACACAATGGAATATTATTCAGCCATAAGAAGAAAACAAATTCTACCATTTGCAACAACATGGATGGAGCTAGAGGGTATTATGCTCAGTGAAATAAGCCAGGTGGAGAAAGATAAGTACCAAATGATTTCACTCATCTATGGAATATAAGAACAAAGAAAAAACTGAAGGAACAAAAACAGCAGCAGACTCACAGACCCAAGAATGGACTAACAGTTACCAAAGGGAAAGGGAATGGGGAAAATGGGTGGGAAGGGAGGGATAAGGGGGAAAAGGGGCTATTACAATTAGCATACATAATGTAGCATGGGTGGGGGTCTGGTGGGGGAATATGGGGAAGGCAATATAACACAGAGAAGAGAAGTAGTGATTCTATAGTATCTTACTATGCTGATGGGCAGTTACTGCAATGTGGTATGTCGGGGGGACTTGATAATAGGGGGAGTCTAGTAACCATAATGTTGCTCATGTAATTGTATATTAATAATAGCAAAATTAAAATTTTTTTAATTTTTTAAAAAATGTACAAAGTGTAAACTCTTGTCAGAGAAATTGATGCATCTAAGAATATAGGCATTTTTTTCTTAAAAAAGATGATTAACACACATATACAGTCTGGTTTAAAACAAAGATTCCAATAAAATTCAATAAATAAAGGATGGTCATTTCAGTAAATAGTGCTGACATAATTGGATGTCCATATGAAAAAAAATGAAATTTGACCTCTACTTCACATAACCAGATTTTATTGGAGGTAAACCACAGCCTTAAATGCAGAAGGTAAAAGTTTCTAGGGGACAGACAAACAGAATATATTCATGACCTTAGGATAAGTAAAGAGGTCTTAATGGGAAACAGAAAGCAGATACTAAAAAAGAAAAAAATTAATGAATTAACTTCAAATGATATAACGAAAGTGAGTAGGGAAGCTAAAGATTAGGAGAAGACACTAGCAATACATATATAAGACAAAGGACTCATATCCAGACTATACAAAGAATATATTTAGAACTTCCTACAAAATCAAGACAATCTTGAACATAGGGAAAAGATGTGAATAGGCGCTTCACAAAAGAGGATATCCAAATGGCTAATAAAACTATGAAAACATGCCTAAGGCTCAGCACTCATTAGGAAAATAAAATTTAAATAACAAAATAACACTCCACACCATGAGAAAGGTTAAAATTTAAAAGACTGATAATGCAAAATGTTGGTGAAGACATGTAGGAACTGGTAGTTTCATATTTTGTGCGTAAGGGTGAAAATTCATACAGTTCTTTTGTCAAACTGGCCAGAACCTACTCAAGTGAAATATGCCTACCCTCTAACTTAGCATTTCTACTCCTAGGTGTATATTCAAATGAAATAAGTCAATACATCTGACAGAAAGCTGTTTAAGGATTTTATAGCAGTTTAATTCAGAATAGCAAAAAACTGCAAATGATCCAAATTCCCAACGAAGAAAAACAGATAAACTGTAGTACATTTATACATGGAATACGGCATAGCTTGAGAACAAACTACTAATACACTACACACAATAATATGGATGAACCTCAGGAAGTATACTGAACAAAAGAAGCCAGACATATAGAAAAGAGTACATACTGTAAGATTTAAGAAGAGACAAATGAATCTATGGTGATGGAAGTCCAGTGATGATTACCTCTGTTACAGAGATTACTGACCAAGAATAGGCAGAGAAGGGGCCTGAGGGAATTTTCTGGAATGATGGAACTACTAGTATCTTGATCTGGGTGGTTATTGCACAGATGCATACATATGTAAAAATTCAGCAAGCTATATATTTAAGACATACATACTTTAGTGTATGTAAGTTATACTTTCAATTAAAAAATGAAAAAAGATTGTCAAATTGTTCTCTATAAAGATATCTTACAGATTCTGTGTGAGTCAGTGTCAAAGGCAAGGGTTCCATTTTGCTCACCATTGTATATTCAATGCTTAACACAGTTCCTGGTACAAAGCAGATAGTCCATAAGTATTTTTGAAAGAATAAATTTATGACTGCAGTTTATACAAATTCTGAGAGTTTGCCTTTTCCTATGAAATATATCAAAATTCCAAAAACAATAATATCTAAAGACATAGGAAAGCTAACACAAGTCATGGAATAATTATATCCAAGAATATGGCTCACCTTCCTTGGATCAAGATTCCCAAAAACTGAATTGGCATGGGGACAAACTTCAGACAGTGAACCACTGATCTTCACAATATCCTTATTTCTACTGATACTCTAGAAGGAAGAACAGAATAGCATAAGAGTCAGTAAAATATTATTTGACAGTGTTATACAATTGGGAGTCCTACCTCCCACAATACATAAAAGATTCTAGAACATTAGAAATTAAATCAAATTCTTATGTCAATATTTTTCCATAATTCAAAAGACTTCTTCATAAAAATGGCCTACAGATTCAATGCAATACCAATCAAAATACCAAAAGCATTCTTCAACAAACTAGAGCAAATAGTTCTAAAATTCCTATGGAACCACAAAAGACCCCGAATAAACAAAGCAATTCTGAAAAGGAAGAAGAAAGCAGGGGGGATTATGATGCCAAACTTCAAGCTCTAATACAAAGCCACAGTAATCAAGACAATTTAGTACTGGCACAAGAACAGACCCACAGACCAATGGAAGAAACTAAAGAGCCCAGATATAAACCCAAGCATATATGGTCAATTAATATATGATAAAGGAGCCATGGATATACAATGGGGAAATGACAGCCTCTTCAACAGCTGGTGTTGGCAAAACTGGACAGCTACATGCAAGAGAATGAAACTTGATTATTGTCTAACCCCATACACAAAAGTAAACTCAAAATGGATCAAAGACCTGAATGTAAGTCATGAAACCATAAAACTCTTAGAAAAAAACATAGGCAAAAATCTCTTGAATATAACCATAAGCAACTTTTTCCTGAATACATCTCCTCAGGCAAGGGAAACAAAATAAAAAATGAACCAATGGGACTACATCATGCTAAAAAGCTTCTGTACAGCAAAGGATACCATCAGCAGAACAAAAAGGCATCCTACAGTATAGGAGAATATATTTGTAAATTACATAACCAATAAGGGGTTAACATCCAAAATATATAAAGAACTCACATGCCTCAACACCCAAAAAGCAAATAACCCGATTAAAAAATGGGCGGAAGATATGAACAGACAATTCTCCAAAGAAATTCAGATGGCCAACAGGCACATGAAAAGGTGCTCCACATCACTAATTATCAGGGAAATGCAAATAAAAACTACAATGAGATATCACCTCACACCAGTTAGAATGGCCAACATAGAAAAGACTAGGAACAACAAATGCTGGTGAGGATGCAGAGAAAGGGGAACCCTCCTATACTGCTGGTGGGAAACTAGTTCAACCATTGTGGAAAGCAGTGTGGAGATTACTCAAAAAACTCAAAATATGAATATCATTTGACCCAGGAATTACACTCCTAGGAATTTACCCTAAGAATGTGGGAGCCCAGTTTCAAAAAGACATATGCACCCTTATCTTTATTGCAGCAGTATTTATAATAGCCAAGAAATGGAAACAACCTAAGTGTCCATCAGTAGATAAATGGATTAAGAAGATTTGGTATGTATACGCAATGGTATATTATTCAGCCATAAGAAGAAAACAAATCCTACCATTTGCAACAACATAGATGGAGCTAGAGGGTATTATGCTCAGTGAAATAAGCCATGCAGAGAAAGACAAGTACCAAATGGCTTCACTCATCTGTGGAGAACAAAGCAAAAACTGAAGGAATAAAACAGCAGACACAGAACTCAAGAATGGACTAACAGTTACCAAAGGGAAAGACACTGGGGAGAGTGGGTGGGAAGGGAGGAAGAAGGGGAATAAGGGGCATTACAATTAGCACACATAATGTGGGGGAGGAGGCACAGGGAAGTCTGTATAGCACAGAGAAGAAAAGTAGTGACTCTGTAGCATCTTACTCTGTTGATGGACAGTGACTGCAATGGGGTATGTGGTGGGGACTTGATAATGGAGGGAATCTAGTAACCACAATGTTGCTCATGTAATTGTATATTAATGATACCAAAATAAAAGTAAATAAATAAATAATAAAGCTACCATGAATATAAAAAAAATGGCCTACAGAAAATTTTTACTGCCTAGTGAGTTCAAATTATTTGGAATCCAAACTAAGATACCAAATAGTATTAAATCATATAAAGACGTAACCTTAAGCAACTGTCTCTTTACTTTAGATCAAATTCTAATTGTTCAAAATGGGTAACACATTTTGGGCAAATGACACTGTAGATAATGAGACCAAGGAGAATGAAATTATAAATAAGGAAGACAGGCTAGAATGAATCTGCAGTGTCAGATTACAATGGAATGTTTCAGTATTAATTCATAATATGTTTATGTATGTGTGCATGTGTTTATACATGTTTGTGTGTATATACACATACATCAAAGAGACACACAGAGAGAGAAATATAGATGTGCATGTGTGGGGGTTTTATACATATATTTATTTCCTAGCTCTGTCTGCTGACAGGACTTAGAAGAAATGACATCCCAGTAGCAATAAGCACACCTAGTGCCCTGATCTTGATTTCTAAACACCATTCTCCAATAAAATGAACCAAGATTCCTTGGAGAGTGTTTGATTCCAAGGCTAGGAAAGAAAGATAAAAGATGATCCTGATGGTTTCTGAAATAAAGAAAATGCTCAAAAAAAGAATGGGGCACGTTTTTTTTAATGTTTAAAAGGCACAGCAGCCAATGTGAACAATCTCCTCATGGCCAAAGCTGGAACAATTTAAACAATAAAATAAAGATAGCATTATTATATCCCACAGAATACTCATGAGTCAGTATTCATATAAACATCTGAATAAATAAAGAAATAAAGAGACAGCTCTTCTTACAGAAGAATTCCAATTAGCAAATGTGGAAAGGAATGAGGAGGATAGAAAAATCATCATTAGGCAAACATCACAGTAATAAATAATAAAATTTATGGGTGAAAAGTTGAAGAGAAACGAGATTAGATAGTCTCAGTGTATCTCCTTCTGAAACACTTACAAAAGGAAAACAGTAACTTTACAGTGAAGAAACCCAGCACTTACCACCTTAACCAAGAGGATCAAGATTAACATCATCAATAATGAGATATTTCGACATCATGAATCCCCAATATGATGCACTTAAAAGAACACATCACTGGCACTTGTATTAGTGCCAATCTTATGAAAAATCATCAAACAAATCCAAACTGAGGGATACTCATAACTGAATAATTGACCAGTCAGTACTCATCAAAAATGTCAAAGTCATGGAAGAGAAGGATAAATAAAGGAACTATTAAAGGTTGGAGGAGACTAAAGATACATAACAACTAAATACAATGTGGGATCCTGAATTGGATTCTAGAACAGAAAAAAATGAAATGAAAACTGGTGAAATTTGAATAAGGACCATAATTAACAATTAATAGCACTGTACAAATGTTAGCTGTACTCTGATAATTGTACTATGGCTACATAAAACGTTAGCATTAAGGGAAGCTGGATGAAGGGGATAATGAAAACCTCTGCAGTAATTGTACAACCTTCCTGTAAGTCTAAAGGCATTTCAAAATAAATTATTAATTATATATATATATGTATATATGTTCACAAAATATTCAGTAAGGCTAGAAAGAAATTATTATATCTGATAACTGAAAAAATACTCTGAAAGAGCAGTTCGAAGGACATCGTAGTAAGTTATCACCATTGCTGTACAGTTAAAAGAGGAAATGAATTTAAACTGACCCCAAAACACATTAGAAGCAGACTTTGTGAACAAACCCTTGGAATTAGCTCTCAAAGTTCAGAATATGCCAAAATAGCCTACATAATTAGATTTTGTAGCTATATGGATTAAAATAAGTGGAAGCTCTTTCTTTCAAATAAAGGTGGAGGATGAATACTTAAATATTCCTTCAGCTGCCACTCATCCAACTGGTCTACCAAAAATTCTAAAGTGTTCTCATTTAAGTAGCCTATATGGCAGAACTCTATAATGGCAGAAAACAGAGAATATACATAAGCAGATCTTCATCTTGACCTGCCTCCATATATTTCTAAATCTTTTTACTCTTCTTCATCAATATCTCATCCCCAAATTATGCAATTTGCTTCTTGAAATCATTTGTTTCATATGGACGCCATTAGTTTTACCTCAGTCTTTTCATCCACTTAGGACATGTTTTCTGAATTAATGAATGTTGTTTAAATTTCTACAGGAGCCTCAACTTCATGGTTGAAATCACAACAAATTATGGCTCCTGCCATCCGTTTTGGTAAATTGTTTTAGTGGATCATAGCTACACATCTTTGTTTATATACTGTCTATGGCCACTGTTACACTGTAATAACAGAGCTGGTAAGAGTTGGACAGCTGCAACACTCTTATGGCCCACAATCTTTAAAATATTTACAATCTAGGCTGCCATCCAAATGACAAACAACAACAAATGTTGGCAAGGATGTGGAGAATGGGGAACCCTCCTACACTGCTGGTGGGAATGTAAATTAGTACAATCATTGTGGAAAGCAGTATGGGGGTTCCTCAAAAAACTCAAAATAGAAATACCATTTGACCCAGGAATCCCACTCCTAGGAATTTACCCTAAGAATGCAGCAGCTCAGTTTGAAAAAGACATATGCACCCCTATGTTTATCGCAGCACTATTTACAATAGCCAAGAAATGGAAGCAACCTAAGTGTCCATCAGTAGATGAATGGATAAAGAAGATGTGGTATATATACACAATGGAATATTATTCAGCCATAAGAAGAAAACAAATTCTACCATTTGCAACAACGTGGATGGAGCTAGAGGGTATTATGCTCAGTGAAATAAGCCAAGTGGAAAAAGGCAAGTATCAAATGATTTCACTCATATGCGGAGTATAAGAACAAAGAAAAAACTGAAGGAACAAAACAGCAGCAGATTCACAGACCCAAGAATGGACTAACAATTACCAAAGGGAAAGGGATTGGGGAAGATGGGTGGGAAGGGAGGGATAAGGGGGAAAATGGGCTATTACAATTAGCACACATAATGTAGCGGGGGGTGGGGATTGGGTAGGGGGATACGGGGAAGGCAGTATAACACAGAGAAGACAAGTAGTGATTCTATAACATCCTTCTACACTGATAGACAGTGACTGCAATGGGAGTATGTGGTGGGGACTTGATAATAGGGGGAGTATAGTGACCATAATGTTGCTCATGTAATTGTATATTAATAATAACAAAATAAAAAATAAATAAATAAAGCAAAGATTGTAAAAATGGAAAAAAAATATTTATAATCTAATCTTTTACAGAAAAAGCTTGCTGACTCCAGGTTTAAATCACAGCTCCAAATTCAGTCAGCAGCTTAACCTTCTGAAATCAAAGTCTAGAGCTGCACTGAACAATACCGAAGCCAATACCCACTAGAAATATGGCTAATCTGATTTAACACATGCCATAAGTCTAAAATACACACCAAATTACAAACATTAATATGAAAAAAAGAATACATCTGTTAATATATTTATGATTATATTCTGAAAGGAAATTTGGATATACTGAGTTAAGTAAAATATGTAAAAAATAGTTTCACCTCTTTTACTTCTTATGCATCTGCTGTATTTTCAATTACTTAAGTGGCTCACATTATATTTCTACTGGACAATGCTGGTCTACAAAGTCTTATTTAAGCTATTGAATGTTGTTCTTATATAACGAGCTTACACATAATTTATCACCCAACCTGGTACACTGTTGAGAGTGACACAGGTGTTATTAATACAGAGACAATGGCATAGTACCGGAACACCTGGGCATCCTTTAGAAAATACCTGCACAAGAAAAGAGGCAATTTGCCACAAGTTTTCTATCAATATATATCACCTTTCTACGGTGTTTTCTACATAGATTTAGAACTTTGGGTTCATCATATTCTTCTCTAACTTCTCTTCTCATAATGCTACTCCCATACTTGCCAATTCACTCCACTGCCACAAAAAGGAGTTCTCATGCTGTAGGAAGTATAGAGAAATGTGTCTCCCTTCCCTCCCATATCATACGTAGTTCACAAAATTAAAAACTAATAATTATTATGTGCATGAGAGGGATTCACCTTCTTAAATTCTGGAACATATGCACTTTGGTGCTTTGCTCTGTATTTAAAACTGAGTAAACTTATCTGACTTGAAACCTGCCAATAGAAAATTGGGACTATTCCATTGGTGCTTCCAATTTTATGAGAAAGATATTGTATCTCAAATTTCAAATTCAAAATTAAACCATTGGAAGGGGAGGGGGCAGGGAGATGGGTAAAATAGGTAAAGAGGATAAAGAGGTACAAACTTCCAATTTTTAAGTAACTTAGTCACGGGGATGGAAGTACAGCATAGGGAATAATATTGTAATTCATTTTTATGTTGACAGATGGTAACTACATACTTACTGGGGTGAGCATTAGCGATGTATATAATTGTTGAATCACTATGTTGTACATCTGAATCCAATTTTGTATATCAACAATGTTTCAATAAAAAAAAAGAACTAAGCCACCAGAAAAAAATGACAGATTTAAAAACTTAGTATGTTTCAAGACACAAGCTTATAAAAGGCCTCTAGATGGGGCTGAAACTTCACAAATACAAATTTCTCAGACTCTCCAGTAATTAGGCAGTCTAGATTGTTGATGTTAAATTGTGTGAAATTTTGAAACAACTACAATCTTGCTGTTTTTTTCGTTAACTCCGTGTATTATAAGCATGCTACTCACAACTCAGGTATTAAACTCAGCTGTAGTCATTTGTCTTCTAATAATGCCTTGTGTTAAATAATGTTCAATAAAAATTAGACACTGAAAATGATGATATATATCCATTCCCAGGTTCTTATTTTTGTTCTTGGTGGAGAGGACCTGGGTGAGTGGAGGAAGGGGTAGGAGAGGAAATCAACCAAGTGGCTATTTACCTGGGCCCAGAATGTTACTGCATCTTCCACATGACTTCCAACCACATCTTCAACTAAAACCAAATCAGATGCAAGGAAATTAGAAATTAATCAAGATCATCTAGCTCTTTAATTAAAAAAAAATTTTACTGTCAGTACCTTTATTGTAATGTGTATCTTCATCCATCTGGACATTTCCTAAAAAACTGAAACAATTTAATACCTTGAATTAGGTTCTAATAATCGGTCCATTAACAGTGAATAAAGAAAAATGAAACCATATAATGTTCAAATTCTCACAAGTATGTTTTGTCCTAAATAAAATTATTAAAATTCAAACTCTATATTAAGATCTCAAAGATATTTTCTTCAATTATTCTTTTGTTTTGAGTGTATTATATTTTACAATTTCATCATAGATAATCCCTATTTGAAATTACCTCTTAAGCCAAACTTGTACAAATTTACACTGAAGCAGATAGTTCAAGCACATTTTGATCAGTTACATAAATACTTCAGAACAACGTGCACATTCTTTCAAAATTAATGCCTTCCCAAAACAAGAGCAGGATTTTCACAATTTCAAAAGAAATGCTACAAATATATAGAGAACAAATGCTTCAGACTGGCAATCAGTTTTATTTAAAAGGTACCATGATTTCTGCTTTTGAAGACAGCCTGCAATTAGACTGTAAAATGAATCAAATTTTGCCCACTAGCAAAAGTAATTTCATTACATATTATACTATCCCAACTGCAAAATATTTCAAAATAAAGATCTAGCAGTTTATAATTTTATCCTTACACATTCAAATACTGCATTTTACATGCATAAATGTTACTTCTTTGAGTGAAATTGAAAACAGATTTTTTTTAAGAACTTTAAAAATGATCTAAGAGCATCACTATACCAAAGTACCAAATGCTCTCTCAACACAGAAATGTTAACTCTGTGTCACGGGGGAAAAGAGGGTCATAAAAACTTTTTAAACTTTATTCTTCTAATTTTTGCTAAAGCTTAAAATTTGTTTTCACGTAAAGTGGCAACAAAACATCTTCAAAACAAAATATTCTTCTTCCAAGACTGATCAAAGGGAGTTTAACTGAGCAAAAGTTATAAAACCAAGTTGTAATCTAAACCATTTGGGGAGACTATATTTTTCTGAAAGACACTGGCTTTGGTAAAAATGAAAATGTTCATTTTGGAAATCCCACCACACACTCTAAGAAGCTATTTCTAGAATAGTTTTAAAATGTTATTTTAAAGAGGGTCAAAAGATTTCTCCTTGATTATTATGAAGGAAAGAATACTGAACACACTTGCTACAAACCTGGATTACCAAATGGCACTTACAAATCTCCAGTTCCCGGTGAGAGTTTTGGATAAGTGAGTCCAGGGCCCTCCTTGACAACTACTTCCTGAGGGATTTTGACGTTAAAATGGCACAGAATTTGCAGGAAGACATAATTACAAACTACAACAGGTTTGTGTGTCTCTGTTTTCACCGAGAAGGCCCAGGCCCCAGCCAGTTTCGCCTCTGGCAGGACACTAAGAAGCTGGGTTGCCTGTCACCCTCGCAACTAGGTGGGCAGCTCGAACGCGAAGGCAGGCCAGGAAATTGGCCTCGCCCCATACCTAGAAACCTAAATGGCAACCAGGGGTGAAAACAGGTCCTTGAAGAGGCCACCATCTAACCTGCCAAGAGGACTTACTGACCTCACACTTTCTGCTGCAGAAACGCTAGAAAAGTGCCCCTGGCCCCACATGACAGGCCCTCAGGCTTCCGCCGCGGCCACGACGGCTCTCGTCAGCCCCGCCGCCGCGCACGTGCAGAAACATACCGTGCAGGCCTCGAGCGCTGGAGCACCACATTGCGCTTGCGTGCCTGGCTCTGTGCCATCATTGGTTTGGTGGGGGCACTGCCTCGTTCGTTTGGCCGCTGTGGCCGGGGTCTGTGGGGCGCGATGGGCGGGGCGACGCATGAGGGGTCACGCACAGAGGAAGGAGAGCGCAGAGGCTGCGCACGCTGGGGCTTTGTGGGCGGGTATACCCTGCACCTGCGGAGTAATGGCTGGTCAATTCTACAACGGTTCAAATAATGACGCCTGGTAGTGGGTTTCGTGAACTTCCTAATCTGTTCATGTTGATTTAAGCCAAATTAGAAGAATCCCAACTTTCTTTTTACAAGATGGAAAGGAGAAATTGATTTTGGTAAATGACCGTGATTTTCAGATTAGCAGCTTTGCAAGAATTTCTCAGCCCAAACTTAGCATCAGATCTCTCTGTTGTTGCAGCCTCTTTTTTTTTTTTCACATTAAGGAAGAAAATAATATAGCTTAGCTCTCTGGTTATATGCAGATATTACACATGTGGCAAACCTTGCACAACAGTTGAAAATTCTCCCCATTTTTAGGAGATTGTTTGAAGTATAATTTACAGTAAACCGCACAACTTAAAAGTGCATAATTTGATAAGCGTGAACATATATATACACTGCTGAAGTCATCTTTACAGATTGGGATAACAATCATTTCCTTCACCCCCATAAGTTACCTCATACCTCTGCATAATACTTGGCTCCTCCACGTGACAGATTATGCTGTCATCATACATTAGTTTGCTTTTTCTAGAATCTGATGTTAATGAAATCATACAGTATGTACATTTTGTCTACTTTCTTTCACTCAGCATAATTGAGATTCATCCATTTTGTTATACGTATCAATAGTTTCTTGCTCTTCAATGCTGAGAGCACTATTCCATTGCATGGTTATAAAACTTACCTACCTTTTGATAAACATTTGGATTGTTTGATAAACAATCTGGGCTTGTTCCTAAAAGCTGCTATGAACAATCATGTGCAAATCTTTTTATGGCATATGCTTTCATTTCTCCTGGGTTAATACTTGGGAGTAGAATGGTTGTGTCATATAGCTGTGTGTGTTTTACTTTTTTAAGAAACTGCTGAACTATTTTACAAAGTAGTTTTACTATTTCATATTCCCACCAGCAGTGTTTAAGAGTTATAGTTGCTGCATATCCTTACCATTTTATATGGTCAGTGTTTTTAAGTTTAGATATTTATATATAATGATACCTCCTTGTAGTTTTAATTTGCATTTCTCTATTGACTAAAGATGTTCAACATCTTTTAGTGTTTATTTTCCATCCATATTGCTTCTTACATGAAGTTTCCAAATGTTTTCCCATATTTTAACTTGTGTGTCTTCTTACTGAGTTTTGCAGTTCTTTATATACTGTGGATACAACTTAAGATTTGCAAATATTTTCTCCCAGTTTGTGGCTTGTCTTTCCATTCTCTAAAAAGGGTATTTCAAAGAACAGTCATTCTCAATTTTGATGAAGTTCAGTGTATCAGTTTTGTCTCCTATGGATCATGCTTTTGTGTTGTATCTTAAGAAATCTCTGTCAAACCTAGGTCACAAAAGTTTTCTTTATTTTCTTCTAGACGTTTACATGTTTAAGCTTTACATTTAGATCTATAACCCTTTTTTGAGTTGATTTTTATATAAGATGCAAAGTATGAATAAAAGTTTGTTTTTTTGCATATGGATATCCAAGTTTTCCAGCACCATTTGTTGAAATGTCATCTCTCCATTGAATTCCCTTTACACCATTGTCAAAAATCAACTGACCACATATGCCCAGGTGTATTGCTGGATCTCTTTTGTTACACTGGCTTCCTTTAGATTAAAATCACACCATCCTGATTATTGTAGTTCTTTAAGTCTTGAAACTTACAAGTACTGTTAGTCTCTCAATCTTGTTCTTTTTCAAAGTTGTTTTACTTTTACAGTTCTGTGTGAATTTTAGAATTAACTTGTCAGTCTACAAACAGTCTGCTGATATTTTTATTGGAATTACATTGAATCTATAGATCAATATGAGAATTCATCTTAATAATCTTGAATCTTATGATCCATGAACACAGTATATGTCTCCATTTACTTAGATCTTGCATCTCTGAGCAGTGTTTTGTATTTTTCAGTGTAAAGGTTTTGTACATCTTTTGTCTAATTTATCCCTAAAGACTTATTTTTTTTTGTAAACAGTTATTTTCTTACTTTCAATTTCTGGTTATTTTGTTGCTAGTATATAAATATAATTTTTGTATATTGATCTTGTTTTATGCATCCTTGCTAAACTCATTTGTTTTTAGTGGTAGTTTTTTTTTTCTTTGTTCTTATACTCCACATATGAGTAAAATCATTTGATACTTGTCTTTTTCGCCTTGGCTTATTTCACTGAGCATAATACCTTCTAGCTCCATCCATGTTGTTGCAAATGGTAGGATTTGTTTTCTTCTTATGGCTGAATAATATTCCATTGTGTATATGTACCACCTCTTCTTTACCAATTCATCTATTGATGGACACTTAGGTTGCTTCCATTTCTTGGCTATTGTAAAGAGTGCTGTGATAAACATTGGGGTGCATATGTCTTTTTCAAACTGGGCTGCTGCATTCTTAGGGTAAATTCCTAGGAATGGAATTCCTGGGTCAAATGGTATTTCTTTTTTTTTTTTTTTAATCAACTCCAAGCTTAATTCTCAACAGTCTCCAATCTTTTGGAGCATAACGAACAAGTTCCATTACAGTCAACAAGCGCCCACAAGGTGAACAATGCAAGGAACATGGTGAACAAGTTCTCACAAGGTGAACAATGCAAAGGCAGTCATATCAGAGAAACTAATTCAGTTACTATAATCAATCAAGTCAACTATGATTATTCATATGATTTTTATAATTAAATTACAAGTGAATCCCACATTTCCCCCTTTTTTGTTTTAATTGATGCAAATGCATATGCATATATTTGTAGAAGGTACCAGAATAATGATTAGCTGGGCTCGGCCTGTGACATAACTTGTTACAGGCAATATCTCTCTTGTCTGGAGGGGTGAGGTTCTATGTCTCACCTCAGCTGGCCCCCACGTTGCTCACCTGAAGTCCCTTGTGACTGTGCCTGTCTTAGGTTGTTCCTCCCATAAGGAATCTTACCCGTCTCTGGCTAACCAGCCACCTGCTGGGACCAAACACGGAGATAAAATACGAAAGAGAGAAGAGCCAGCAGCAATAATTCTGAATAAAATCACAATACACATGATTATTTTCTTGCAGCAAATGCAGGTGGGGAATCAGTATATGATTTCACAAAGTTGTTTAAAAGGAATCACTTATTTCTTGAAGTTAATTCTTGAAAGGTAACATATGCTTGTATTGGCTTTAAAAGACCAACAACTGCCTTCCGCACACACCCTAGGAGAACAGGAATACAAATGCATAACGGTATTAGACCTACAATTATAGGCCGTATCCAATGAAACGAAAAAAAACAATTTACCAATCCAGCCATTTGTGAAAACATAACAATAAAATGGTGAATGTTGTCTATTTGACCTTGAATAGTATGAGAAAAATAAGACAAATTAAAACAACACATCCCTGGAAATTGTTCACTCCCATATGTTCTTTCTTTTTTTTTAATTACTTATTCTTTTATTAGCTTCTCCTAAGTATTCTTTTTTTTATAATTTTTTTTGGATCATTAATCTACAATTACATGTGCAATATTATGCTTATTAAACTACCCGTTCATCAGGTCCTCCCGACCAACCCCATTACAGTCACTGTCCATCAGCGGAGTGAGATGCTATAGAATCACTACTTGTCTTCTTTGAGTTGTACAGCCCTGCCCACGCCCCCCCGAACATTACATCTGCTAATCATAATGCCCCTTTTTCCCTCTTATCCTTCCCTTCCCACCCATCTTCCCCAGTCCCTTCCCCTTTGGTAATTATTAGTCGTTCTTGGGTTCTGTGAGTCTGCTGCTGTTTTGTTCCTTCAGTTTTTTCTTTGTTCTTATACTCCACATATGAGTGAAATCATTTGATACTTGTCTTTTTCGGCTTGGCTTATTTCACTGAGCATAATACCCTCTAGCTCCATCCATGTTGTTGCAAATGGTAGGATTTGTTTTCTTCTTATGGCTGAATAATATTCCATTGTGTATATGTACCACATCTTTATCCATTCATCTACTGATGGACACTTAGGTTGCTTCCATTTCTTGGCTATTGTAAATAGTGCTGCGATAAACATAGGGGTGCATCTGTCTTTTCAAATTGGGCTGCTGCATTCTTAGGGTAAATTCCTAGGAGTGGAATTCCTGGGTCAAATGGTATTTCTATTTTGAGTTTTTTGAGGAACCTCCATACTGCTTTCCACAATGGTTGAACTAATTTGCATTCCCACCAGCAGTGTAGGAGGGTTCCCTTTTCTCCACATCCTCGCCAACATTTGTTGTTGTTTGTGTTTTGGATGTTGGCCATCCTCACTGGTGTGAGGTAATATCTCATTGTGGTTTTAATCTGCATTTTTCTGATGATTAGCGATGTGGAGCATCTTTTCATGTGCCTGTTGGCCAACTGATTTTCTTCTTTAGAGAAGTGTCTATTCATGTCCTCTGCCCATTTCTTAATTGGATTATTTGCTTTTTGCTTGTTAAGGTGCATAAGTTCTTTATATATATTGGATGTCAAACCCTTATTGCATACATCATTTATGAATATATTCTCCCATACTGTAGGATGTCTTTTTGTTCTACTGATGGTGTCCTTTGCTCTACAGAAGCTTTTCAGCTTGATATAGTCCCACTTGTTCATTTTTCCTTTTCTTTCCCTTGCCCGGGGAGATATGTTCATGAAGAAGTCGCTCGTGTTTATGCCCAAGAGATTTTTGCCTATGTTTTTTTCTAAGAGTTTAATGGTTTCATGACTTACATTCAGGTCTTTGATCCACCTTGAGTTTACCTTTGTGTATGGGGTTAGACAGTAGTACAGTTTCATTCTCTTACATTTAGCTGTCCAGTTTTTCCAACACCAGCTGCTGAAGAGGCCGTCATCTCCCCATTGTATATCCAAGGCTCCTTTATCAAATATTAATTGACTGTATATGTTTGGGTCAATGTTTGGATTTTCTATTCTGTTCCACTGGTCTGTGGGTCTGTTTTTGTGCCAATACCAAATTGTCTTGATTACTGTGGCTTTGCAGTAGAGCTTGAAGTCAGGGAGCATAATTCCCCCTGTTTCATTCCTCCTTCTCAGGATTGCTTTGGCTATTCGGGGTCTTTTGTGGTTCCATATGAATTTTAGAATTATTTGTTCCAGTTCATTGAAGAAAGCTGTTGGTAGTTTGATAGGGATTGCGTTGAATCTGTAGATTGCTTTTGGTAGTAGAGCCATTTTGACAATATTTATTCTTCCTAGCCAATAGCATGGGATGCATTTCCATTTGTTAGTGTCTTCTTTAATTTCTCTTAGGAGTGTCTTGTAGTTTTCAGAGTACAGGACTTTCACTTCCTTCATTAGGTTTATTCCTAGGTATTTTATTCTTTTTGATGCAATTGTGAATGGAATTGTTTTTCTGATTTCTCTTTCTGTTAGTTCATCATTAGTGTATAGGAAAGCAACAGATTTCTGTGTGTGAATTTTGTATCCTGCAACTTTGCTGAATTCAGATATTAGTTCTACTAGTTTTGGAGTGGAGTCTTTAGGGTTTTTTATGTACAATATCATATCATCTGCAAATAGTGACTATTTAACTTCTTCTTTACCAATCTGGATGCCTTGTATGTCTTTGTTTTGTCTGATTGCCGTGGCTAGGACCTCCAGTACTATGTTGAATAACAGTGGAGAGAGTAGACATCCCTGTCTTGTTCCCGATCTTAGATGAAAAGACTTCAGCTTCTTGCCATTAAGTATGATGTTAGCTGTGGGTTTGTCATATATGGCCTTTATGATGTTGAGGTTCTTGCCCTCTATACCCATTTTGTTGAGAGTTTTAATCAGGAATGGATGCTGAATTTTGTCAAATGCTTTTTCATTATCTATGGAGATGATCATGTGGTTTTTGTTCTTCTTTTTGTTGATGTGGTGGATGGTGTTGATGGATTTTCAAATGTTGTACCATGCTTGCATCCCTGGGATGAATCCCACTTGATCATGGTGTATGATCCTCTTGATGTATTTTTGGATTCTGCTTGCTAATATTTTGTTGAGTATTTTTGCATCTACATTCATCAGGGATATTGGTCTGTAATTTTCTTTTTTGGTGAGGTCTTTGCCAGGTTTTGGTATTAGAGTGATGCTGGCTTCATAGAATGAGTTTGGAAGTATTCCCTCCTCTTCTATTTTTTGGAAAACTTTAAGGAGAATGGGTGTTATTTCTTCTCTATATGTCTGGTAGAATTCAGAGGTGAATCCATCTGGTCCGGGGTTTTGTTCTTGGGTAGTTTTTTGATTACCAATTCAATTTCGTTGCTGGTGATTGGTCTGTTTAGTTTTTCTGTTTCTTGCTTGGTCAGTCTTGGAAGGTTGTATTTTTCTAAGAAGTCGTCCATTTCTTCTATGTTTTCCAGCTTGTTAGCATATAGAGTCTCATAATATTCTCTTATGATTCTTTGTATTTCTGTGGGGTCCGTCGTGATTTTTCCTTTCTCATTTCTGATTCTGTTTATGTTTGTAGATTCTCTTTTTCTCTTAATGAGTCTGGCTAGGGGTTTATCTATTTTGTTTATTTTTTCAAAGAACCAGCTCTTGGTTTCATTGATTTTTTTCTACTGTTTTATTCTTCTCAATTTTATTTATTTGTTCTCTGATCTTTATTATGTCCCTCCTTCTGGTGACTTTGGGCCTCATTTGTTCTTCTTTTTCCAATTTCAGTAATTGTGTCTTTAGATTATTCATTTGGAAATGTTCTTCCTTCTTTAAATAGGCCTGGATTGCAATATACTTTCCTCTTAGAACTGCCTTTGCTGCATCCCACAGAAATTGTGGCTTTGTGTTGTTGTTGTCATTAGTCTCCATATATTCTTTCATTTCTGTTTTGATTTGGTCGTTAACCCATTGATTAGTTAGGAGAATGTTGTTACGTCTCCATGTATTTGTGAGCCTTTTTGATTTCTTTCTAAAATTGATTTCTAATTTTATACATTTGTGATCTGAGAAGTTGGTTGATGGGATTTCAATATTTTTTCCTTTACTGAGGTTCTTTTTGTGGCCTAGTATGTGGTCTATTCTGGAAAATGTTCCATGTACACTTGAGAAGAATGTGCATCCTGCTGCTTTTGGGTGCAGAGTTCTGTAGATATCTGTTAGGTCCACCTGTTCTAGTGTGTTGTTCAGTGCCTCTGTGCCTTTACTTATTCTCTGTCTGGTTGATACGTCCTTTGGAGTGAGTGGTGTGTTGAATTCTCCTAAAATGAATGCATTGCTGTCTATTTCCTCCTTTGATTCTGTTAGTATTTGTTTCACATATGCTGGCACTCCTGTGTTGGGTGCATATATATTTATAATGGTTATATCTTCTTGTTGGACTGACCCCTTTATCATTATGTAATGTCCTTCTTTGACTCTGGTGACTTTTTTGTTTTGAAATCTATTTTGTCTGATACAAGTACTGCAACACCTGCTTTTTTCTCCTTGTTGTTTGCATGAAATATCTTTTTCTATCCCTTCACTTTTAGTCTGTGTATGTCTTGGGGTTTAAAGTGAGTCTCTTGAAGGCAGCATATAGATGGGTCTTGTTTTTTATTCATTCAGTGACTCTATGTCTTTTGACTGGTTTATTCAGTCCATTTACATTTAGGGTGATTATGGATAGGTATGTACTTATTGGCATTGCAGGCTTCAGATTCGTGGTTACCAAACGTTCAAGGTTAACTTCCCTACTATCTAATAGTCTGACAACTAACTTAATATGCTATTACAAACACAATATAAAGGTTCTTTTTTTGTTTGTTTGTTTGTTTCCTCCTTTTTCTTTCTATTCCATTCTTTATATATTAGGTATCATATTCTGTACTGTTTGTCTATCCTTTGATTGACTTTGGGAATAGTTAATTTAATTTTGCATTTTCTTATTAATTAGCTGTTCTATTTTCTTTACTGTGGTTTTATTACCTCTGGTGACAGCTATTAATCTGTAGGAACACTTCCGTCTATAGCAGTCCCTCCAAAATACACTGTAGAGATGGTTTGTGGGAGGCAAATTCTCTCAGCTTTTGCTTATCTGGGAATTGTTTAAGTCCTCCTTCAAATTTAAATGATAATCTTGTCAGATAAAGTAGTCTTGGCTCAAGACCCTTCTGCTTCATTGCATTAAATACATCATGCCACTCCCTTCTGGCCTGTAAGGTTTCTGCTAAGAAGTCTGATGATAACCTGATGGGTTTTCCTTTGTATGTGATCCTATTTCTCTCTCTGGCTGCTTTAATAGTCTGTCCTTATCCTTGATCTTTGCCATTTTAATTACTAGATGTCTTGCTGTTGTCTTCCTTGGGTCCCTTGTGTTGGGAGATCTGCGCACCTCCATGGCCTGAGAGACTATCTCCTTCCCTAGATTGGGGAAGTTTTCAGCAATCACCTCCTCAAAGACGCTTTCTATCCCTTTTTCTCTCTCTTCTTCCTCTGGTACCCCTATAATGCGAATATTGTTTCGTTTGGATTGGTCACACAGTTCTCTCAATATTCTTTCATTCTTAGAGATCCTTTTTTCTCTCTGTGCCTCAGCTTCTTTGTATTCCTCTTCTCTAGTTTCTATTTCAGTTATTGTCTCCTCCACCGTAGCCAATCTGCTTTTAATACCATCCATTGTGTTCTTCAGTGATTGGCTCTCTGACCGGAATTCATTCCTGAGTTCTTGAATATCTTTCCGTACCTCCATGAGCCTGTTAATGATTTTTATTTTGAACTCCCTTTCAGGGAGAGTCATAAGGTCCATATCATTTAAATCTTTCTCAGGAGTTGTGTTCATAGTTTTACTCTGGACCAGGTTCCTTTGGTGTTTCATATTTGTGTATGGCACCCTCTAGTGCCCAGAAGCTCTACTCTCTGGAGCTATTCAGCCCCTGAAGCAATGCGGGGATTGTAGGGGAGTGGTATTGGTGCCTCCTGGGAGGAAAGGGGTGTTTGCTGGTTCCTGGCTGCTATGCCTGTCTCCACTGCCTGAACCAGTGGGCTGAGCACACAGGTATAAGCCTCTGTCCTTTGCGTTTTTAGTTGCTATAGACAGATCTTCCCTCTGGCTGGCCTAACACCAGGGAAGGATTTCCCGGTTTGCAAGCCCAGTGGGGCTGGCCAGAAGAAAGGCGCACAAGTCTGCCTGTCACAGAAGGGGTTCTTGGAGCTGTGTAGGCAGCCAGGGAGCTGGAGCACCTGAAGATCGTGAAAGCTCCCAACCTGCTGGGCAGAGTGCACCCGGACAATTTTGTCTGCCTGTCCTTTCTTCTGAGCAGTAAGCTCCGTGCAATCCTTGCCCCTTTAGCAGCCCTCTTGCTAAGGGCTTCTTTGTTAGGAAGTCTCTCACACTGCCTGCCTTTCTTTTGTCCCTGAGCAACTGGGTATGGATCCCTGCTTTCACAAGCAGCTGGATTCTCAGTCTCTCCAGGAATTCTGCCTGTCTTAGCTTTCCAACCCCCTAATTACAAGAGTATCATGCAATCACCATGAAATGTAGGTTTGTACTCCCAGATCAGATCTCCAGAGTTAGGTATTCAGCAGTCCCACATCCCCACTCCCTCCCTGCTCCGTTCCTGTTCCTCCCACCAGTGAGCTGGGGTGGGGGAAGGGCTTGGATCATGCAGGACCACAGCTTTAGTAGGTTACCCTTTTCTGTGAGGGCTGCTCTTGTCTCCAGGTGTATGCAGTTTGTTGCCATCCTCTTTCCTGTTGCTCTTTCAAGAGTAGTTGAAGTAGCTTTATTTTCATATTATATGAGGTTTTAGGAGGAAGCCTCTGTCTCACCTCTCATGCCGCCATCTTTAATCCCTCTCCTAGTGGTGGTTTTTTTAAGATTTAATAGAATTATCTACATAGACGGTCATGTCATATGCAAATACTTTTACTTTTTCCTTTCCAATCTGAATGTTTTTAATTTGTTTTATCTTGCATATTACAATGGCTAAAACCTCCAGTATATTGAATAAAAGTGATAAGAGCAGTCATTCTTGTCATGTTGCTAATCTTAGGAGGAAAGTATTTGCCTTTTGGCATTAAATATGATGTTCCTGTGGGCTTTTAGTAGATATCCTTTGTCAGATTGAAGAAATTAGATTCTATTTTTAGTTTGCTGAGAGTTTTTATCATGAATGTCTGTTGAATTTTGTCAAATACTTCTGCATATATTGAGATGGTTATATGGTTCTTTTTTAGCTTATTATATGATGCATTACATTGATTAATTTTCAAATATTAAACCAACCTTGCATTCCTTGTCTAAAACCCACTTGATCATGATTATCATAATAATGATGTATTATCCTTTTATATATTCTTGTATTCAATTTGCTGAAATTGTTAAGAATGTTGGCATCTGTGTTTAAGAGACTATTGGTCTCAAATTTTTTCTTGTAATGTATTTCTCTGGTTTTCAAATCAGAGTAATAGTAATGCTGGCCACATAGAATGAGTTGTAAAAAAAAACTCCCAACTTCAACTTTCTGGAAAAATCTGTATGTAATTGGTAATCCGTTTCCTTAAATATTTGGTAAAATTCACAGTACAGCCATCTGGGCCCAGAATTTCTCTTTGTAGGAAGTTTTTAAACTACAGACTCAATTTCTTTGATATATGAGCTAAACAGCATATAATAGATAAAGGACTAATCAGGTTATCTTTTATTGAATGTGTCTCATAGTTTTTATCTTTCACAGCATTTATTCATTTCATCTAAGTTGTTGAATTAATTGGCATAAGTTTTTTATAAAATTTCCTAATTTTCCTTTTAATATCTGTAGAATCTATAATGTCACCACTCTCATTCCTATCATTGGTGATTTGTATGTTCTACCTTTTTCTGTCTTTTGCTTATCAGTCTAGCTAGAGGTGTAGCACTTTTATTGGTCTTCCCAAAAAAGTTTTATTCATTTTCTCTATTGCTTTTCTGTTTTCTATTTCTATTTCTGCTCTGATCTTTATTATTTTCTTTTTCCTATTTTAGTTTTTATTTTCTTTTCTTTCACTAGTTCTTTAAGGTGATTTGAGATCATTGTTCTCTTCTGATATAGGCATTTGCTGCTATAAATTTCCCTCTAGGTACTATTTTAGCTGAATCCAATAAATAGTATATTTTCATTTTCATTCCATTAAAAACACTTTGATTCCTCATTTAGAAATCTGTGATATAATTATAAAATAGTTGGAGATTTCCCAGATATCTTTGTTACTGATTTCTTTTTCAATTCTATTGTGGTCAAAAGACATGCTTTATGATGTGAATGATGTTTAAGTATTGAAACTTGTTTTATGGCCTAGAATATGATCAATCTTAGTAAACGTTCCATGTGCATTAAAAAAAAAAAGAATGTGCATTCTGCTGTTATTAGATTGAGTGTTCTATAAATGTAACTTGGGCCAAGCTGGTTAATAGCTGTTAAGTCTCCTATATCCTTACTGACTTTTTGTCTACATAACCCATTGGTCAAGGGAGGCCCATAGGTCATTAACTCTGACCCAAGTCTACAGCATCTGAGAAGCATCTGGGGCAAGAAGTAAGAGCTATCAGTGTAGGCCCAAGGATTCTATCAGCTTCTAAGTATATCTACCCCAATTATATATATTTAGGGACTATAGAAATAAACAAAGAGTAGGGCCAAACCCATTAAACCCATTAGGATGGACTTTGGCAAGGACTACATTTATCACTGGGCTTCCATAAAAACAGAGACCACAATGGTGTTCTGGATCTGTTAGGCTCCGTACCAGCTCAGACTTTATATCAAACCATCCTTGGTTGAAAAATCTGAGTATGCCTATCTCCCTGCACAGTTACCCTTGTAAATGATGTTAAATGACTGCCCCTTTGGGGAAGGATCAAGGAGTTGTTTATCATATACACTTGAGGAATCTTCCTCAAGGGAATCTGGGCTTTCCCTTCCATCAGTGGGCTCTAGATATGAACTGCCTTAGATCTGGAAATTGGGTGAGGAATCCAGTGTTTATACAAGTGGTTATTTGAGTCAAATAACATCCTAATAAGTTATCCTTCTGTTTTACCCCTTGGGACATCATGATCTTGACATTCTTCCCAGATTCATGCCTTGGTACCCATTAATTATGTCCTTTGGGTTTCTGACAAGTTCCATAACTTGACCTTCAATATTTCTGCATCCTATCATCTACACTAATATCAAGGAGTCAAATTTCATGGCAGCATCTTCTACCATCAATTATAGCCTGTAGAGGCCAGCCAATGCCAAGCTTCTCAAAAAGTTAGCAGTACAACCTTCAACATTACATTTCTTATTGCCTAGTTATTGACAAGTGTCATCTGAGCCTTCCAAGGGAAAACAGTCAAATGGTAGCTTTCCCAGTCTCAAACAACAAATCTCTTCTAACACTGACACTTCTCTGAGTTTTCTGACCCCTTCCTCCATACTGTGCCAAATAACTTCTAGAATTTCCACATCTTCCATATGCAATCCTAGCAGTGTGTTAGGATGAACTCCTGAAATCCTTGCCAGAGAATTAAAGTCTAATCATGAGTAAGTGTTACCATGCCACTCTCTCCTATCAATCTCATATCGGAGAAAGAGGGCCAAGAGGATTTGAAGTGGCATACCAGATGTGTCAATACAGTTATATATAATGCATAGTTAACACAACAACTTTAAAATTAGTGGACACCAGTAGAAAATTATATAATTTTGAAATACAGCTTTTTACTTAAAAATATAAATCAACATTACAAAGTTTGAAAATAAAAAACAATGGATTTTAACTATTTTGAATAAAACAGTAAGCCTTATATATTTGTTCAAAACCCTCAAAAAGTAGCCTGAGCAAATTAAATTATGATAGACTAATAATATATTTACTCTACTTTCAGATTTTGACTAATATGAAAATAACTTCATTTGTTAGGAGATAAAAAGTACATGCAAAGTAGAAAAATCATGAATTTTGATACAAGTAATATAATTCACTTATGTAAATAAACATAAAAAGACACTTTACACAGTAAAAGAAGTAAATAATTTGAGAGAAAAATAAACTATATTATTATATTTAAATAAACATAAAAAATATATTTGGATGATGGCTTTAATTTCCCCAATAGTCTTTATGAAGGTTTTGTACTTGATGGCAATGGTGCTTTTCCTTTCTGCTTAGCAGCCTTTTCAATTTTCGTCTGTAAATTTAAAATATTTGTGGATATAATAATTTGTAAAACATTCTAAGGAAAAAAAGGTTACACATACCTCATTTGAATTCTTATCTTATTTATCACAGCCGTTTCACAGTTATTTAGCAGTTTTTAAGCTGCTAAATGTTAAAGCCAAAATCTGAGAGTTGAAGGGACCTAATTGCACTTTTAAAATATGGTTTGATTTCAGTTTACCAAAGCATTTTCATTAAAATTGTACAATGAATATTGCTTTGGAGAAAGTGAATAATTTTAATTGCCACTAAAAAAATTTTTTTTTTTAAGCTTTAATGCCTAAACTTACATCCAACTTATGCACATTCCCTATAGGGTTAGAAAATACACCTAATCCAGTTGGATTATCTCCAGAACATGGACTGCTTTAAGGATTAGTTTTCTTAATTTTAGTTTCCACATTTCCACAGTTACCTTTCTGAAGTTTGTCCTTCACTGTAACTGAAGCAAAGAAGAAGCTTGCATACCCTAAACGGTGGCCTTGTGACCTTTTAGAAACATATAAACCATTTTCGTGGGGAAAAAAAGAACCCAGAGAACACAAAGCCCTCTGGCCTCTTACTACCACTCACACTCATACCCTATTCCCTGAGACAGCACCACTGCCTTACCCTGCAAGAGAAGGGGAGAGAAAATATGGGGCATAGGAGATGGAGGCAGAGCCTCCTACCTTTTAAGGTGACAGGAATAATATCAAGAAACCAAAAGGCACCCAGTAAAACCAATCTGCTCAATCTCATCAAACAGAAAATAATAACTTCCCAATAATAAAACTTAATGAATCTCACCCTTCTCTTCCCCCTTTTTTTTTTCCTCTACCTCCATTATGAGTCGGTTAAAAACCTCATCCAGAAATCATCCCCTCACATTACTCTTACACACTATACCAGCCAACAGGTCATCTGAGGGACCCCCATGAACACACTATGTTAAGGCAAAGATTACAGGCTTTGGAGTCAGGGAAGTATCTGAATCCTCTTTCTATCATTTATCAAACATTTGAGGCAAGTTATTTAGCCAACAGCTTCCTCATTTGTCAAAAAAGGTCATAGTAATAAGTATTCCTCAGGGTTCTAAAGGTGTAAATAAGATCATATATAGAAAGATCTAGGTACTTAATAAGCACTCAATAAATGGTAGTCACTTTTCCCCTCTCACTTAGAGCCAAGTGTTAGATTTGTAACATCAAAAGAGAGCAAAGATGCTAAACAAAGCCAAAGCAGTGCTTGCTCATTTGAAATAGGACTTAGCAAATACTTCCACTTAGTCTGGTGTCCAAAGAGCAAAGATACGCCTCTTGTTTTTTCTGTTTTTGTTTTATTTTGTTTTGTTTAATTTCCTGGCACCAACACAGTGCCTTGCACCTAGTTGACCTTTGGTGATTGTTTTCTTAATCAAAGTCTCCTTTCTTGTGAAAAAGAAACTAAAGGTCCTCCACAGTGGAAGGAAATAATTTGACCTGACATATAAAAGCAAAAAGGCAACTCTTTAATAGTATGTGTAAGTAGTTGGTAAACTATGTCACCACAAAGGCTTCTGTTATCAAAGGTGACTCATACTAATCAGATTCTTGCCCACAGCAAATGGTATCAACAATTAGCAAAGGATACAAGCAAAACAAGACACAGATTTAGTGTTGCTTTCTGAAGGGGGCCTAAACCCACCAGATTCAGTTGCTGATCATCCCTTTTCCCTCAGTGATGTGTGTCCTGGTTTTTGGAGTAAAAGGCTAACAATGTGTATGGTACATGTCAGCTCAGAGATAGTTGTTTAGGTTTGAGCTTCTTAGCTTTATACTCCACTAATCACACAGGCTAAAGACTTTATAAGCCTTATTGCATAAATCCATAAATCTCACAGTCTGGAGTGTTATAAACTACATCTCATAAATCCATAAATTCTCCATCTATTTATAAGAAGCAGTCTGGATGGGTCAGCTATATCCTTTAAAACATTCACAGAGAAGAACTTCTCCATTATCTTTCCACAAGAAAATACCACTGGCATGTTTTCAAGGCAGTCAACACTACCCAGGCTTCTGGAGGAGGTAAAGAAGGAATCCTAAAAGTGTAAATAAGATCATAAAGCCTATGAGGAAAACCTGAAGTTCAGCTGTGAATGTATATGTTCCAAGAACAGAGATCAACTTGATTATAAATCTATCCTTGTTGATGCTGTTGCAAAAATAGCCTTTTTTTTCCTCACTCTGACCATTTTATTTTCCTCCCTGAGATTCTACCACCATCATCTTTCTCCCTTAGACTTGAGCTTTCTGTGCTGTCCAGTAAGGTAGCCATTAGCCACATGTGGCTACTGAACATTTGAAACATGGCTACTGCAACTGAGGAAACAAATTTAAAATTTTAATTTATTTAAATTTAGACTTACAGAGCCACATACGATGAATGGCTACAATACAGATATAAAATATTTTTATCCCTGCATTAAATTCTACTTTCTAATTCTGCCTTAAATCATATCCAGGACTCTCCCCTTCTACTTTGAAATTCTTCATCAGGAAAACTAAGCTGATCTCTTTGTCCCCTACTCATTTCCTCTGCTCTTGATGGTGAATTTATTTAATGGTCTTCTTTTTCCACACCTTTAGTTACTCCATAAGTTCTTGTCTAACAGTTGCAGAGGATATACAAAATGTGACAAGAATGTCTTTACTTTCATGGCACTTGTTACCTACTTGGAGAAATCATAAATGGCCACAAAGTAACTTTAAAATAAGCCGGAAGGAAAGTATTCTGGGGAATATACCAAATGGCTGGATCCCATTCCTCATAGCTCATCAAGTCAACATCCTTTTATCTGGTGATAAACAAAAGCAAAGCTAAACTCTCAAATATGACACTGTCATGAGACATATCAAATGTGTAAGTAGATGATGTGTGAAAGCAAATATCACTTATATCTGTGGGTTTTTTTTCAATTATCCATGAATATTTATTGAAAACTTCACTATGTACAAGGCACTGTATTTAGTTCTGGGAAAAATACAAAGAAGAAAATACTATGCTTATCTCCAAAGAAGTTTACAGTGTGGTGGAGAACTGATGAAAATTATCATTACTGAAAGCTGGGAACACAGCAATGCTGTAGTTGTTGAATAGTGGATATTGTTAAAATGCCTTTATGTTTAGTGTTCTGTTTCTTAAAGGATACTGAGTAATTTTAACTTGAGTCTGGATATATCTAGAAGCCACTAAGAAGAAATACTACATATTAAGAATTCAAGATACAATTTACAGATCTGCTGATGATTCATATTTATTAACAGTTTTATTTGTACATTTAGTTGATCTTTATGATCCCCATATGTTAACCAATGTATTACATATATATTATTCATTAGCCCTATTTCTCTGAATTGTTCTAAATAAGCCTCAAAGCCTAACTCCAGCTATAAGACTTTTTAAATTATTTTTAATGATGATCCAAATCAATGTATTAATGTTCCACAGTGTCTTTGTTATAAGCAAATATTATCGTACACAGATTTTCCCCACACACTTACCCTTTCCTGGTATCGTCTTTCAAAGAAAGCCATATCATCCTCTTCAGGTCTCCTCAAGGAAGAAACCTGACTACTTGTACCTACTAATAAGGAAAAAAAATTCTAAGTAATATAGGTATATAATTATAAATTCTCCTGAAATAAAGAAAACTTTCCTCCTACCCAGTGATTTAAATAAACCCAATAATAATATATTTTTCAAACCAGAAATGATCTAAATGGATAATTGATCCTACTACCTAAGTCTCTTTTAGAAAGCAGAGCAGTGTAAGACAAAAGTAGTTTTCATTGGCAAACATTATCCAAATATTCATATTAAATATAATGCCATATGGCTATTTCATATAAGAGCACACTCAGCTTTTTTCAGCTACATTTTGCATCTTATAGCTACACTAGAAATTCATGCACAGAACTAACTATAGAAGGTTCGTGCTATGATCTGAGTATTTGTGTCTCCCCAAAATTAATACATTGAAATCCTAATGTCCAATGTGATGGTCTTAGGAGGTGGGGCCTTTGAGAAAGTGAAGCCCTCATGAATGTGATTAGTGTTCTTAGAAAAGAGACCTTGCAGAGATCCCTCTACCCTTCTATCATGTGAGAGCACAATGAGAAGGCAACAGCTGATGAATCAGGAAGAAGGCCTTCATCAAAACACAACTATGCTGGCACCTGATCTTGGACTTCCAGCTCCATAACTGTGAGAACTTTCTGTTCCTTATAAGCTACCAAGTCTATAATGTTTCATTATAACCACCCAAACTGGCTAGGACATTTTGCATAGGCAACCACAAGTGGTGATACTACCTGCTTTGAAATTTGTCAAAACTAAAATAATTTTAACCGTTTTCCATGATATTTACTTTTTAAAACTAATCAAATACTAGTTTGTGATTAAAGGAATTTTAAATTGCTTCAAGAAGGAAAATCTGGTTTTCTTTGTAGGCACACTAAGAGCCTGGTCTCATGGGCAAGTCCACCTTCATTTCAGGTGAATGCCTTGGTCGGGTCCCTTCATAGCCAAAATAGAATTACCAACCTGAACACCTGTTCTAGTTTTTAAAGCATATGAATTCACCCTCAATCAGCAACAGAAAAGTCATATTACTCCAGACAGTCACCAGAGAGTACAACCACACTGCAACTATCTAACAAAAGCCTTGCTAAGAAAAGAAAAGTTGCTTAGAATATGTGGTATCTATCTATTCATCTGAAAACTCTGGGTTTCTCCTTCGATTATGTTGACTGAGCTCTTGCAGAATCACCTTCACTGAGCTGCATTTTAATGGTATGTTTCCATTTGTCTGGCAAACTGGTATATTACACGTTCATCAAGGGTAGTTATCAGAAATAAGCGACCACATATGCTGCATTTGCTGAAAAAATATTTTTAAGGACCTTGGGCCACTGCATCACTGACAGTCACTACCTAGCCAGACATCTTTAAAATCCAGCATTGGTGTAACTTTCATTAGCCCTGAGGTACTCACATTCCTCCTTTCTAATAAGGAAAAGTATTTAATTCCACCTTCCTTTGTGCCTTGACTGTCACTACACTCAGTTAAAACTGAAGCTTAATGCATCAATTACTTCAATCTTGAAAGTTGACACAATTGTGTCCTTTTTCTTGGTTCTGATGTCTTACTTCCATCTACATTTTATCATTTCATTGTGTATTGTTTTTGTAAGCACAACACAACACTTACGGTTGCCTATACAAACTGTTTTAAAATTGCTTGCAGAGAAAGTCAGAGTACATGGAATGGTCATATGAAAATCCAAATAAATCAGAGAAATTCTCATTTTAAAATATTTTTAAATATTAAATATCTAATCATAAAAATTCCTTCTTTAATATTTTCATTCTTGTTTTCAATAAAGTAACTAGAATATTAGTGCTTAGAAATGAATCCTATTTATCTTCATGTGTAACTTATAAATGATAAAACCTTGCAAACCTCTAACTATGACTGGATCATTTGGGAGAGCCTGAAGGATCAAAGCGATTAGTCTACTAGAGGGTTCTCTTATTCAGACTTCAAAGCAGTATCATGTACCAGAATAAGGTTTGAAAACTTGGTTGTCACTGTGTTATCAGAATCTTCCTAATTCTCAGAGTTAGCCATTTTTCCCAATAAAAAATGAAGTTTCTTGCTTTTTCTCAATGTTTGGCCAATAAAAAAGTAAAGTGATAATCAAATTGTGGTAATACTGGAAAAAAGAAAGAGATCTAGAAAATTAATCAGTCTATATACTTTTACTTACTACACCTAAAATATTTCTCAATTTAATTTCATTACCATCTGTTGGTGTTTCTGGAGAAGAACTCGATGATGCCTGAAATGCTTTTAGAAATGGGTGGTCCACAGCCATAATTGGAGAGTCTAAAAACTCAACTGATGGTGAACCTGAGAACAAAATATATGAAGAATAAAAATTGAATCTCTATTTCTTAAGATACAAAGAAGTTCTTTCAAATGTGAAGTAAATTAGAACCTCAGCCAAATTATCAGAAAAAAATCTTTTCTGTAAAAAGGAAAATTTTATTTAGATTTTTATCTGCCATATAAAGGCAAATGGGTAAAAAGTATTTTTGTATTTCTCAGAGATCTTTTTCGTATACACACAAACAATATTATACACAAATGTAATTGTATGTCAGCAGAGAAGTACAAAATCTTAACATGGTTACAGAACGCTACCAAAAGCAAGACATTTACAATGAAGAACCACTAGTTGAAGAGAACAGAATAGTGTATTTTTTCTTTATTCCTCTTTAGGAAACCACCTTAAAACAAAGTTGGAAAAATAAAGAAAACTAATTCAATGAAATGAAGAAACATCCACAACCCCAAACCACAAACTACAAAGACCAAATGCTAAATTCATTGACTTCTGGACGAAAAAGAAGGAAGCTGCAGAGACAATGTACAGGGGCTCTGTCTTCTACACAAACCCCCGCCTCCCCCACATCCCTATCCCCATACCCTGGGTAGAGGGAAGGAAATAAACTTTTAATCCTATTTGTTTTTAACGGTTTGTCCTTTTAACAACATAGTATGGGACAACTGCTGCCTTTCAGACTCGGGTTGCCCCATTCCCCACCTCCTCTATCATGTGGCTGTGAGAATATAAGAGAAGGAGCTCAGGTCCAGTCAGGTCCTTGGTTGTACATGTGCTACTGATCTCAAATGCTCAAGGATGGGGTTCAAGTTGTAATTCAGTCTCTCACACCTGCTCTCACTAGACGTCCACACCCCTCATTGCCTGCCACTTCCTCTACTGAATCCCCAGAGCTCTACAGATCCCCTCTAGCGCTGCACTGAGGTTACCCTTGCCCCTTGCTATGACAAGATGCCATGGCAGGCCCACTGCCTCACAGCTCAGCTGCCTTTCAAGCACACCTAAGAGCTAAGAACTATGGACCTCTTCTGCATCACAAAGAAACCACATTCCAGCAAGGGGTCACCTCTGTCCAGAACTTTACATGGCTCATAGAACAGACCTGCTCTGCTCCGGGATCCCCTACACTGGAAGTAAAGAGAAAAATGTGTTTCCTCTCCTCACTTTCACCTTTCTTCACTCCATCTTCTCCCAGGATAGAGAAGGGAGAGGGTTTATTTTTTTTATTATAAAGATATTTAAATGCTCCACATCACTAGTCATCAGGGAAATGTTAATTAAAACCACACTGAGATATCACCTCACACCAGTAAGGATGGCCAACATCTAAAAGACAAGAAACAACAAATGCTGGTGAGGATTCAGAGAAAGGGGAACCTTCCTATCCTGTTGGTGCGAATGTCAATTAGTTCAACCATTGTGGAAAGCAATATGAAGGTTCCTCAAAAAACTAAAAATAGAAATACCATTTGACCCAAGAATTCCACTCCTAGGAATTTACTGGAAGAAAACAAGATCTTTGATTCAAAAAGACATATGCACCCCTATGTTTATCACTGCACGATTTACAATAGCCAAGATATGGAAGCAACCTAAGTGTCCATCAGTAGATGAATGGACAAAGACGATGTGGTCATATACACAATGGAATATTATTCAGCCATAAAAAGAAAACAAATCCTACCATTTGCAACAACATGGATGGATCTAGAGGTTATTATGCTCAGTAAAAGAAGCCAGGAAGAGAAAGACCAATACCAAATGATTTCACTCATTTGTGGAGTATTAAAAAAAAAAGCAAAACTGAAGGAATAAAATAGCAGCAGACTCACAGACACCAAGAAGCTACTAGCGGTTATCAAAAAGGAGGGGCTGGAAAGGATAGTGGGGGGAGAGAGAGGGAGAAGGGGATTAAGGGGCACTATAATTTGCAATCACAATATAGGTAGGTCATGGGGAAGGCAGTACAGCATGGAGAAGACAAGTAGTGACTCTATAGCATCTTACTATGCTGATAGACAGTGACTGTAATAGAGTATGTGAGGACTTGATAATGTGGTTGAATGTTGAAACCAGTGTTGTTTTTGTGAAACCATCATAAGATTGTATACCAATGATACTTTAATTAAAAAAAAATACTTAGGTAATGAAATACCAGAAGTCACAAAAAGGCAAAGATGCCAATTACTACCACTATTATTTAGCATTGTTCTGAAATGCCAGTCATTTTTTAAGACAAGAGTAAGAAAAGTAACTAATATTAGAAAAGAAGGGGCCAAATTAACTACACTTATTTAAAACTCTGGTAACAGTGACTGGTGACGAAACAGTTTTAAAAACATTTGGTTTTTTATGAACAAACAATAATCAACTAGAAAATATAAAGGAATAAAAAAATCCATGTATGATGGCTATAAAAAAAGATGAAATACCTAGAAATAAAATGAGAATTGTGCAGGACTTTTATGAAGATAACTTCAGAATTCCATTAGCTACAGAAGAAGACAAATAAATGAAGAGACTCAATTTAAAATATCAATTCTTACTACATTAATCTATACATTCTATGTGATATCACTGAAATAATAGAATGTTTTTGTAATAATAGAATGCTTTCAAAAATTGTTTTCAAAATTCTAAAAAAAGTAAAAGGTAGGAACAGGTCAGGAAAATTCTTAAGTAATAAAATGAAGCCATAAATATTAACTTACTATAAAGCTACCATACTTAAAATTTGGTAGTTGCACAGAAATAGACAATGAGGTAGGTTAATGAGTCCAGAACAATTTCTGGGTTGAATCGAACCCTACCACTTACTGGCTAAATAAGACAGAAAAAGATGTTTTACTTCTCTGTGCTGAATTCCCTCATCTGTATATTAGGATTAATTAGAGCCCCTAACTCAGAGTTATTGTGAGGATTAAATGAGGTAATAGATGTAAAGAGGTTGGAACAACCCCTGGCAGTCAAAGCTGCAAACATCAACATCATCATTATTTTTTTGCCACTGGTAATTGGGTTTTCTGTAACCGTTGCATGAGCCTAATTCAATCATGCACCCATGAAAATTGAAAAGGGATTTATTTACGGAATTTAAAAGCTAGATGTAAAATTACCTAAAAGAGAAAATACACAGATATACCAAGGCAATCTTGAAAAAAAAAAACAGGAGGAATTTACCATACCAAATATCAAAACATACTATGAAAATAATAATTAAAAATATGTAGTATCAGCACACAATAGACAAATAGGCCAATGGCACAAAATAGAGTATGAATGCATATGATAAAGGTACAGTTTCTAATTATTTGGGAAAGAATGGTGTTTAAACAACTTGCCATGAATTTGGACAAAAACTGAAGTTTTACACACCTTACACTTTCAATAAATAAATTCCAGATATATGAGAAAGCTAAACATAAAAACAAAATAATTAAGTATTAAAGTGAAATAAGGGAAAACACATTTTACAAAATTGGAGTAGGGAAGGTCTGCTTCCAAAATAAAAACCGTAAAAAAAAAAAAGATTGAGATAAATGACAGATTGAAGAAAATATCTAAATATCTGCAAAATAACAAAGGATTAGCATACAGAATATATATGAAGACTTCATATAACTCAATGAGAAAAGATAAAAACACAAAAATGAACAAAGTATATGACAATTCAGAAAGTAAAATGGCCAATATATATGAGAAGACTCATCTCATTAATAATCAAGGAAATCAAACTGAAACACTAACATTTTTACGTGTCAGACTGGCAAAATATTAAGTTTAATGATATCTATGATAAGCACAAATGTGAGGAAATAGGTAAGCTAAATACCCACTGGAGGTATAAACAAGTACAGCATTTTGGGAGAGCAGTTTAACAGAATTTACTAAAATTTGAAGTATGTGTACATACTTCAACCCAACAATTCTACTCTGTATCTACCATAGAGTCAAATTCACACAGTGTACAAGGTAGCAAGTTCAAGAAACTTTTTGACACGACAGGTTGTCAAGGCAAAAAAACAGAAACAACCTAAAAGCCATGAACTAAGTAATGGTTTTGATAAACTGATAGTATCTATAGTGTGGGATACTATGCAGTATAGTTAAAAAGAAAGAGATTTGTGTGTCCTGACATAATATGCTTTCAAATTTTTTCAAAGTTAAAAAAGGAAAGTAAACTATAAAAATGTATGTTAAAAAGAAAAATTGATAGCAGCAAATTACCCTCTGTGAAAGAATCTGGGGTAAAGTGTCCAAGGAGATACTGTACTTCACTTCTAAAAAGAAAAATTGATAGCAGCAAATTACCCTCTGTGAAAGAATCTGGGGTAAAGTGTCCAAGGAGATACTGTACTTCACTTCTATTGTTCAACTATTTTATTAAACAAAAATAATCACTTATATCCAGGTAATTTCTTGTAATTAAAAATATATGCTTATTGTAAAAAAAATCCACATACACAGAAGTATTTAAATTAGATAAGAATCATATTTTTCTCCCCAATCCCACTCAATTCAGAAGAATCCTGACACCTTCAATAGTTTGAGATATATCCAATTAAACTTTTCCTTATACTACCTAAAACATGTATGTATACAAGCAGATACAGCCATATCTTGGCTATTGTAAATAGTGCTGCAATAAACATAGGGATGCATATGTCTTTTTGAATCTAAGAAATTATATTCTTTGGGTAAATTCCTAGGAGTGGAATTCCTGAGTGAAATGGTATTTCTGTTTTTAGTTTTTAAAGGAACCTCCATATTGTTTTCCACAATGGTTGAATTAACTTACATTCCCACCAGCAGTGTAGGAGGGTTCCCCTTTCTCCATATCCTCATCAGCATTTCTTGTTCTTAAGTCATTTTGATACTGGCCATCCTAACTGCTGTGAGGTGTTATCTCATTGTGGTTTTTATTTGCATTTCCCTGATAATTAGTGATGTGGAGCATCTTTTCATGTGCCTGTTGGCCATGTGAATTTCTTCTTCGGGGAATTGTCTGTTGATATCCTCCTCCCATGTTTTAATCGCATTATTTGCTTTTTGGGTGTTGAGGCATGTGAGTTCTTTATATATTTTGGATGTTAACCCCTTGTCAGATATGTCGTTCACAAATATATTCTCCCATACTGTAGGATGCCTTTTTGTTCTGTTGATGGTGTCCTTTTCTGTACAGAAGCTTTTTAGTTTGATGTAGTCCCATGTGTTCATTTTTACTTTTGTTGCCCTTGCTCGAGGAGATGCATTTAGAAAAAAGTTGCTCATGTTCATATTCAGATTTTTGTCTAAGTTTTCTTCTAAGAGTTTTATGGTTTCATGACTTACATTCAGGTCTTTGATCCATTTTGAGTTTACTTTTGTGTATGGAGTTAGACAGTCAGCCAGTTTCATTCTCTTGCATGTAGCCATCCAGTTTTTCCAACACCAGTTGTTAAAGAGGCTGTCTTTTCTCCATTGTATGTCCACAGCTCCTTGATTGTATATTAATTGACCATATATGCTTGGGTTTATATCTGGGCTCTCTAGTCTGTTCCATTGGTCTATAAGTCTGTTCTTGTGCCAGTACCAAATTTTTTATTACTGTGGCTTTGTAAGAGAGCTTGAAGTCAGGGAGCGTAATTTCCCCCACTTTATTCTTCCTTCTCAGGATTGCTTTGGCTATTCGGGGTCTTTTGTGGTTCCATATGAATTTTAGAACTATTTTCTCTAGATTGTTAAAGAATGCTGTTGGTATTATGATAGGAATTGCATTGAATCTGTAGATGGCTTTAGGCAGGATGGCCATTTTGACAATATTAATTCTTCCTGTCCATGAGCACAGGATGTGTTTCCATTTATAGGTATCTTCTTTAATTTCTCTCATGAGTGTCTTGTAGTTTTCAGAATATGTCTTTCACTTCCTTCATAGGTTTATTCCTAGGTATTTTATTCTTTTTGATGCAGTTGTGAATGGAATTGTTTTCCTGACTTCTCTTCTTCTTCTGGTACCCCTATAATACGAATATTGTTCTGTTTGGATTGGTCACACAGTTCTCTCAGTATTCTTTCATTCTTAGAGATCCTTTGTTCTCTCTGTGCCTCAGCTTCTTTGTATTCCTCTTCTCTAATTTTTATTTCATTTATCCTCTCCTCCACCATATCTCATCTGCTTTTAATAACCTCCATTGTGTTCCTCAATGATTGGATCTCCATCCTAAATTCATTCCTGAGTTCTTGAATATTTTTCTGTTCCTCCAGGAGCATGTTTATGATTTTTATTTTGAAATCTCTTTCAGGGAGATTGATTAGTTCAGTCTCAGCCGTTTTTCTTGTGGTGTTGAGATTTTGCTTTGAACCAGGTTCCTTTGATATTTTATATTTGTATGTGGCACCCTCTAGAGCTCAGAAGCTCTACTCTCTGGAGGTGCTCAGCCCCTGGAGCAATGTCAGGGGTCGCAGGGGAGTGGTGCTGGTGCCTGGGGGGAGGAAAGAGCTGTTTCCTGCTTCCCAGCTGCTCTGCCTGTCTCCACTGCCAGAATCAGTGGGCTGAACACACAGGTGTAAGCCTCTATGCTTTGCGTTTGTAGCTGCTGTAGGTGGGGCTTCCCTCTGTCTGGCCTGATGCTAGGGCAGGGTTTGCCGGTTTGTGAGCCAGGTGTGGGCTGGCCAGGAGGAAGGCACAGCAGGCTGCATATCACAGTGAGGGGCCTTGGAGCTGTGCAGCCAGCCAGGGGGCTGGAGCGCCTGAAGATCATGAAAGTTCCCAACCTGCTGGGAATAGTTCCCCAGGACAATTTTGTCTACCTGTCCTTTCTCCTGAGCAGTAAACTCTGGCAATCCTTGCCCCTTTAGCAGGCCTCTTACTTTTAGGAAGTCTCTCAGACTGCCGGCCCAGATAAGCTGGATACGGATCCCTGTTTTACACAAGCAGCTGAAATCTCAGTCTCTCCAGGTATTCCGCCTGTCTTAGCTTGCCAACCCCACTAATCACCAGAGCACCATACAATGTAGGTTCATGCTCCCAGAGCAGATCTCCAGAGCTAGGTGTTCAACAGTCCCAGACCTCCACTCCCTCCCCACTCTGTTTTTCTTCCTCCCACCCGTGAGCTGGGGTAGGGGAAGGTCTTGGGTCTGCCAGGTCACGGATGTGGTATGTTACCCTGTTCCGTGAGGTCTGTTCTTTTCTCCAGGTGTATGCCGTCTGGCACAGCCTTCTTTCCTGTTGCTCTTTCAGGATTAGTTGTATTAATTATATTTTTGTATTATATGTAGTTTTACAAGGAGGTCTCTGTCTCACCTCTCAGGCCACCATCTTTAATCCCTCTTAAAGCTTCACTATTGTTAACACACATAAAAACAGTATGTCAAACTCCCATTCCATATACCATCACTTACCAATTCCACTGTTATCTAATCGCATGTAGCCTTCTGCCAGTGAGCTGAAGCCAGTTAATCCTCCCATTGCTGCATAAGGAACATCCTGTCCCACTGGTTTTCCCTGGGCCAGTCTTTCTTGCTTAGTTTCCACTACTGTGTCATGCGCATATGCAGGCTGACCACAAGCACAAGTGAAGCAACTGTGGAATCCTGAACATCTGGAACCTGAATCAAGGTGTAAAGGCAGTTAAATATTTTTAAATATAGGTACTGCTGTCTACCCTAAAAATATCTGACTTGGCCAAAGCCCCTGAATCTGTATCCCTCATATGCTGGCCTCTGGCCCCTATAACTCCTACCTCCTGCCCCGAAACCCTTCCATTCACCACTTTTACTTCCAAAAGATGCTAAAATGGTAAGGAAGTATGTAGCAGGGAAAAGAAATTGAAAAAAAAACAACTAGAACTAAAAGAAATTGAGCTAAATACTGGAAAGCCAGGAAACGCAGGCCCTCTCCTCAAGATACTACAGTTAAAAGCAGATGTGGCCGCCTCAAAACCCAAAAGCAAATAACCTGATTAAAAAATGAGCAGAGGACCTGAATAGACACTTCTCCAAAAATAAATTCAGATGGTCAACAGGCACATGAAAAGACACCCCACATCACTAAGCAACAGGGAAATGCATATTAAAACCACAATGTGGTATCACCTCACACCAAGTTAGGATGGCCACTACCCAAAAGACAAGAAACCACAAATGCTGGTAAGGATGCGGAGAAAGGGGAATCCTCCAATAATGTTTATAGGAATGTAAATTGGTTCCACTGTTTGTGGAAAGGAATATAAAGGTTCCTCAAAAACTAAAAATAGAAATATCATTCAACCCAGGAATTTACCAGAAGAAAACAAGATCCCTGATTCAAAGGAATATTTTTCAGCCATATTATTCAGCCATAAAAAGAAAACAAATCCTACCATTTGCAAAACATGGATGGAGCTGGAGGAAATTATGCTCAGTGAAATAAGCCAGGTGGAGAAAGACAAGTTCCAAATAATTTCCCTCACTTGTGGAGTATAACAACGAAGCAAAGCTGATGGAACAAAATAGCAGCAGACTCACAGACTTCAAGAAGGAAATAGTGGTTACCAAAGGGAAGGGGCTGGGGAGTGTGGGTGGGAAGGGAGGGAGAAGAGGATTAAAGGGCATTATGATTAGCCCTCACAATATAGGTACATCACAGGGAAGGCAGTACAGCATGAAGAAGACAAGTAATGACTCTATAGCATCTTACTACACTGATGGACAGTGACTGCAATGGGGTGGGGGGTTGGGGGGACTTGATAATGTGGAAGAATGTTGAAACCACAATGGTGTTCATGTGAAACCTTCCTAAGATTGTATATTAATGATATTTTAATTAAAAAATGTGTGGCAGCAAAAATTACAATCAAAATATAAGTTGGTCATGTGATGGTAGTACAGCATGGAGAATATAGTCAATTATTCTTTAACATCTTTCTATGTTGACAGATAATAACCACACTAGCGGGGTGAGGATTTAATAATATGGGCAACTGCTGAACCACTGTGTTGTACATTTCTGTACATTTGAAACTAATACAAGACTGTATATCAATGATACTTCAATTAAAAAATTTTTAAAAAAAACAGGTGTAGCAGAACAGCCCAGTGGCCAGGACCAGGTAAAAAGATAATGTGGAAACCTCCCTATAGATCAATTCCCCCCAAAAAAACATATTGGAAAGCCAACCCACAGACACAAAAAGGACGCAATGGAATATTGTTTAACAATAAAAGGAAAGAAGTACTTATACATGTTGCAACATAGATGAATCATAAAAACCTTATGCTAAGTGAAAGAAGTCAGTCAAAAAAGACCACGCATTCTATGATTCCATTCCTAGAATAGGCACTTCCACAGAGACAGAAAGTAGATTACTGGTTGCCTATGGCTGAAGGGACAGGAGAATAAGAAGAGACTGTTAATGGCTATAGGGTTTCTCTTTGGGGTGATGAAAATGTTCTGAAATTTATTGGTGATGATTGCACAACTCTGTGAATATATTAAAAGCTATTAAACTGCACTCTTGAAATGGATGAGTTGTACAGTATGTGAATTATATCTTAATAAAATTGTTACATACACACACAAAAAAACCATACTGAAATGGAGGCTAGAATACCCCAGGAACAAAATTTTTACACATTCACACTTCTGACAAATGTGCATGGGAAACAAGGCATGTAATAAAGTTTATCAAACTACTTCCATGTTTAGCCAGTAAAATACATTTATTCTTGCCACTGACATTAAAAATGTCTTACATTTTATCATAAGATTTCAATTCAAACTACTACACAAACAACTGGATTAACTATCTCTTGAAGTAAATATACTGAACAAATATCCTACCCATACTAAAGGGTTTTTAAAAGTATGATCAACGAAAAGGTCTTAGGGGAAGGAGATTTGGATTTGGGTATAGTTACGAGGTAAGGGTGCTATTGCACATAAAAGGTTATGATCATCCTGTTATTTTCTGCTTTTCCCATCAGCCTATGTTCTAAGAAATAACATAATAATCTACCAACAATTATAAAATGTTTTCCCACTCATCAAATTCTTTTTAAAAACCTGTGGGTAGAATTTAGTTGATAAGACTCCCACTATTCAAAAATTTCAATCAGATCATGTCTAGTGAGTCTTTAAAATCCGCTATTACACTTTATCTGAATTACATGATATTAGGGTTTATGATTGCAAAGCATACAAAATAACTGAGTTTCTCCACAAAAATAAAATTTAAGAATAGCTATCCATCAAATTCTTCTTGGTTAATACCAACTCTCTAGCTGAATAAAACTGGCACAAAGATACATTAAATATTCAATAAAGAAATAAAAGCATACTGTTTGTGTGTTTATGATAACGTAACTCACAGGCATTGCACAGGAAGCCAGGTGCAGCAGTGTGCTGATCAGCAAAGTGTTTGCACCTGCAGCGAATGGGCTGCGCACCATTCAAAGGGACATACAGGTAAGCCCTGCAGGGGCAGCCAGGCACTCGGCAAGGCAGACCAATGGGGCGCTGCTGCGGAATTGTTTCAAAGTCAGTTTTATGTTGTTTATACCTAAGAAAAAAAAAGAGGAGAAATAAAAACACAATGCGGGTATTGCCAGAAATGACAATGTCTATTCTGTTAAATGCAAAATAATCCTTCTTTATTTTATTTTGTTGTTCTTTTTAGTAAGAGGAAAATAAACTCCCCTATATGCATTATCTCTGTCTGCTATATTACTCTGGTCAGAAAAAATCTTTACTCTTTTAGATTTTTTTATTTTTAGTCTTTTAAAAAGAGTTTTCTCAGCAATATACAAAGAAATAACATGGATTCCCTTAAAATACTTACCACTACAATTCTTTAGTATGAAAGCACAACCTAAGAGTATGAAAAAAGTTCTTTATAAAAAATTTCTTTATCAGAGTATATTGCTTAAACTTATTTGCAAAGGTTTGCTGTTTAAAATTGAAATAAAAGTTATTATAATTTAATTTTTAACCTTAAACTCCAAAATGATTTATCAACATTTTTAAAAGTCAAAAATCTTTGTCAGTACACTGTATGTCATTATCTTAAATAGGCTACGCACTTCTTTTTCATAGGATGATACTCAGTAAAATATTATTTATTATTCTCAATATTAATCTAGGTAATAGAAGTTAAAATAACAATGAAATACCACTTTTCACTTACAAAGAGAGGCAAAGTTTCTTTAAACATACCTAATTCACAATGCTGTCAAAAATGTTAAAAGAACCAATCTCATTTAATAATTTTTCAAGAAGCTTTAAAAAAATCCATTCTCTAACCCAGTTCATTTTTAGTAAATAAGCCCTAAGAAGATAATTACATATATAGAAATCTTTATACATAAAGCTGCCTTAACAACAGTACTTAAAATAGCAAAAATATATAAATATACACACATGCATACACACCCACAACATACTAAAAATAAGGAAATGGGTAAGTAACTTACTAGACAACATTTTTTAACTTTTCAGCAGTGAAACCCTTTCTTCAAAAAACAGTCTTTTACCGGCTATAATATACAAAAAAATGATAAACGCAGAATTGGCTAAAGCAAGGGAAAGAGCCAGAATAGGAGTCTATCTTTCCCCTATCCTGCTCTTCCACCTGGTACATCCCTGAGACTCCCTCACAGCTCTGGGAAACAACAATGAACACCACTGAACTAGCTGGAATGTTGAGTGGATGCAAAAAATCTTGTTTGCGACTGCTACATAACAATGTGGAAATATATTTCTGTGGTTCTGTCATGAAAAAATGCTTCAATATTTATCTGCACACATAATTAACAAGAACTAAATGAACTATGTAAAGAAAAAAATACATGAGTATGGTAAATTGTATTAACAGCAGCTGGCTTTGGGTGGTGAGTCTTCTTTCTACATTTCTATATATTTCTCACTTTCCTTAATAACCATGTTTCATTTTTATAATAGGGAAAAAAATAGTTTAGGCAGAGATCTCACTGAGTGGCGGGTACTAAAGAATTTTTTTCATCAATGTTAGGTTGGGTCAATTTTAAAGGATAGTTCCATTCTATATAATTATAGATAAGAGACTGGCACTAAATCTACACAAGAATAAATGATAACCAAACTCCTCTTCAATTCTGAAAGTTGTCAACATAACCCTCATCCTTCATTCCTCCCCCGTGGTTTTAGTTGGGGTTACTAAATAAGTTTCAAGTGAGTCTGTATACAACATTACTCATCCTAGCAAGTGCCTAACAACCTTTGGCAAACTGCAAGTCTGTAAACAGCAATTATACAAAGAGCCTCTCATGAAAGAGCCCCAGAAACTATCAGAACAGGGCAGTTCTCCCTCCATGGTTCCTTTGGAACAGAAAGTTGAAGTTGTTACCTAAAAACACACAATATGTTCAGTAATTTTTTTTGATGAAGCAGCTTTGTCCTTGGGACCCTAACAATCATGACCTGTGACAGTGGGAAGATTTAAAGTAAAAACACAGCCAAATGTAAACCTCAGGTACAGGCAATCCGCGTCAATGACTGGCACCTCATGTACTTCCTTTCCTCTATGTGCTTTTCTTGGAAAAGGACCATTTGTAATAAAAAGCTGTGTGCATGTATTTTTGTTTATTTAAAGAAAAGTATCGACACAACATATTCTTGAAGTATAAAGGGAAATGAGTAAATCTGAGGAGAAATGCCTCTATTTGTAGATGGTAACCTCTCCTGTATGGTTCAACACAAGCAACTCTTAAAGCAATTGTGCAGCCTAACGACCTTGTCCAGCGGTGGAAGAGGTAGGCTCTGCTCCTGAGCCCAACTGAAGCCCCCAGCCAAAGCCATAGGGGCACTAATACCTTTGTTGCTAATGGCAAAAGAAGATATGCTTACACTGATGGACTCCATAATGAATTCTAATAGGACATAATAGAAATGTTTTAATTATAGCCCCCCAAAATTCTAAAAACTGGCAGATTCAAGATGGCGGCAAGAGAGGTGAGACGGAGAGGTCCTTCCAAAACCACAAACAGTACAAAAATATAGCTAATAAATACAACTAACCTTCAGACAGCAACAGGAAAGAAGGCTGAACCAGACCGCATACAGACCTCACAAACAGAGCAGACCTCAAGAAACAGGGTAACGTACGAAAGCCTTAATCTGGCAGGACCCAAACCCGTTCCCCACCATAGCTCACCGGCACAAGGAAGAGAAACGGAGTGCGGGAGGGGGTGAAAGTCTGGGACGGCTGGATATCTAGCCCTGGACATCTGCTCTGTGAGCAGAATCCTATATTGTGTGGGGCCCTGGGCATTGGGGAGATCGAACAGGGAGAGTGCTTGCTAAATTGATATTCCAGCCATTTGTGGACAAGGGGATCCACACCGGGCCGCTCTGTTTCAGAGGAAAGGCAGGAAGTCTGAGAGGCTTCCTGGCAGCGAGAGAGCTTCTGCAGGGGCAGGGTTGGCACGGAGCTTGCTGTGCGGGAGAAGGGACAGCTGGACAAGGTTGCCTAGACAGGCTCTGCCCAGCTGGTTGGGACATTGAAGAGCTTCAGGTGCTCCATCCCCTGACTGCCTACACAGCTCCGAGGCCCCCCACTGGGACACACAGCCTGCCTAGCCTTCGTACTGGCCTACAGGCACCTGCTCGCAAACCTGCAGTCACTGCGCAGGCGTCAGGCCAGCCAGACGGAGGTCCCACCTACAACAGCTAAAGACACAAAGCACAGAAGTTTACCCATGTGTGCTTGGCCCACTGCCTCTGACACTGGAGAAAGGCACGATAGACGACAATCAGGAAACATATCTTTCTTCCCCCCAGGCACCAGCTCTGCTCACCTATGACCCCCAACCTCACTCTAGGGGCTTAGCAGCTCCACAGACTGGAGTTTCTGCACACTAGTGGGAACCACACAGAAATATGAAACGTCAAAAGAACATGGTTCAGACCAAAATCTCACAAACCCCAGACAGAGGGCCAAATGAGACTGAACTCACCAATCTTCTTGAAAGAGAGTTCAAAATAAAAACTATAAACATGCTTATGGAGGTACAGAAAAATATTCAAGACCTCCGGAACGAATTTAAGATGGAGATTCAATCATTAAGAAATACCATATCTAAAATGCAACATACAATGGAGGGATTTAAAAGCAGATTAGATGTAGTAGAAGAGACAGTAAATGGAATACAAATTAGAGAAGAGGAATTCAAAGAAGCTGAGGCACAGAGAGAAAAAAGGATCTCTAATAATGAAAGAATATTCAGAGAACTGTGTGACCTATCCAAACGGAACAATATTCGCATTATAGGGGTACAAGAAGAAAAAGAGAGAGAAAAATGGATAGAAGTGTCATTGAGGAGGTAATTGTTGAAAACTTCCTCAATCTGGGGAAAGAGATAGTCTCTCAGGCCGTGGAGGTGCACAGATCTCCCAACACAAGGGACCCAAGGAAGACAATATCAAACATATGATAATTAAAATGGCAAAGATCAAGGATAAATACAGACATTTAAAAACAGCTAGAGAGAGAAAAAAAGATCACATACAAAGGAAAACCCATCAGGCTATCATTAGACTTCTCAACAGAAACCTTACAGGACAGAAGGGAGTAGCATGATATATTTAATGCAATGAAGCAGAAGGGCCTTGAACCAAGAATACTCTACATGGCAAGGTTATCATTTAAATTTGAAGGAGGGATGAAACAATTTTCAGATAAGCAAAAGCTGAGAGAATTTACCTCCCACAAACCACCTCTACAGAGCATTTTGGAGGGACTCCTATAGATGGCAGTATTCCTTAAGCTAAACATATATCATTCAAGGGAAGACAAACACTACAGAATATGATTCATAACATACAAAGAATGGAGGAGGAAGAAAAAGGAGGGGGAAAAAAAAGAACCTTTAGGTTTAGTTTCAAATAGTATACAAAATAATTTAAATTAGACTGTTATATAGTAAGGGAATTGCCCTTGAACCTTTGGTAACCACAAATTTAAGTCTGCAATGGCAATAAGTACATACCTATTGATAATCACCCTAATGTAAAAGGTCTGAAGGCACCAATCAAAAGACACAGAGTTACTGAATGGATAAAAAAACAAGAGCCATCTATATGCTGCCTACAAGAGGCTCACTTCAAACCCAAAAACATACACAGACTGAAAGTAAAGGGATGGAAAAAGATATTTCATGCAACTAACAGTGAGAAAAAAGCAGGAGTTGCACTACATGTATCAGACAAAATAGACTTCAAAACAAAGAAAGTCACAAGAGACAAAGAAGGATATTACATAATGATAAAAGGGTCAGTCCAATAAGTGGATATAACTATATAAATATCTATGCACCCCACACAGGATCACCTACATATGTGAAACAAATACTAATAGAATTAAAGGCAGAAATAGAATGCAACGCATTCATTTTAGAAGACTTCAACACATCACTCACTCCAAAGGACAGATCAACCAGACAGAAAATAAGTAAAGACACAGAGGCACTGAACAACATATTAGAACAGATGGACCTAACGGACATGTACAGAACACTCCATCCAAAAGCAACAGGATACACATTCTTCTCAAGTGCACATGGAACATTTTCAAGAATAGATCATATTCTAGGCCACAAAAAGAACCTCAGTAAATTCAAAAAGATTGAAATTGTACCAACCAGCCTGTCAGATCACAAAGGTATGAAACTAGAAATAAACTACACAAAGAAAACGAAAAAGCCCACAAACACATGGAGGCTTAATAACATGCTCTTAAATAATCAACGGATCAATGACCAAATAAAAACAGACATCAAGCAATATATGGAGACAAATGACAACAATAATTCAACACCACAAAATCTGTGGGATGCAGCGAAGGCTGTGCGAAGAGGGAAATATATTGCAATACAGGCCTACCTCAGGAAAGAAGAACAATCAGAAATGTACAGTCTAAACTCACAATTAATGAAACTAGAAAAGGAAGAACAAATGAGGCCCAAAGTTAGAAGAAGGAGGGACATAATAAAGATTAAAGCAGAAATAAACAAAATAGAGAGGAATAAAACAATAGAAAGAATTAATGAAAGCAGTAGCTGGTTCTTTGAGAAAATAAACAATATAGATAAACCCCTAGCCAGACTTATCAGGAAAAAAACAGAGTCTACACACATAAACAGAATCAGATATGAGAAAGAAAAAATCACTATGGATGCCACAGAAATACAAAGAATTATGAGAGAATACTATGAAAAATTATATGGTGACAAACTGGATAACCTAGAAGAAATGGACAACTTTCTAGAAAAAAACAACCTTCCAAGGCTGACGCAGGAAGAAACAGAAAATATGAATAGATCAATTACCAGCAAAGAAATTGAATTAGTAATCAAAAAACTACCTAAGAACAAAACGCCTGGACCAGATGATATCACTGCTGAATTTTATCAAACATTTAGTGAAGAACTAACACCCATCTTCACTAAAGTTTTCCAAAAACTAGAAGAAGAGGGAATACTTCCAAACTCATTCTACGAGGCCAACATCACTCTAATACCAAATCCAGGCAAAGACACCAAAAAAAAAGAAAGTTACAGACCAATATCCCTGATGAACATGGATGCAAAAATATTCAACAAAATATTAGCAAACCGAATTCAAAAATACATCAAAAAGATCATCCATCATGATCAAGTGGGATTCATCCCAGGGATGCAAGGATGGTACAACATTCGAAAATCCATCAACATCATCAACTACATCAATAAAAAGAAGGACAAAAACCACATGATCATCTCCATAGATGCTGAAAAAGCATATGACAAAATTCAACATCCATTCACGAAAAAAACTCTCAACAAAATGGGTATAGAGGGCAAGTGCCTCAACATAATAAAGACCATATATGACAAACCCACAGCCAACATCATACTTGATAGCAAGAAGCTGAAAGCTTTTCCTTTAAGATAGGGAACAAGACAAAGATGCCCACTCTCCCCACTTTTATTCAACATAGTTCTGGAGTTCCTAGCCACGGCAATTGGACAACACATAGAAATAAAAGGCATCCAGATTGGCAAGGAAGAATTCAACCTGTCCTTGTTTGCAGATGACATGATATTGTACATTAAAAACCATAAAGAATCCACTCCAAAACTATTAGATCCAATATCTGAATTCAGCAGAGTTGCGGGATACAAAATTAATACACAAAAATCTGTTGCATTCCTATACACTAACGATGAACTAGCAGAAAGAGAAATCAGGAAAACAATTCCATTCACAATTGCATCCAAAAGAATAAAATACCTAGGAATAAACCTAACCAAGGAAGTGAAAGACCTATACCCTGAAAACTACAAGACACTCCTAAGAGAAATTAAAGAGGACACTAATAAATGGAAATTCATCCCATGCTCTTGACTAGGAAGAATTAATGTTGTCAAATGGCCATCCTGCCTAAAGCAATCTACAGATTCAATGCAATCCCTATCAAAATTACCAACAGCAGTCTTCAATGAACTAGAGCAAATAGTTCTAAAATTCATATGGAACCACAAAAGACCCCGAATAGCCAAAGCAATACTGAGAAGGAAGAATAAAGCAAGGGGGATTATACTCCCTGACTTCAAGCTCCACTTCAAAGCTACAGTAATCAAAACAATATTGTACTGGCACAAGAACAGACCCATAGACCAGTGGAACAGAATAGAGATCCTAGATATAAACTCAAGCATATATGGTCAATTAATATATGATAAAGGAGCCATGGACATACAATGGGGAAATGACAGCCTCTTCAACAGCTGGTGTTGGCAAAACTGGAGAGCTACATGTAAGAGAATGAAACTGGATTACTGTCTAACCCTATACACAAAAGTAAACTCAAAATGGATCAAAGACCTGAATGTAAGTCATGAAACCATAAAACTCTTAGAAAAAATATAGGCAAAAATCTCTTGGATATAAACATGAGCAACATCTTCATGAAAATGTCTCAACAGGCAAGGGAAACAAAGCAAAAATGAACAAATGGGACTATATCAAGCTGAAAAGCTTCTGTACACCAAGGGATACCCTCAGTAGAACAAAAAGACTTCCTCCAGTATGGGAGAATATATTCATAAATGATATATCCGATAAGAGGTTGACATCCAAATTATATAAAGAGCTCACGCACCTCAACAAGCAAAAAGCAAATAAACCAATTAAAAAATGGGCAGAAGAGCTGAACAGACACTTCTCCAAAGAAGAAATTCAGATAGCCCATAGGAACATGAAAAGATCCTCCACATCACTAATCATCAGAGAAATGCAAATTAAAACCACAATGAGTTATCACCTCACACCAGTTAGGATGGCCACCATCCAAAAGACAAACAACAACAAATGTTGGTGAGGATGTGGAGAAAGGGGAACCCTCCTACACTGCTGGTGGGAATGTAAACTAGTTCATCCATTGTGGAAAGCAGTATGGAGGTTCCTCAAAAAACTCAAAATAGAAATACCATTTGACCCAGTAATTCCACTCCTCAGAATTTACCCTAAGAATGCAGCAGCCCAGTTTGAAAAAGACATATGCACCCCTATGCTTATCGCAGCACTATTTACAGTAGCCAAGAAATGGAAGCAACCTAAGTGTCCATCAGTAGATAAATGGATAAAGAAGATGTGGTATATATACACAGTGGAATATTATTCAGCCATAAAAGAAAACAAATCCTACCACTTGCAACAACATGGATGGAGCTAGAGGGTATTATGCTCAGTGAAATAAGCCAGGCGGAGAAAGACAAGTATCAAATGATTTCACTCATATGTGGAGTATAAGAACAAAGAAAAAACTGAAGGAACAAAACAGGAGCAGACTCACAGAACCCAAGAATGGACTAACAATTACCAAAGGGAAAGGGACTGGGTAAGACGGGTGGGAAGGGAGGGATAGGGTGAAAAAGGGCTGTTACAGTTAGCACACATAACATAGCAGGGGTGTGGGTGGGGTGGGGGGATATGGGGAAGGCAGTATAACACAGAGAAGACAAGTAGTGATTCCATAACATCCTTCTACACTGATGGACAGTGACTGCAATGGGGTACATGGTGGGGACTTCATAATAGGGGGAGTCTTGTAACCATAATGTTGCTCATGTATTTGTATACTAATAATAGCAAAACAAAAAGATTTTAATTTAAAAAGAATTCTAAAAACTTTATATAAGGCCTATTTTTAAGTGTTTGTCTATCATAAATAATGCTAATTATAGAAGGAAGATACGCTCTGCTACAGTTTCATATTTCCTAATCAACCAGAAAACTTGACAATAAAATATCTTACCTATGTGTACAAAAACACAGGGTCTCTGGACCCACAAGTTGACAATCCATTCCAACTGGTGATCGCCAGCTCACAAATAATCTGTTCTGTAAGCGCATAGGTAGAACTTTTCTTTTGTATTCTTCATATTCTTCAGGAGTAAAAAGTTTCCCTCCATCGTCCTCACCAACAATTCTACAACAAAGAAATACTTCCCCTAAGACTTGAGTATTTATTTTCCTAAAAATACTAAACTCCAAAATTAAACTATATTTGGAGAGTCAAAGGAAAGACTGCTTCGGCTTTTTTTTTTTTTACTTTAGGTCCATGCTAACTGCAAAATTAAACACAAGAATAATAAAATTACTAGTTCCCATATAAAAGATGATTATAAATAAGAAAGCCAATCAATTTATAACTTCTGCCCTTACAGACTGAGGTTTACCACTGGAGAATTACCCCATATTCATCTCAATTTTTCCCTTGATTGTGAAGCTAAAATGTTTATTCTTCTCATTAAAAGCTGGAGTCTAGACTGTTAGAAATTCTAACATTTTCCTCCTTAAAAAATAGTACTCCCGAGAGGGCTGTACAACACAGAGAAGACAAGTAGTGATTCCATAGCATCTTAGTACACTGATGGACAGTGACTGTAATGGGGTTGGTGGGGGGAACTTGATGATGGGGGGAGTCTAGTAAACATAATGTTGCTCATGTAATTGTTGATTAATGATACCAATAAAAAATAGTACTCCCTGAAAAAAAACAGTACAGAAAACACAAACACAAAAAACAATATGACAAATGTCCATGCCAGACCCCAAACCTCAGTCAGTGGTTTAAACTAACGTGGGGCCCACACACACCCTCAGATCTGCTAAAGCCCATATCTGTGCTGAGAAACCAGGTGCACTGTTTAATTCCAGATGTAGAACCTCAAACTTTCATGGGAAAAACTAAGCAACCACTATTTCTTAACTTCTTAAGAAATTAAGAGTGTCCTCTTCAAAAGAAAAGGAAACAAAAGATTTTGTAAATATTGAAGAAATATCTCCTTGAAAAAGTCCCCCTCTGGGCATTATGACTGGTACATTTGGTGTAGGGGAGATCATGGGGAAGACAGTGTAGCATAGAGAAGGCAAATAGTGACTGTGGCATCTTACTATACTGTTGGGCAGTGACTGAAATGGGGTATGGCAGAGACTCAATAACATGGGTGAATGTAGTAACCACATTGTTTTTTCATGTGAAACCTTCTTAAGGTGTATATCAATAATACCTTAATAAAAATATATATATTAAAAAAAAAGAGCAAGTATTTATCTGTAAAGATGTTCCTACCAGTCTTTGTCAGGGAAGATGCTAAAATTGGTGTGCATGCCACAAAGTTGACCTGCAGATGGAAATGCAGGGAATTGTGTTACCATGGAAGCCAATTTAACTGACGTATTGCCATGTTTCTGAAAAAAAAAGAAAATATCCCCCTCTGAAAGTCATGAAAAGGGTTGATTGTAGAATACTATGTAATTTTTGTGCAATCCATACCTTTTTCCATACTTTCAAGCCTCTAGCCAAGGTAGATAAATAAAAGCAATTCAGAAGCTATGAAACCACCTTCTTCCTTAAATAATTTAGATACACAACAGTTAATTTTTAAAAAGGCAACTTATTCTAAGGTAAGTTTTTAGCCATTTCACTTTTTATTATGGCTACCACAAAGTATACCAACAGGTACTGGAAAGACCTTAAAATCAATGCAAAACTTTAAAGATACAGTCCAAATGCTGATTAAGATAAATAGATCTGGAGTGGGCCTAAGATTCTGCATTCCTAACAAGCTCCCATGTGATTCCCACACCACCGGTCCACCATTGTTACCGTTTGAGTAGCAGGGCTCTCATTTTTACAGTGAATTGTTTCAGTTTATGTTAGCAAAAATAACATCCCACCAGGCCTTAACATTTTCTGGAACAGGCAAGAGACTAAACTGGAAGCCCACAATCTACATATCTAAACATCTAAATATCAACGTCATCAGCATCAGGGCCCAGCAACTTGCTCTGAGGGAAGAACTGGGTGACTTGGAGGCTAAAGGAATCAGCTCTGCCCTGGGTGAAGGCTGGGTGGGAACTCTGGGCACAGGACTCCTGGCCTTACCTGGACCCACCTGTCCAGTAGATGAGGCATGGCCGTCAGACTCCTCACCCTGACTTTTCCAGCTCAGAATTACCAACTGTTTCTCGGCGTTACCCAAATTATACCACCGAGAGTGTCAGAGGGAGTGCAGTCAGCTGGGAACCCATTTCCCTGAACAACCCTGGGCGATCTGGGAGGACCACTTAAAGCATACAGGTCCTCTTGCTCAGGTTTCCCAAGCTGGGCTGTGATTGTCTCACCTCCCGTTTACACACACACTGCCCCCTCCCCCGCCTCAACGCCATATCCTCCTGCCTGTTCTCCAGGAATTCCTACTCACCCAGTTTCCCAACTATCAAAAACCTTTCTTGGGAAACTGAAAAAAAGAACACGTCGCCACAGGTGCATCAGCCTTTGTCAGGACCGAAAGCAGTAAGCGTCGTCCTGAAGCCAAAGAGGCAGCTGCTTTTCGTTTCGGGAAGCAAGTTTCTCCACAACCACTGAACTATATACCAGCTGGTCTTTGTCTTAAAACCAGCACGTCCAGGTTGGTTTGGAAGTTCATGGCTTATCATATTGCTAAACGCATGCAAACCCGATATCTGCTAACTTTTATAGGCCCCGAAAAGTCAATGTGTAATTCTTCAATGCCCATTTAGAAAAAACAATTGGACCTTTGCATAAATTCAACTTAATAATCCTTCTTGGAAGCGGTCGAGATGGGAGACCTCTTGCATATCCTCGAAAGTCTTACTAGCATAAAACTGCGTGTTGTTACAGTATTTAATTACAGCAAGACGGAACTTGAAGTCAAAAGAAGCCTTCCCCACAGTCTGCGAATTCCGGGAGCCACGGCGGGCAAGCGCCGTGCCGCTACCCTTGCCACTTGCACTCCTCCGGCGGGAGGAACTGGGCCGGCTAGGGGCCTCCTTGCCCCGCGGAGCCACCGTCTCACCTCCGGTATTCCAGGTAGTCGTCCACAGTCGCCGCGCCGCCGGGAGGCAACGTCAGCCGCTCCATGGCCGGATGGGGGAAAGTGAGCGTTGCCTGCACCGCGCGCCTGAAGCCAACGTCCCGCGCGAGCTGAGCCGAGCCCCGAGCACCCCAGCCGGACCCGCCCCGGCCGGCGCGCCCCTTCCTGCCCATCTCCCGATTGGCCAGGCTGGCAGCTGCAGGGACGACACAGGGCGAGCGCGCTTCCACCTGGCGGCCCTTGAGCGGCGTCAGAATCCCGGGCCTCCAAGCACGGCGCCGCCCAGCACGGAGTATGGCTTTCCGTCCTGCTCAAAGCTTGGTCCTGTCGCCTCTCCTTCCCCGTGGTCTGGCAGATCTTCTTGTAAAGTAACGAGGGACTGCAATGCCCTGTATATAATGGACACACTGAATATGGCTTACTTCTTTGTACAGCTCTTTTCACCTGTTTTAAGAAATTTCTGTATTGAGGCCCGCTTGCCCATAGTGGTCAGCAGTGGTTTCAAATTTGGCCTTTAAGAACACCGACATAAAATTCTTTAAAAATAATAAAAGTAAAAATTAAATTGATGTAAAATCAATAGTCCTGGGTGTCTAGGTCCAAATCTAAGTGTCACTAAAGCAACATGATCATCGAAAAAAGGTGAATAGCGGGTTTAAGGGGAAGCAAGTAGAAACAACTCAGTTCAGACTTTCTTAAACCTTTACAAATACCCTCCACAAAATCTTTTTTAAAGTAGAACTACCATGTTAATGGTAATTTGACCATAATCCGGCAGAGCAACTTGGAAAAAGGGTTGGAAATCTACCAATATTCCACAGTTCTTCAAATCTGAGGCTCCCTGGAGATCAGCTTGAGCATCCTCTATAATTATCTGGGAGGAAGTATCAGCAAACAACAACAAAAATAATTTGTTAAGCTACAGTACTTTCTTTCAAAAGTACCTTCCTGAGAAGAGAGAGAAAAAGGGATAGAAAGTGTCTTTGAAGAAATAATTGCTGAAAACTTCCCCATGCTGGGGAAGGAAATAGTCTCGCAGTCCATGGAAGCCCACAGATCTCCCAACACAAGGGACCCAAGGAAGACAAGACCAAGACACATAATAATTAAAATGGCAAAGATCAAAGATAAGGACACAGTATTAAAGGCAGCTAGACAGAGAAAAAAGATCACCTACAAAGGAAAACCCATCAGACTATCATCAGACTTCTCAACAGAAACCTTACAGGCCACAAGAGAATGCACGATATATTTAACATAATGAAACAGAAGGGCCTTGAACCAAGAATATTGTATCCAGCACGATTATCATTTAAATATGATGGAGGGATTAAACAATTCCAGAGAAGCGAAAGATGAGAAAGTTTGCCTCCCATAAACCACCTCTACAGGATATCTTAAATGGACTGCCCTAGAGGGAAGCACTCCTAAGACTAAAAGATGTCACCAGAGAAAATAAAATCATAGCAAAGAAAGCAGACCATCCAAATACTAACTAAAGGCAAAGATATATAAAGAATGGAGGAGGAAGAATAAGAAGGGAGAGAAATAAAGAAACATCAGACTGTGTTTACAATAACTTAACAAGAAAGTTGTTAGATTGTCAGAGAGTAAGGAAGCAACCCTTGAACCTTTGGTGGCCACGAATCTAAAGCCTGCAATGGCAATAAGTACATATCTATCGATAATCAATCTAAATGTAAATGGACTGAATGCACCAATCAAAAGACACAGAGTAATAGAATGGATAAAAAAGCAAGACCCATCTATATACTGCTTACAAGAGACTCAACTCAAACCCAAAGATATACACAGACTAAAAGTGAAGGGATGCAAAAAGATATTTCATGCAAACAACAAGGAGAAAAAAGCAGGTGTTGCAGTACTTGTATTAGACAAAATAGACTTCAAAACGAAGAAAGTAGCAAGAGATAAAGAAGGACATTACATAATGACAAAGAGGTGAGTCCAACAAGAGGATATAACCATTTTAAATATATATGCACCCAACACAGGAGCACCAGCATATGTGAAACAAACACTAACAGAATTAAAGGAGGAAATAGAAAGCAATGCATTCATTTTAGGAGACTTCAACACACCACTCACTCCAAAGGACAGATAAACCACGCAGAAAATAAGTAAAGACACAGAGGCACTGAACAACACACTAGAACAGATGGACCTAACAGACATCTACAGAACTCTACACCCAAAAGCAACAGGATACACATTCTTCTCAAGTGCACATGGAACATTTTCCAGAATAGACCACATACTAGGCCACAAAAAGAACCTGAGTAATGTCAAAAATATTGAAATTCTACCAACCAACTTCTCAGATCACAAAGGTATAGAACTACAAATAAATTTTAGAAAGAAATCAAAAAGGCTCACAAATACATGGAGACTGAACAACATTCTCCTAATTAATCAGTGGGTTAACAATCAAATCAAAACAGAAATCAAAGAATATATGGAGACTAATGACAACAAAACAAAGCCCCAACTTCTGTGGGACGGAGCAAAGGCAGTTCTAAGAGGAAAGAATATTACAATGCAGGCCTATACAAAGAAGGAAGAACAATCCCAAATGAATAGTCTAAAGACACAATTACTGAAATTGGAAAAAGAGAACAAATGAGGCCCAAAGTAACCAGAAGGAGGGACATAATAAAGATCAGAGAAGAAATAAATAAAATTGAGAAGAATAAAACAATAGAAAAAAATTAATGAAACCAAGAGGTGGTTCTTTGAAAAAATAAACAAAATACATAAACCCCTAGCCAGACAAATGAAGAGAAATAGAGAAGAATCTACACACATAAACAGAATCACAAATGAGAAAGGAAAAATAATGACGGACGCCGCAGAAACACAAAGAATTATAAAAGAATATTATGAGAATCTATATGCTAACAAGCTGGAAAACATAGAAGAAAGGGACAACTTCTTAGAAAAAAACAACCTTCCAAGACTGACCAAACAAGAAACAGAAAAACTAAACAGACCAATAACCAGCAACGAAATTGAATCAGTAATAAAAGAAACTACCGAAAAACAAAACCCCCTTACCAGAGGGATTTGCCTCTGAATTCTACCAGACATATAGAGGAGAAATAACACCCATTCTCCTTAAAAGTTTTTCAAAAAATAGAAAAGGAGGGAATACTTCCAAACTCATTCTATGAAGCCAGCATCACTCTAATACCAAAACCGGGCAAAGACCTCACCAAAAAAGAAAATTACAGACCAATATCCCTGATGAACATAGATGAAAAAATACTCAATAAAATATTAGCAAACCGAATTCAAAAATACATCAAGAGGATCATACACCATGATCAAGTGGGATTCATCCCAGGGGTGCAAGGATGGTACAACATTCGAAAATCCATCAACATCAACCACCATATCAACAAAAAGAAGAACAAAAACCACATGATCATCTCCATAGATGCTGAAAAAGCATTCGACAAAATTCAGCATCCATTCCTGATTAAAATTCTCAACAAAATGGGTATAGACATCAAGTACCTCAACATCATAAAGGCTATATATGACAAACCCACAGCTAACATCATACTTAACAGCGAGACGCTGAAAGCTTTTCATCTAAGATCGGGAACAAGACAGGGATGCCCACTCTCTCCACTGTTATTCAACATAGTACTGGAGGTCCTAGCCACAGCAATCAGACAAAACAAAGACATACATGGCATCCAGATTGGTAAAGAAGAAGTCAAATTGTCACTATTTGCAGATGACATGATATTGTACATAAAAAACCCTAAAGACTCCACTCCAAAACTACTAGAACTAATATCTGAATTCAGCAAAGCTGCAGGATACAAAATTAACACACAGAAATCTGTTGCTTTCCTATACAATAATGATGAACTGACAGAAAGAGAAATCAGAAAAACAATTCCATTCACAACTGCATCAAAAAGAGTAAAATACCTAGGAATAAACCTAATGAAGGAAGTGAAAGACCTGTACTCTGAAAACTACAAGACACTCCTAAGAGAAATTAAAGAGGACACTAACAAATGGAAATGCATCCCATGCTCTTGGCTAGGAAGAATAAATATTGTCAAAATGGCTATACTACCTAAAGCAATCTACAGATTCAATGCAATCCCTATCAAACTACCAACAGCTTTCTTCAATGAACTGGAACAAATAATTCTAAAATTCATATGGAACCACAAAAGACCCCGAATAGCCAAAGCAATCCTGAGAAGGAGGAATAAAACAGGGGGAATTATGCTCCCTGACTTCAAGCTCTACTACAAAGCCACAGTAATCAAGACAATTTGGTATTGGCACAAAAACAGACCCACAGACCAGTGGAACAGAATAGAAAATCCAAACATTAACCCAAACATATACAGTCAATTAATATTTGATAAAGGAGCCTTGGATATACAATGGGGAGATGACAGCCTCTTCAGCAGCTGGTGTTGGAAAACCTGGACAGCTACATGTAAGAGAATGAAACTGGACTACTGTGTAGCCCCATACACAAAGGTAAACTCAAGGTGGATCAAAGACCTGAATGTAAGTCATGAAATCATAAAACTCTTAGAAAAAAACATAGGCAAAAATCTCTTGGACATAAACATGAGCAACTTCTTCATGAACATATCTCCCCGGGCAAGGGAAACAAAAGCAAAAATGAACAAGTGGGACTATATCAAGCTGAAAAGCTTCTGTACAGCAAAGGACACCATCAGTACAACAAAAAGACATCCTACAGTATGGGAGAATATATTCATTAAAAACGTATCTGATAAAGGGTTGACATCCAAAATATATAAAGAACTCATGCACCTTAACAAACAAAAGGCAAATAATCCAATTAAGAAACGGGCAGACGACATGAATAGACACTTCTCTGAAGAAGAAATTCAGATGGCCAACAGGCACATGAAAAGATGTTCCACATCGCTAATCATCAGAGAAATGCAGATTAAAACCACAATGAGATATCACCTCACACCAGTGAGGATGGCCAACATCCAAAACACAAACAACAACAAATGTTGGCGAGGATGTGGAGAAAAGGGAACCTCCTACACTGCTGGTGGGAATGCAAATTAGTTCAACCATTGTGGAAAGCAGTATGGAGGTTCCTCAAAAAACTCAAAATAGAAATGCCATTTGACCCAGGAATTCCACTCCTAGGAATTTACCCTAAGAATGCAGCAGCCCAGTTTGAAAAAGACAGATGCACCGCTATGTTTATTGCAGCACTATTTACAATAGCCAAGAAATGGAAGCAACCTAAGTGTCCATCAGTAGATGAATGGATAAAGAAGATGTGGTACATATACACAATGGAATATTATTCAGCCATAAGAAGAAAACAAATCCTACCATTTGCAACAACATGGATGGAGCTAGAGGGTATTATGCTCAGTGAAATAAGCCAAGTCGAAAAAGACTAGTATCAAATGATTGCACTCATATGTGGCGTATAAGAACAAAGAAAAAATACTAAAGGAACAAAACAGCAGCAGACTCACAGAACCCAAGAACGGACTAATAGTTACCAAAGGGAAAGGGACTGGGGAAAATGGGTGGGAAGGGAGGGATAAGAGGGAAAAAGGGGCAATACGATTAGCAGACGTAATGATGGGGGGGTAAGAGGAGGGCTGTACAACTCAGAGAAAATAAGTAGTGATTCTATAGCATCTCGCTATGCTGATGGACAGTGACTGTCATGGGGTTGGTGTGGGGACCTGATGAAGGGGTAGTTTAATAACCATAATATTGCACATGTAATTGTAGATTAATGATAATAAAATAAATTACATTAATAAAAAAAAGGAAATGGGCAGAGCAGCTGAACAGACACTTCTCCAAAGAAGAAATTCAGATGGCCAACAGGCACATGAAAAAATGCTCCACATCGCTAATCATGAGGGAAATGCAAATAAAAACCACAATGAGATATCACCTCACACCAGTAAGAATGGCCAACATCCAAAACACAAACAACAACAAATGTTGGCGAGGATGTGGAGAAAAGGGCACCCTCCTACACTGCTGGTGGGAATGCAAATTAGTTGAACCATTGTGGAAAGCAATATGGAGGTTCCTCAAAAAACTCAAAATAGAAATACCATTTGACCCAGGAACTCCACTCCTAGGAATTTACCCTAAGAATGCAGCAGCCCAGTTTGAAAAAGACAGATGCACCCCTATGTTTATTGCAGCACTATTTACAGTAGCCATGAACTGGAAGCAACCTAAGTGTCCATCAGCAGATGAATGGATAAAGAAGAGGTGGTACATATACACAATGGAATATTATTCAGCCATAAGAAGAAAACAAATTCTACCATTTGCAACAACATGGATGGAGCTAGTAGATATTATGCTCAGTGAAATAAGCCAAGTAGAAAAAGAGAAGTATCAAATGATATCACTTATATGAGGAGCATAAGAGCAAAGAAAAAAACTGAAAGAAAAAAACAGCAGCAGACTCAAAAAACCCAAGAATGGAGTAATAGTTACCAAAGGGAAAGGAACTGGGGAGGATGGGTGGGAAGGTAGGGACAATGGGGGGGGAAAGGGGCATTATGATTAGCAGACGTAATGTTGTGGGGGCACGATGAGGGCTGTACAACTCAGAGAAGAGAAGTAGTGATTCTACAGCATCTCACTACGCTTATGGACAGTGACTGTCATGGGGTTGGTGGGGGGGACCTGATGAAGTGGGTAGTTTAATAACCATAATATTGCACTTGTAATTGTAGATTAATGATACCAAAATAAAATTTAAAAAAACAATATAATGAATTTAATGTTACCATCACTTAGTTTGAACAATTAGCAGTACATGGCCAGTCTTGTTTTGCCTATACCTCCAGCCACTGTTTCCAGACCCAGATTATTTTGAAGGAATATATTGGAGAGTTTTGAACCAAGGATTGATTTTTAACAGCTCACTCTGACTGCCAAATGGAGAATGGTTCATGAGGAGAAGCATGGATGGAAACAGAAGATCTGATTTGAGACTATTACAATAATCCAGGGGAATGTATAGCACCCTAGTTGGGAGTGACAGTGGAGATGGTGAAAAATGGAAGATTTATTGGAACTTTCATGTATTTCAAAGGGAGAAGCTGAGAGGATATATGCTGGATTGGCTATAGGATGTAAAAGAATCAGAGATGACTTTATGGTATTTAGCCTGAGCTACATGATAGAATTTCCATGTCCTCAAATAGGAAAGAATGTCACATAAACTACTGGGTGGAAATCAAGAGTTAATTTTTGGACATGTTAAGTTTAAACTATTATTAGACATCCAAGTACTGATAGTGAACAAAAAGTTGCATATGTAGATCTGCAACTCAAGGAAAAAGTCCAGGCAGGAGATATACTTTGGGAGTAATCAGAAAATAGGTGGCATTTCAAATCCTAGGACAAGATGTGTTTACTAGGAAGTGACTATAAATAGAGGAGAGGTCCTTGTATACTCACTCCAAAGTTTAGAGCAGGAAGAGGAGGAGGAACCAGGAAAGGAGACTGAATAGAAGCCCCAAGCAAGCCAGAAAAAAATTAAATCACAAGAAAAAGTAGTGTCCCAGAAGAGAAGTGAACGAAGTATTTCAAGAAGGAGGTAGTAAGCAAAACAAACAAATGCCTAGAATTTTAAAACAAGCTGAAACAAATGAACCTAATGGTATATAAGCTCTGGTGACAGAGTCACACAGAGAAAAGAATTGTTCCAACTGACCTTAGAACAAAATATTTTGACTATATACTTCTCAGTGGGATACATTCTTAGGACAAAAAATTTAAAAGGCAAACAAATCTTAAATTATCTAGTTTCATTTAGTAGTCTCATTAACAGTAATATTGTATTATCTTAAAACCAACATGCATATTTTAACACAATACAACTAAGAAACTACATCAAAGCTGTTAAGGATATATGTTCATCATGTCAGTTTAAAAACCTTGTAACTTTAAATTGTGGTTGTAAATGTCAATAAAAACTTGTAATTTTAAAGTTTTCTTAAAGTTACTTACTTTCTACCTTTGTTCACTGAAAAGGCCAAGAAACAATGATAACCCAGTAGCAACAAGAACCCATATTATAGTCTTACAACACCATTTCACACTAAAAGGACTTGTTTTGGACAGCCAATTCCAGGAAAGGTACTAGTTAATAAATTAGGACATCTTATAAGCAAGGAAGCTATCAAAAGCTAATATTGACATATCAAATGAATACAGAAATCTTGAAAAGTTCCCCCTTGTGCCCAAAATAGAATAATTTGAGTCAATCAAATAACTGCAAATGATAGAAACACATTGCAAGTGTAAAGCCATGTGTTCATAGTAATATTTTTTAAAAAGGCAGAGAGAAAGAGATTCTATGGACATCACTGAGGTTGCTAGATAAACACATTACTCTAAAACTGGATATTAAAAGGAAATAAAGATCTTTTCTGCCTTTCTTGCATGAAAAGTATTTCAGGATAACCAAATAACCATAATGGATATAGGAAAGTTCCTCTGCATAGAACTCTAGTTAATAAACATAGAAGGAATGATTGAATTTTAAAATCACCAACTTACAATTCCTAATTATTTCAAACTGGATCAGACAATGGTCATCAACAGATACTAAAATCATTAGGTAAAAGATTGTTAGGAAAATTTACAATGAAATCAGGCTGTCACCACCTGAACAATTAAAGCATTATTAGAAGTGAGACAATCTGATATTATGTCACTCTTTGAAGTGATGAAATACTATGAAGTCTGTAACATTACCTGTAGCATATTCTTTCAAAAATTTGATAGAATTTAATTAAATCTTAAAGTCTAACTTTTAGAATACAAGAAATACAGATGATGGAAAAGCAAATTAGACATGTAAGGATGCAATTGAGACATTTTACAGGACTACTCATCTGGTTCCTTCAAGAAGTAAATGGAATAAGGGAGGGGAAATGGAGCACTTGCCAGATGAAAAGAGACCTCAGAGACTGTTAGAACCAATTTCAATATGCAGACCTTGTATGGATTCTGATTTGAAAGAAGAGTTATAAAAAGAAATTTTTGAGACAAACAGGGAAATTTCAATAGTTAGAATTAAAATTTAATAAATGTTCATATTTTTAGATGTAAACATGGCTTGTAGTTATGTAAGATTTTTTTTTTGTCTTTTAAAGCATAATGAAGTACTTAGGATACAATACCATACCATGTAATATTTGTTTCTAAATATGCAAGCAGAAAATTAAATAGAAACAGCCCCAGTTTATCAAGATACCCCTTAAACTGTCATAGGTAAGAGCCACGTGTTCTTCAATAGCCATAGGAGAACAATGTCCTTGCTTCAGAAACTCAGATACACACTATGGCCCCAGTGTTACTGAGTGGCAGCATGGAAGTCAAAACCAAATTGAGCAAAAGCAGCAGCCTCATGGTGAGGAACTAATTCCAGCTTCATGGTACCTGCCACCTGCTTCATGGCCATGGTTTGGACAGCATATCTGACACAGGAAACACACAATCCACATTAATGGCAGGGCAGTTACTTCTGTAGCACAATTCTGTTTCCAAGAAGATCTGTCCATCAGTGATGAAATGACATTGGTCATAACGTAAGCAAACACATCACCAGCTAGTATTTCTATGAGTGGCAAAGCAGTCAAGCAGCCACCTCCAAAAGAATCACTCATTTGTCTTCTTTCTCAAGCAGGTAGGAGTGTAGGTAGAGCACATCACCAGGATAGACCTCATGAGCAGCAGAGGGGTCTCGGGAGCAACAGAGACACCTGACAATAAGCCGTAATCTCTTTTGATAATCCATCATAATCATCAAAGAATGTTTGTCATTATCCCTAAATTATTCTGCAGTAGAATAACCAGAATAAGGAGTCAGGCACATCAGAGCAGCAGCTAAAATCACAATGGTGTACTTCATGGCACCTGCATCTGTAGGTTTCTTACCAACTGGGCAACAGTGGATCTCTTTTGAACAATATCAGTACAGATACAGCATAGCTTCTCCTTTTCATCAGATCCATCATTGAAATGTTCTGTCATGTTAATGATCATGTCATAACTGACATGTTGCCAGTCCATCAGTCACCAGTAATCAGCTCAGGCTGACCGTAACCAATCAGCATGAAACTATCCACAGCCTTAATGCCAACTCTGGTTGGCTCCTGCATAGATTGGAGGAATGACCCCAGGGGCTTTCAGGCCAGCTCACCTATGCGTCTTGGAACAAACTGGACCCTTTCCAGCAATGACATTAGCAAGGGTATCTACTACATGACCCAACAGCTTCTCACCAACTAGAATGCCCACAATGGCTGTTCTTTTCACAGCATCTCTTTTCTTGATTAGTTTATCATTTCCAAGCATGACAACACCAACATTGTCAGGTTCCAAGTTCAGAGACATCCCCTTCCTTCCTTTAAGCCTGAAGAAAACTCTACCATTTCTTCTGCTTGAACATTCCTCAGCCCAGGTACTTCAGCAATACTATCACCAATACTTGAGACAGCCACTACATTTAAGTTTAACAGATGTATTAGATCCAAGAATATGTGCTTCAAGAACTGAGGGCATATCAGCAGGGCCAGTTTTCTGAAGACAAGTGTTAGAGGCATGGATGTTCCTTGCAGCAATAAAGGATGATCCCAAAGCATTTTTGGAGGCCAGCCTGGCCTGCTAAGGGCCACAGCCCAAGGCCACATGCACAGACAGAATGTGTGTAGCTCTTCTTGGTGGTTCTAGTGTGGCTGCAGCCTCTGGACTGACTCCTAATTTTATAATTAATCAAAAGAGATTACACTAGTATTTTGAGATAGTATTTTAGTACTAGGAGATGTTCATCTTTTATATATTTCCCTTAAGAACTCAAAGGGCTTTAGATATACTCTGCTTATTGTACCAAAACCCTATGGGGTCACACAGGGTAGGCATTACTAATGCTTTGGAGTTAGAGGCACTGAATCAGAAATCACGTATTTGCCAAAAGTCACTCTATTAAAGCAATGGAGGTTAAAAATCAAATTTTCTCAATTTCAACTTAAAAAATTTTAAGTGTTTTAAAGCAATCAACTTCAAAATAATATTTACTTTCTATATTAAATACATAATGACTTTTTTGCATAGAAATAACTAGGATAAAGTTTGATAACGTCCTACTTAAATCATATCCATCTATCAAAACATATTCAGATGTGCATGAAATATCATTTGAAGATAAAAGCATTTTTCTCAAAATCCCCAGAGAACAACTGAGGGGAAGAGTGCAGAGAAAATGAGCAAAACCTGCAGAATCATTCCTGTTTATTCACATGAACATATTACCCTTGAAACACACTGCTGTCTCACACAGTTCATCCACTAGAATGAGTTATTTTCCATAAAATTTCTCAGTTCCTTATACAAACAGAATGGGTCTAATCTCTCCTTTAGATATGTCTCCATTCTAGGGGTTATCAAGGTTTTTGTTACTAAGCTGAAAATCATTACACATTAAATTGAAATAACAAATGAATTTTTTAATTCATTCAACAAATATTTACCATGTGCCAGGTACTGTGCCAGATGCTGGAGACCTGACAGTCTCTGAATAAACAGAAAAGGCTCCTGCTTTAGGATGGGCAGTGAGGGAAGGTATCTTTGTAGAAGTAGCATTTCAGTTAAGACTTGAAGAATGAGAAGCTACTCATGCAAAGAGCTGGGAGAGCATTCCAGACAGAGGGAACAACATGAATCAATGACTGAATGCATGAAATAGAGACCACAGGTGACACAGGATTCCAGAGATGGAGGATCAATCTCCCTTAAGGCTGGGACTTGTAAGCCTTCAATATTAAGCAGGTAAAACTTGAGAAGCACATTAGAAAAAAGGACCGGACTCAAAGAGGAAGGGAAGGTATCCAGTCAAGGAAATGAAAAAGAACAAATCTGGACTATATGAAATAGGGCAGACAAAGCCTAATGATAGGAAACAAAAGGATTGTTTCATAGTTGTGACCAGCTCTGGGCTCAGCTTTATTTGTTTGGAATTCCAACAGGACATTCTAAAATGCAAAGGGTTCCAGCTGTGATTACAGTTGGGAAACTGTTTCTATGTGGCCAGCACTCATGCTTCATCACAAGCAAGAAATACTAGTTATTTTGGTTTTGCAGAGGCAAAGGGTAATACTGTCCATCTGGCCTTCTGGGCTGTGAAGAAACCCATTCTCTTCCCTTTAGCATCAATGTATGGGAAGTGTAGACTCCCTGAAGAAGAAAGAGGTGGGAAGTATAGCTTAAATCTTCCTGAGGGTAAAAAAGCGAGGCCCATTATTTCTCTGGCAAAGTTAACTGAGCCATACTCAACAATAAAAAAAATTTCCCCTTTTCAACACTGTGGCCTTGCCTTCCTTTTTAGCCTCAGGAGAGGTTTATCATTCTAGAAACAGAGGGCAGAGCAGCCATTTCTGCAGTCTCTCAGCCACTCACCTGAGGCTCAGTGTTAGAAATGTCCACTGTTGTAATCAGAGAAAGAGCTACCTTTCTTCTGCTGTTAACCAGGTTTAGTTAGTACTGTATTTAAACCCAATGCTGTTTTTAACACACAATATCTAGGAGAGAAGATAAAAGGAATTGTCATGCAGAGACAAAGTGATTTTTTTACTTAAAATGCTCAATATTCATATCACTTTCCCTGGGATAATTTAATTCCAAGTGCCACTGGTTATTTTCCAAGGCAGAAAATTTCTCCAGCTGAGAAGAAAAAAAGAACAGACCATATTAGTGTATCATCTCCTTCTCCTCACTTCTGCCTGCCTTCCCAATACAAGTGTGTCTTTGCCTGGAAGCTAAGAGGACATTTGGAGCTAATTGGCACTCTCATAGTTTGCAATAAACATTCTTTACATTTTACATACATCTGGTTCAATGGAAAGACCAAAGGAAGAGTCACCCCTTTATTATGTGGTAATAATGGACAAGGCTAAAAACAAAAAGAATTTCCATGTCATTTTTTTCCCCTCACTTCTCCATGGAGAGGTCAATTCCAGTCTGATGACCAATCCATGGGCTACATAGAGTGGGCAGAACTCATCCCAAAATATGAAAAAATGTGGATCCAGTGCAATGGAAATTTAAAATGCTCTCAAATCAACAGGTAAGGTTTGGAGAAATGGCCAGAGGCTTTTAATCTGACAGTATTTTAGAAAACTTCAAGACACAAAATGAAACTCTTAAATCAGACCACTACAAGTCATTATCAAAACAATCTCAGGATTCCTTAAAAGTCATAAAGGGATTTATCAGTAAAACCTAGAGAGATTACAAGGAGCAAAATAATAAACCAAGAGTGTGGGTTTGAATCCTACAACATCTAACCTCTAGGAAGTAGAAAATGATAGAAATATTTTGGCCCCAGAAAGTCCCTAAATTAAGCCTTGACAAAAAATCCTAGGACTGGATTTTATGGTGGTGACAGAGAACTAGCATAGGTGAGCTGACAGTGCCCTGAGTCCTATGGTGGGCACAAAACATGGCCTTAAGGGTAGACAGAAAATTCAGGTCACTCTGAAGAAGACACACTAAGGCAATCACTCCCTTCCCTTTATTCCAAGATCGAATGTGGGAGATACTACTGAGGCAGGCTCCTTCATAAGCTCCCAAACACCACAGCCTAATGTTGCCAACTAACTCCCCAGGAATTGATTAATCTCCCATCACCCCCAAGCCCCAGGCATCCTGGGCCATTGGTCTGGGTGAGCGGACTACCCTCAATGGCTGGGAGCCAGTACCTACTGTGGAATGCCTTCACAGACATCACGCATGCTGCTGACTCAGGCCTTTGACAATGAGAAGTGAACGGAAAAGCAGATCTCACGATCAGCGGAGAAGAGTTCCTAGGTACTGCGGGCAAGATGAGGGGAGCAAAAGGGAATGCTTGAGTGTACTTAAACCAAGATTGGCAGAATAGCTGTTAAGACATGGTAGTCAAGAGCACAGACTCTGGAGAAAGACCCTTCTGGGTTTGAATCTCTGCTATGCAGTCTATAAGATATGTGACCAGAGACCCCATATCTAGCTTCTCTGTACAATAGCCCATCATCCACAAAATGGGGGTAATAGAACCAACCTCACAAAGTTATTTGGAAAACGAGATAGTGTATGTGAAGAGAACAGAACAGGGCATAATAACCCTTAGTAGATGTCAATAATTATTATTACTGTAATAACCCAATTACATGGGGGACATTATTAAAAACAAATTGTCCAAACCCTTCCTGCTCTAAATCCTCCCTCTTGAAGCACATCCTGGTTTTGCACATTTTAATATAGAAGGTGCAGAGCCTCCTCTAGCAGGCAGAAGCCCAGTGGCTTTTTTTTTTATGGCTTAAATCTTCCCAGTTGTCTTTTTTATTAAAGTATCACTGATACTAATCATCAGGGAAATGCAAATTAAACCCACAATGAGATATCACCTCACACTACTAAGGATGGCCAGCATCGAAAAGATTAAGAACAACAAATGCTGGCGGGGATGAGGAGAAAGGGGAACCCGCCCCTCCTACACTGCTGGTGGGAATGTAAGCTAGTTCAGCCATTATGAAAAGCAATATGGAGGTTCCTCAAAAAACTCAAAATAGAAATACCATTTTACCCAGGAATCCCACTCCTTAGAACTTACCCAAAGAATACAAGTTCTCAGATTCAAAAAGACATATGCACCCCACCCCTATGTTTATCACAGCACTATTTACAACAGCCAAAATATGGAAGCAACCTAAGTGTCCATCAGTAGATGAATGGATAAAGATGTGGTACATATACACAATGGAATACTATTCAGCCATAAGAAAGAAACAAGTCCTACCATTTGCAACAACATGGATGGAGCTAGAGGATATTATGCTCAGTGAAATAGCCAGGCGGAGAAAGACAAGTGCTTCCCTCATTTGTGGAGTATAACAATGAAGCAAAACTGAAGGAACAAAACAGCAGCAGACTCACAGACTCCAAGGGAGGAAGGAAGAAGGGGACTGAGGGTATTATGTTTAGTACACATGGTGTGAGGGGTTATGGGGAAGACAGTGTAGCACAGAGAAGGCAAATAGCTAATCTGTGGCATCTTACTACACTGATGGACAGTGACTGCAATGGGGTGGGGACTTGATAATATGGGTAAAGATAGTAACCACATTATTTTTTCATGTGAAACCTTCATAAGAGTGTATATCAATAATACCTTAATAAAAAAATAAAAGATTAATAATAATTCCTTTAAAAAAAGTATCATTGATATAGTCTTACGATGGTTTCACACACACAACACTGTGGTTTCAACATTCACCCATATTATCAAGTCCTCACCCCCTCCAGTGCCATCACTGTCAGTGTAGTAAGATGATATAGTCTCATTACTTGTCTCCTCTGTGCTGTATTGCTTTCTCTGTAATCTATTTTGTGATTGAGAATTATAGTGCCCCTTAATCCCTTTCTCCCTCCCTCCCCACCCACTCTCTCCAACCCCTCTCCTGTGGTAACCGCTAGTACCTTCTCAGTGTCTGAGTCTGCTGCTATTTTGTTCCTTCAGTTTTGCTTTGTTGTTATACTCAGCAAATGAGTGAAGTGATTTGGTAGTTGTCTTTCTCTGCCTGGCTTATGTCACTGAGCATAATACCCTCTAGATCCATCCATGTTGTTACAAAAGGTAGGATTTTTCATTTTACAGCAGAATAATATTCCATTGTGTGTATGTACCACATTTTCTTTATCCATTCATCTATTGATGGACACTGGCCAGTGGCTCTTCTTACCCAGCAAAGGTCATCCGCTTCTGTGCCCTCCTGCTTCAGCCATCCATTCAAGGCCTTCAGACTGAAACTCCCAGTTCAGACTTCAAGAAGAGTAAAGGGGGAATTTTTTCCTCCTTTTCAAACTCATGATGATGAAAAACAAGCAAACAAAAAAGCCCCACATTTACCTCAAAATTGAACATAACCTAATGTCATATGAAAATTCCCAAACATCAGTGGTTTAAAATGTTTCCTCAAGCCTTGATATCATATCTGCCTTATCATCCTCCCACCTAAAAAGACTCCTCAGAACCACAGTTGATTTCTTTGCTTGGAAAATTCGTAGACACTAAGAAAGGGTGGGTGGGTAGATAAATTAAGCACCTGAGAAAGTTAAATAAAATATAGTGACTTATTCAAATGAATGATGCTGTTAATCAACACAAAGAAACGATGTGAAGTTGTACTTAACCTACTAAGACTTACTGGAGGTCCTAAACTCATTCTGGGAGGAGTTTGACAGTGACATGGCTAGTCCAAAAATCAATAATTAAAAAAAAATCTTTATGGCTAACTTCCTTACTTAAATACACACTAGGATTATTGATTCACTCAGTATTACTGAAAGGCTTAAAATGACAAACTTGATGTACCTAAGCACAAGTCTGACTGATAGCAAATCCTCTCCCAGCTCTCTAACCCAGTCATGGATTACCCACTGTATTTTATTCCTAATCTTTTCTCTCTTCTGCAAAAGGCTTCTGGCCTGCTGCTCATGATATAAAACAAGGTCTGAGGATGATCACCTATTTTAGAACTGTCCTTACAGTTCTATACAAGCAGAGGTTATTTCACAGCTTTGTCTCCCCCAAGTATTAATTAACCTAATAAAGTCACCCTATATTAGGTTACCCTCTAGCATATAAAATAATAATGACAGCATGGAATAATGGACAGAGGTCAGGCTTTAGGCTTGTCCCATACCTAGGTCTAAACCTTTTATCTGCAAACAAAATGTCTACTAATTGAGTGAAAGATATATCAATTGTGATATAGCCACACAGTGGAATAATCATGAAAGTTATATACTTACTGGCTCAGAAATAGGTTCCTATGTTGTACAAAAAGGATGTACGGTACTATTCTTCAAAACATAAATGAAGGTATAGATGCACAAAGCAAAAGACCATTTTAACAAATATTTATTAGGTGCCTATTATGTGCCAGACACAGTTCCATATGCCCAGGTTTTATCAGTGAACAAAAAAGTCTGCTTTCATGGACCTTAGAATCTAAGAAGCATCAGAGAAAACAATAACATACAATGTAATGTTAGGTATATCATAATCATGAACAAAAGTAAAAAGGGTAAGAAGAATGTCAGGGTGTGCTATTTTAGACAGGTGGTCAGAGAGCACTTCTCTAAAGTAACATTTGACCAAAACCACCTGAATGATTTGAGGACAGGAACCACGAAGGTATCTGGGAATGAGAGTGCAAACAGAGGAGTATCAGGTTTGAAGTTGCTGAGGCAAAAGCATGTTTGTTGATCCTAGGAAGAGAAATTCAATGTGGCTTAAGAGGCATTAGGAAGGAAGAGGGTGGTCTGAGAAGAGGTTAGGAGGCAGCCAGGGACAAATTAGGGATTTTGAAGCCCAATCAGTTTTATTTAAAGTGGAAACAGTCAATATAGAGTGTGGACAGGGGAGATCAGATTCATATTTACATACTAAAATGTCAACAGCAGTTATCTCTAGGTAGAAAATTTTCAGATTTTCCTATTTTGCTTTTCTGTATTATTTTTTTTCATTTCCATATTTATTTCTTTCTCTCCTCTCCCTCTCTAGCTCTTGAACTCTCATCTCCCTCTCTAGCTCTTGAACTCTCTCAAAAGATGAACCTTACCATTCCCCCAACAAAAAGGTAAGATTCAGGGCTTTCAATTACTAAAAAATTGTTTCAAGCAATTTATTCATTTTAGTCTTTCACTATATCATGACCCCTTTTCTAGAAAAACACTTCTCTAAGAAAAAAGTAGAACAATGTAACTACATTGAAAACTATTCAGCTCAAAGTGTTTGGTTAAAAACATAACATTGTTTGCAATTAAGCCAAATGTGCAAGTCAGAGATTCCTATGTAAGTTGTTAACACTTTAGGCTTCTGATATATAATAGATAAAGCAGATTCTATACCTTTAAAATAAGGAAGAATATAATGTCACAAAAAGGCAGGCTTGATCCTCTATAGTCTACCTAACTCCAGAGTCAAGGTCCTAAGTGTTCCTTGAAGACAAATGAGACCCAAGTCACCATTAAACACATGAAATAATGTTTAAATTACTTATTTACCAGCATTGTGCTTAAAGATATTCTGAAATAACCCAAGATGTTCTGAAACAAACTTGAAAGCTGTTAGTATCTTTAGTGAAGCCCTCTGTGCTAATGTCCTAATTAACTAGGATTAACTGAAGACATAAGTACTAAGGTATGAGTTTTAAAAACTCAACAGTAAACTTCAACTTGAGGGTACAAAACTAGGACTTCCAATCACAAGCCCCAGACTTATTCCCATCAATCACTGGACTCAGATATTCCTATTGTAAACAAGGCAACCTTCCATTTTCCTCTTTTGAAGATGTTACCTGGAGCTGCTGAAACAAAACCCAAAATCATCTAAAATTCCTTTTAATCATTTACTATTTATTAAATATACAACCACCATTAAAGAAAAGATTTATGATAACACTTTATAAATACAAATAACATATTTTATTTTATCCCTGAAAACAAAAACAATAATGTCCACATCTAATAAGAGAGACTGAACAATTATACCAAATTTCACCTGGCAATGGTATGTAATTCCTTCACATAAAGGTAGAACACAGAAGGAAACAGTTTGGAAAGCTACCTTTCATCAAACAGTATTTTCTCATACTTACTTTAACAAAACATTATAATTATTGCTACTACATGTAGTAGCATATTATAATTTTGAATATCCAAAACTAAATTCAATAAAGTCTAAATCTAGACACTAGTGGCACTTAGCAGTTATTACAGAGAATAAATACTATGAAATATAGGGCACCATATGGCAATTATATTTGCTCTAAGGGAAATTTAAATAAAACTGTACTTTGCTCTGTGCTAGAATTACCCAAGGTTAGGATCGCTTGTGCTATACACAATAGCTGTTTTCCTGAAAAGACCAGTCAATCTTCATAATTTAAATAATATTTTAAATGTTAATTATTTTTAAGAGGTCATAATATGAAATGAATATCTAATGTATGTTATACAAATCCAAAATTTCAGAAAGCAGGATACTCATATATAATATAATGTTAACGTTTTCTAGGCAATTTAATGCAGCACAAATACCTTTATCTGGCTAAAGTCCTTAAAAGTATTTCTCACAAATATCTCAGTCTCCCCTCTCTGCCAACATAACAAAAGCAAAAGTTACCCAAATATGGAAATAATGTGCTTTCCTGATGGCAAAGACAATCAAAGGGCTAAAACTTTTAAATTAAGATTCAAATATGTGAAAAACATGATTAATACTTATTTTTAATCTCATCATAAAAATATCTTTTACTCTTCAGAATATATATAAGAAAAGGTTATGTATGAGATTAGAGATTACTACCATAATGTTATTTAATTGTCCCAATGTTTAGAATAGATTATGGACAGTGACTACTACCCATTTCAACATTATATTCTTACAAATGTAATTTTAAAAAATATACAATAATTAACCTCCAGTGATTCTGAAGGATAGTGCAAATGAAGACATTCTTTGGGTCATGATTTCAAAACATTATTTTCAACATTATACTTCCTTTCTCTGCTCATAATCTCAGTAATAAAATACAGTACTGGAAGTAAGCACATTTTCTAACAGTATTAGTCTAACAGTTACATCTACTAAAAACAAATGACAAAATGATTCAATAACAATATTCCCCATTTATCTGAAAAACATGTTATATAGTTAAATAAATATTTTATAGAAATGAATCCATATCTTTCAGTGTTTTTGTTTCACCTTGATTTCATACACAAGAGTTGTACAAAGATCACCTACCTGCTCACTACATCAACTATGTTACCAAACTCCCTTTAAGGACATAGTACAGCATTGAAGAGACCTGCCTGAAATCACATTAATAACTTTAAATTTTTATATACAGAATTAGAACTCCATGAATCCAACATACTCTTTGAAAATGCACAGAGCTTTTATTGTAAAGTATTACTCTATCCTAGCCAGTGATTTAAAAGCTTCTCTGCCATAGGATATAATCCACGGTGAATGTAGCAGCACTAGGTGATCTTCAACTGCTATCTAATGCTGCCTGATACATTTATCCTTTTATTTGTGGTTACCGGCATCAGATTCCCACTAGTACCATTGGTAGTGTTGGTTGCTGAGCCATTCACAACAATATAGTCAACTTTGTTCTCCAGCTTTACCAAGCGTTGTAAAATGTCATCCAAAAGGACAGCAATTGTTCTTTTGAGGTCCGCTAGGGGAAAAAATCAGAATAAACCATATTAAACACTGATAGCGCACTTATTATTTGCGTTTTCATAGTTGAACAGAAAAAGTGAACAATTACTGAGTCATCTGAGAGAAAATATACTAGAGAGAAAGCACTCAGACCATAAATAGAAAAGCCTAATTCTTTTAATCTTTTAATCAATACCATCACATACAGAGCTTCTTAAGGGAATTTCAGAGTTATAAATGAGGAGAAACTCTCATTTTTCAATGAAATAAAACATTTAAAGTCTGGTTCAAAATTATTCCTTGTGCGAGGAACCCACTTACCTTGAGTTTCTTAAGCAGTTTATAAAGATGGCTGTGGAAGAGGTGGGTAAGGTAAGCAGCTAAACAGGAAACTCAATGAAACCTGTGACTGCCAGAGGCCGAAGTGCGGAGGCAGCCCAGGGTCCAGGGTAGACACCAGAGAACTAGAACAGCAGAGATCCTAGCAGTAGTTCTGACCTAATTTTCTTCCAAAAGTGATGGATGGGTAAGACTGTACCTTCTAACCTCTTTCGGAGGTTAAGAGGTTTCAATAGAATTTACCAGACAAGAAAGAAATTATGACCCTTTTCTTCCTTAGAAATCCCTTCCCTCAGGTTTCCTAAAGGCACCTTTCACATATTAGGTACTCAATCAAAGGCAACTGATACTGTTATTTTTGTTGACCCTGGACCCCCCAAAAAAGTTCAAGCCCTAATCTGTGATCAGGGGGGAAAAACCACCTAACAACTGATAAATCTGCTAATGGTTCTGTTACCAAAACATCATTAAAAGCATGAGCAAAAGTAAAACAGATACATTTAAATCAAAATTTAAAACTTCTGGGCATCAAAGGGCATTAATCAGAAAGTGAAAAAGTAACATATAGAATGGAAGAAAATATATACAAATCATATATCTGACAACAGCTTAATATCAAGAACATATAAAGGACTCCTAAACTGAACAACAAAAATATAACCAAACTTTTGTAATGAGCAAAGGACTTGAATAGACATTTTTCAGAGGATGTGCAAATGGACAATAAGGACATGAAAAGATGCCCATCATAACATGGCATATGAGATAATACTTCACACCTACTAGGATGGCCACAATCAAAGAAAGGGAAATTATGCATTATCAAGGATGTGGAGAAATTAAAAGAACCCTCATATGTTGCTGGTGGGAATATAAAATGGTACAGCCACTGTAGAAAAGAGTTTGGCAGTTCCTCAAAAAGCTAAACATAGAATTACCATATGACCCAGCAATTCGACCAAAAAAACTGAAACCAGAGATCCCAAGAAATACTTGTACACCAATATTCACAATAGCCAAAAGATGGAAACAACCCAAGTGTCCATCAATCAAAGAAGAGATCAACAAAATGTGGTATATAAATGCAATGGAGTATTATTTAGCTATAAAAAAGAATGATGTTCTGGTACATGCTACAACATTGGTGAAGCTTACATTATGCAAAGTGAAATAAACCACCAGAAAAGGTCAAATATTGTATGATTCCACCTTTATGAAACAAATACATAGAGACAGAAAGCAGATTAGAGGTTATCAAGGGCCAGGGGCAGGGGGAATGGCAAGTTATTATTTAATGGCTTACAACACTATGAATGTAATTAATACCACTAAGCTGTACATTTAAAAAATAGTTAAAACGGAAAATTTTGTTATATACATCTTACCACAATTTTTAAAAGTGAAAAAACATATCCGACAAGGGGTTAACATTCAAAATATATAAAGAACTTACACACCTCAACACCCAAAAACCAAATAACCCTATTAAAAAATGGGCAGGGGATATGAACAGACATTTCTCCAAAGAAGAAATTCAGATGGCCAACAGGCACATGAAAAGATGCTCCACATTGCTAATTATTAGAGAAATGAAAATTAAAATCACAGTAAGACAGCACTTCACACCAGTTAGGATGGCCAACATCAAAAAGACAAGGAACAAAAAATGCCAGCGAGGATGCAGAAAAAGAGGAACCCTCCTTACACTGTTCCTGGGAATGTAAATTAGTTCAACAACTGTGGAAAGCAATATGGAGGTTCCACAAAAACCTAAAAACAGAAATACCATTTGACCGGGGAATTCCACTCCTAGGAATTTACCCAAAGAGAACAAGATCCCAGATTCAAAAAGACATATGCACTTCTATGTTTATCACAGCACTTTTTACAATAGCCAAGATATGGAAGCAACCTAAATGTCCATCAGTAGATGAATGGATAAAGAAGATGTGGTACATATACACAATGGAATACTACTCAGCCATAAGAAGAAAACAAATCCTACCATTTGCAACAACAAGGATGGGCTAGAGGGTATTATGCTCAGTAAAATAAGCAAGGTGGAGAAAGACAAGTACCAAATGATTTCCCTCATTTGTGGAAGATAACAATGAAGTAAAACTGAAGGAACAAAACAGCAGCAGACTCACAGAACCCAAGAACGGACTAATAGTTACCAAAGGGAAAGGGACTGGGGAGGATGGGTGGGAAGGGAGGGGCAAGGGGAAAGAAGGGACATTACGATTAGCAGATGTAATGTTGGGGGGGCACGGGGAGGGCTGTACAACCCAGAGAGGACAAGTAGTGACTCTATGGCATCTCACTACGCTGATGGACAGTGACTGCAATGGGGTTGGGGGGGGAACCTGATGAAGGGGGTAGTGTAATCACTATAATATTACTCATTGAATTGTAGATTAATGATATCAAAA